>CM032165.1:34800132-35390132 GCA_018901935.1 Pugionium cornutum
CCAACCCCTTTTCGTCTTTGATCAAAATTTTATACAGAAAGGAATGCGCGTGTGTCTCCCTAACCTAAATATCAAGGACTTCAGGTGTTCGGTCGAGCTTGTCATCTAATAACATTTGAATTTTTCTTAGATCTCTAATATATTATTTGAGAAACTTTTTAACAAAATAACTTTATTGTGACGTGTTAATAACAAAAATATCATGCTGACGTGTCAACACCACACGAAGTTTCAGCTTAAATATATAAAAAGGTTTAACTTACTAGAATAATTACAATACATGCCACTGATATTAATTTGGTTAGAAAATAAATATAATTTATTTAACTAACCAAAAAATACTATTACATTTGCAAAAACAATACTTTTTATTTCTTTAAATTTTTTATGCGTTAATTTATAAATAATTTCAAATAAATATAAATAGATTTAAGTTACTACCATAATCTCTAATACATTATTTGAGAAACATTTTAATAAAATAACTTTACTCTGACGTGTTATTAACAGAAATACCATGCTGATGTGTTATTACTAAAGTAAATTTCAAATAAATATATAAATGAGTTTATATTAGAATAATTACAAGTATATTATTGTTATTAATTTAGTTATATAATTAATATATTTTATTAAACTAACAAAAAAATACTATTAAATTCGTAAAAAATAATTATTTTTCTTTTCTTAGTTTGTATATACAAAAATTAATGTTAAAAGTAATTTTAAATAAAAGTTAAAATTATATAAATATTTAATTTGTATTTACTAATAAAATATAATTTACGAATATTTTACGAAAATACTTACTAATAAAATTAATGTGGGTATGAATCTAGTTCTATTTTTAAAAGGTAAACAAACTTGCGAAAGCGTATATATAAGAGAATTTTGAAGGTATGATGTGCTGCATGTGCATAAGAAATATTTAAACGATGTTTTTACATGTTTAGGGCTTCCCAGTTTTCATGCCAACCTAAATTAAAGCAGCCCATATGCAGATTTTAAATGCCGCTGACTTAAATGTACCGGTTCTTAACTTAAATTTGTGTTTTCTATTAAGACGTTTTAATGAAAACTTAAAAAAAGTTAGATGAAGTTTTAATGTATTTTAATTTAAATTAGTGTTATTATTGAAATTTTAAGCAAATGTTATTATTTTTGGAACAAAACTTAAAAAAATGTTAGGTTAGAGAATTACCTTTCTCAATAATGTGACGATGGAGTAAATCAAAACTAGAAAAACTTTAACGAAAATCGGTTGCAATGTCATAATGTTTAGATTTTATATCGTCGCCGAACTATTGTAGACATTTTCACAGGAACTACAGTAGATGTTCGCATGCGGATGAATGGCAAAGAAAATTATTAGAAAGATTGAAAAGTAAAGGATAAAAAGTCAGAGACAATCATAGAGGGAGAAACAGAAACATAAATCAAAATCCTAGCAAAACACTAGGGTTTACTATTTAGGGCAATTGACTAAAATAGCACCATTTCAAGTTTTTGTTCCAAATATAGCACTAGTCATTTAAATTTCTAAAAATAGCATAAATTTAATACTAAAATAATTGAAAACTTATTCCTAATGAAAAAAATTTAAACCCTAAATTAGAAAAAGTGAACTCAAACATTATGTTTTAATTTTATATATATTTTATTTAAGGTAAATAATTATTTTTACATAATAATTTATGCTATTTTGGGAATTTTAGTTTTATTGTGCTAAATTTGGAAGATAAATTTAAAATGGTGCTATTTTAGGGTATTACTCTACTATTTAAGCTATACAAAATTATCCGATTAAATATACTTTCATTTGAACTTAATTTATAGATTTTTTACTAGTTACATAAACCAAATATATTTTTTATAAACTACCCAATCTTTCTATGTTATACGTATTTCCACAATTCCGTTGATTAGTAACAATTGCCGTTTAAATAAATTTTAATTTATTTTAAAATAGAAATTGAGCAAATAAAAATGGTTTAGCTCTTACTTCAATTTTAATTAAAACCATAAACCGACCCGATCGGTACAAATATCCGACCCATACGAATATGTAACTTGATTTAAATGATTCTAATATTATTTTTCCAAATAAATTTGATGGAATTTAGGATATTATTTATATTGTTGTTGGTTATAATTTTAATTTAACTTAATTCGATTAAGGGATAAACTAATTTTAAATGCTCAAATTCGTATTTTAAAGCAGCTTCAAGATTTATTTAAACAGAATTCATTACTAATTAACGTATAATCGAAGTTTAGAGAAAAGCATAATTGGTCTTTGTATCTAATAGAAGACTTAAAATTCGGATAGAAATTAAATTATTCGAATAAATTTGTGTATTTTAAAGAATTGAACCCAAAATTCTATGAGATAACGTATAATCGAAGTTACGAACATTATGAAATAGAGTTTAAATAACATTGAAATGCAAAGAAAACAAAGATAGTTATGTTCATGATTTTCGAAAAAAATCACGTAGCTGATTCACATTTTGAAGTTGTCGATAGGTCACCCCATCTAGGAATCTCTATAAAAGCGTAGCCGGTACTTGACATTCACTACATGAACTCTTTTGATTTTCTTTGCCTCATATCTAATAGAACCACCTGGTGGTTTCCTAGTGTTTTCAAGGTCAAGATGTAGGAGAAGTTTCCCATTCTTTGGACATTTGATGAAATTCAACAAACATATAATGTTCTGCAATGCTCCTTCCATGCACACTCCACAATGACAAGTTCTCCTTTTCCTTCCACAAAATGTTCCTTGAGAACTACCATGTCACCATTTTGGAAGCAGATAGCCTTGTTCGTTCCACATTCTAACATTTGCAATTAGTCATGGTGTTTAGTGATGTTGAGGTCTCATGCATATAGATCCCCGTACAAGCCAGTGAAAACACATCTTATAAAAGGACAGGAACTTTGAGAAGCAAAGGTGAATTGTATGTCGCACATATCTTCATACTTGTTCGCAACAAACATGGAATGCTATACAACCATTAGCACACCGAAAACGGAAAAGGTACTCTTTTGTTCAACAAATTAACTAATAAGTCATATATATTTCTATAAAATTTTAAGAAAGGCTTCCTGGAATACAAAGGTTGTCTTGCTAGATAATTCATCAACACAAACTCTAGAAGGTTCCGTCAATGTCTAGAAAAAATATCACATTTAGTAGAGAGAATACGAACAGAATTGTTAATGACTGGTATATTTCCAAGCATAATTTGGTTCTGCACTTAAAATTTAGATTTAGGTTTGGTGTTATGCATGAAAGGCATAATGAAACCATAATGACATAAAACTTGTAGCAGAATTTTGAGAATTCGTTTTAATAGCTTCTTTTAAAATTTTAGTAAAAAGTTATAAAATTAAGCATTTTTTGAAATTATGTTTTTGTTGTTTGAAAGAAAGCATGGCAGTTAATCTGTTGTTATTGTATTCCTTGTTTAAAGGAAAACTCATGGTTTTTCTTTTATTCTACTTTTAATGTAAACTCATATATGATGTTTAGAAAAGATATAAACTATGTTTTGTATCTACTTTTACGGGTTTAAGGTTATATAGATTTTAAACTGACAAATAGCAACAATCGTGCGGACATGTTAATATAACTAATGACAGCACTAGTTATGAAAAAGATGCAACAAATTATATGTAATACATTTTTTGTTGAATATTTTTTGCGAATTTTCAAACTATTTAATTGATACTTTCAAAGAGAAGCATGTTTTTATCCAAAAAAAAAATTGAAAACGAAAATGGCTAATAAAATTGGGGGAAATTCATTTGGGGGCAATATTAGGGTTGTTTCATCCGATGAACAAAAGGTGAGGTATTGTGCGTTAATCTTCTGTAAGCTTTTACTATGGTATGCTAGTAGATCAAGATTATCAGTTTGTGCACTCAATCTTGGGTTTTTGGATTAGGATTCATGTGTTTGGGTTGCTAACTTTATTCGGGTTGGTATGTGAGTTTAGATGTTGACAGAGACTATGACTTATAGATACAACTTAATCTCGTTGTAGAGATTTATTGAACGCTCTAAGGGTCGCACTTATGGAAATTATGGAATTTTGGCAGGATGTTTTTGTGGTGGGTCAGCGGTCCTTCATACTTCTCACACAGAAAAAAACTAAAATTGTTGGCGAAGCCATGATGGAAGAATTCGATAACTTGAAGATATAGTTGGAAGACATGTTTGATAGGATTTGATACGTTGCCAATGAAAATACGAGGATTTATAAGAACTGTGTTGCTATTGGTCAGATGGAGACAATGCACCTGATCTGAAGAAGGCAATGGAGGAGATTTGTGACATAAAGGATTTAGTAGAGAATAACAAGAAAAGAGTGAGAGAAATGTCTTTGAACTAAAAAATTGCGGGTGTGGTGGATGTTGTTGTAATTTTCATGACTAAGTTTATGTGGTTGATTAATCTTATCTAGTTTAAGTTTATGTTAAATTGTACTCAGCCAAAGTAATGATTTTGGAACACTGCAAATTCTTGTAACCGATAGTTAAGGATATTGTAGACATACATTGCAAGTTTGCAACATTTCTTGTCGTTTCAACGAGTTGTTATAATGGTTTTGCAAAAGTAATGGCAATTTTTTATCTATTCTATTAAAACAGAATACATTTTGAAATAAACTGTTCTAATACTTAAATTGTCATGGAACATATTTGCTTTTCTAAAATTTCATTTAGGGTATTTCCACCTATTAGGGAACATTTCGAAATTACATTTTTCCACCTATTTCAATACTTTAAAAAAAAAACTAAAAGTATATCATTTAAATAAAATTGAATTTCACTAAAGGTCAAAATTATCATGCATACTAAACTGAGCCAAATATGTCATAATATCTTTAAATATAATTACTAATTATATTTACCTCATTTATTAACATCATAAAAAATTAAAAATATTTACAAAATTTAATTTAAAACATTTTTATTTCAATAAATAATAATAAATACTGTTGAAAACATAATATAAACTCATATTAATTAAATTAAGTGTGAAACAAAAAATAAAAATATTAACAAAAATTTAATAAAATGTAATAATAAAATGAAACAAACAAAAAACCTAAACCATCTTACCAAATGGAACGCAGATAGTATTAGTGTTAGAAGCACAACAATGAGGACGTCTCTGGAGATACCGAAACAGAGCATGATGTCGAGCAACAACAAGCTGTGGGCTTCAGAGGAAAAGGCCCAGCCATATCTCTATGCAAAAAGATTGAACAAATCCCAACAAGGTCCCAATCAATCCAACGACAAAAGAGGGAGAATATGCCGTCTGAATTGTCTGCAACATCAGTTCTGAAACACAGCATTACAAGGTAGCAGAGCAGTACAAACCAGACTGCTAATCCAGCTTGTGCAGTGGTTCTCAATAACTGATTTAATCTCTGTGGACAATGAGCTGCAGTCAAGAAATGTGTTGAATGTTCTTAAGGATATTGCTTAGTCCTATATATATGATTGTAATCGATGAAGTTAGTGTGTGTGTGTCGATAATGAAAGTGAACTTATAAACAATTCAGCTTTCTCTAATTTCTTTTGTTTTTATTATGGTATTAGAGTTGATTTAAACGTTAACCGGTGCTATAATGGCTGAAGCTTTGAATCCTTACCCTTTCTCTTTTCATACATGTCTCAAGTACCGCAGCTCTCAAACTTAATAAAACGCAAATAGAATAATTGCTGCGTTGAAATTGCCAGGGTTTGTAAATGGCCAAGTTACAGCTCCTCCATCTACGATTCTCGCTAATGCATAGGGAGGTGTAATCGAGACTCCAAATCCTCTGTATG
Source organism: Pugionium cornutum (assembly GCA_018901935.1). Lineage (NCBI taxonomy): Eukaryota > Viridiplantae > Streptophyta > Magnoliopsida > Brassicales > Brassicaceae > Pugionium > Pugionium cornutum. The sequence goes on from CM032165.1 coordinate 34,805,980, forward strand.
CAGCGTGGTCTGCACTGGTGAACCCGACGTGAACCCATATCCAAACCTTTTAGTAGTACTAATTATGTTACCTAGCAAGGATCGACTCAGAGTATTAATTACATAGAGTTGGGTGCCAATTTTATATTGAACGTACATGGATGACAAAAAATTTAATTTTATAGGTTATTTGCAAAATTTATACATACATAGAAAAATTCTTTAGATCCGCTTCTATATTCAGTTTAGTGGTTACAGATTAGGAGCTCGGTTACAAAGAAAAATTAGGGGCTCAATTAATGTGAAAGTTTTTTAAAAATATATGGTTTCGTATCAAAGATACTTTTAGAGACTGAAATGCTATCGTACCCCAAAAAGACTTCCCTTATACCAATTCGCTTCTAACCTAATTACATAATTCAAGTTTAATTTTTTGAACAATCTTACCATGTAGTAAGACTTCACTGTTGAGACTTTAATAAGAAATACTACGCGTATAAACAGACTGTCTCGATGAGTTTCAAATTACCGAGCGTCAAGGACTGAGACAGTCATTTGGTTCACTGTCCAAGATTCATCTTCACGTTGTTTACTCGACGAAGAATCAGTTTCGAGAGGACTTCTCCCAACGCAATAACCAGGCGATTTAGGCTTAGGAATATTCGTTGTTTCGCTCCCGAACATCAAAACCACCGACGACATCACTGGTCTGTCCTCTGCATGTTCTTGAACACACAAAAGACCGATTTGTATGCATCTTAAGATTTCATGCGGCCTGAACGTTGATGAAGAATCAATGATGATGGGATCTACAATATCTAGCCCTTTTCCTTCTTTCCAAAATCTCCATACCTGTGCACAAAGGTTCGATCACTTTTCTTTAGTGCTATCATTAGATTATGAGTGCGAATTAAGATCAAAGTTTAAGAGGTTTTAATCTTACGTAACCGAGAAGATTAAGGTCAGGATTCGAGTTGTAGAATCCTTTGTTCCTCTTGCCAGTTATAATCTCCAGAAGCAAGACCCCAAAGCTGAAAACATCTGACTTCATCGAGAATACTCCGTCCATTGCATATTCTGGAGACATGTAGCCGCTGCGAAGATTAAAATGTTATATGACTTTTATTACGGGATTTGGGTTTAAGACAAAAAAAACTCTTTATTTTTCTGGAGAATGATTGCTTACAATGTTCCGACCACCTTCCTCGTAATAGCATCTGTCTCATCCCGTCCAAAGATCCTAGCCATCCCAAAATCCGAGATCTTTGGAGTCATGTCTTTATCAAGCAAGACGTTACTTGCTTTCAAGTCTCTATGGATAATCCTAAACCGTGAATCTTGGTGAAGATATAGAAGTCCTCTAGCAATACCATTGGTGATATCAAATCTTTTTTGCCAATTTAAATTCGAGCGTCGGGTTTTGTCTTCAAATCGACAACAACAGAAAACATGTTAGCTTGTTTCCAAAGACGTTCAATTGTTAAAACAGAGCTGGTTTTTAGTCACTAACCAAAGAGATGAAAATCAAGGCTTAGATTCTCCAAGTACTCATAGATCAACATCTTTTCTCCCTCATCGACGCAACATCCAAGAAGTCGGACAAGGTTTATATGTTGAAGCCTTGCAATTAGTCTCACCTCATTCTTGAACTCATCGGCCCCTTGAACTGACATTGTTGACAGTCTTTTCACCGCGATTTCTTGCCCATCAGGTAAGATTCCCTACTATCACATACTTCATTACACAATGAACTCTTATCCAATGATAGATTCTGACTTAACTTTGAGTCATGCCTACCTTGTAAACTACACCGAAACCACCTTGACCGAGTTTGTTTGCGGTAGAAAAATTGTTAGTGGCCATGGCAACAGCTTCAAACTCCATCAATGGCAATTCAAGGTCCTCTGTTTTGTTTTCTCTAGATATTCGTCTCCTACTTGATATTACCACTTCGTTCATTAGCAAATCTCGGCTTCTCATCTGATCAACTGTTTATTTCAGGCATACAAAACAATCAAGCTACATGATTATCTAAAATTTACAGACAATAATGAAGGAAATGAAACGTGATGATTTACCAATAGGTGTTTCAATTGTTACTGATCGCTTCTGTTGCCTTTTCCAAAGAAGGAACATGATGAAACTCAAAAGTAGCAAAATGCTCACTCCAATACTCGAACCTATGATTTTTGCACTTCTGTTTCTCTTGTCCTCTGAACCAGTTAAAAAGATACCGTTGTTAATATCCTACCTGGCGGTTGACGTGGATTGATCATAGGTCACATCATTTGCTTTGGATTTAATATGTATAACAATGGTCAACCTAAACATAAGACTAATCTTGAATAGATAAGTTGCTATTAATAATATTGTGATCAAATTTCGCTAATTTCTTAATAGGGGCAAAAGAATATCTATGGTGACAAAAAACGTTGTAATATAATATAATATTTATTATTGATGAAGTATAAAACGGAGTCAACAGTATTCACACGTATGAAATGACCAAACACGTCAACATCTCAATCAAGTTTAAAAAGTAGAAAAGAGGGAAAAGAAAATCAAGAAAACATTGTTTTTAAAAAAAAAATTAAAAGTCTGCTAAACAATAACAATGTAACTTTGAATTGTAATATGCAACAGCAGTGTCACGTTCTACCGACCAAAGGAGACGCATTATTGACAAGCCAATTTAATTACTTTAGATGACAAATTATCTGAAGTATGTACATATTCAACTAAATATGATATTCAATTTCCTTTAAAATAAAAGGGAAGAAACTAAACTAACCGAGATCAGTAGCAGCCAATCTAACGTAAAGATCCTGACCTCCCTCAGCGTAGTTCCGGATATCCAAAACCTCTCCGGTCCAAATCACACAACCTGATCCGCCATTTCGGATATCAGTATTCGCAAATGCCGTACAATTACAATCCTTTTTGCATTTTTCTTCACATTCTTTTATATCAATTCCTCTGTCCACACTAGCCGTCGAAGAATCCGGCAATTTCATTTTCTTCAACCGCACAAAACCATCTCTGCCATCGCAGCTCAGTCCCGTCTTCCTCATGCAACCATCCGAGCCATCTCTTAACCTCCACGCCTGCGGATTTCTCGGTTCAAACCCTTTGATACAATTGCAAACCGGTGACGCGTTTGAATCGCAATAACCGTATGTCCCACACTCTTTGTAGTTATCGCATTGGTCTTTTGGAGCGTCCCAGAATTGGTTCCAATTTTGTGTTGACTCAATCCAAGTGAATCGTTGTAATGTTCCAGTGGAGCTCAAGCTTAATCTCGAGTAAATGTTGCTATTGGTGACTCTGAATGAGTATGTCACTTCTTCATTACTCGCTGTGAAATTAAAAACCATGTACTCAAATGATTGCATTTCCGGTACACCACTAAACCGGATTCCGTTCCATGGACCGCTCCGGTACCGTCGTGAATCTCTGTCCCACAGGAAAATCTCAGGAAACCCTCGAGTTTCGAGTTTGAATGAGAAATCGCCGCTTGATGGATCATCTGGGCTTTTCCAGGATTTCAAAAATCTGTTTAATCCAGTTTTGAGATCCCAACCTAGTTTCATCTCTGGAAGTAAAGTATCTGTCGGAAAATCGAAACTCTGCCACAGAAATTCATTTGGATTGTTGTTGTTGGAATCTCTGAGCACGAAATTACCGTTATCCAGAAGCTCTGCAACCACCGAAGATCTCACTTTTCCTCCGGTCGCGGTCAGGTTCGTCGACCAAACAGGTGTGTCGGAGTGATCGAAAATCACGAGATTGTTGTCGGAGATTTTGAGAGTTCCGCTGGAATTCGAGAGAGGATTGTCTCTGTTCGCAACCCATACATAGGTTCTCTTAGAGATTCGCTTGTACCAAATACCGAGATACCAACCAGAAATTGATGAGGGTTTGAAGAAACCAAGCTCGAAAATATTATCAGGAGACAAAATGGTACTGTTGCTTGAAATTGTCAGAGATTCTGTAGCCGACAAATTGTTGGCAGAGATAGAGAACGTAGGGAACAGAATTAAAACGGAGAAGAAGAAGGTGTAAGAATGGTGAAAGTTCCGTACACCTCTCATCATGTCTCTAACACCACTTTCTTGTGTTTTTGAGATTATTTTTTTCTTCTCTTTCTTAAGAAAATTAGATGAATGAATTGAGAATTTTTATCTTCGGAATTATCGGACATGTTTTATGTTAAATGCATGAACACAATTTTACACGATTTGATGTAATTGTCAATAATATTGCCATTTCAGCATTTATTTGCTCGGTCTTTCTGTTCGCATTTGAAATATCAAATGTGTATATGACAGGTGGAATTGAGTTGACCTATCAAATAATAAGTCGTTTTTATTTTCTTTTTTCTTTAGTGGTTTTTTCAAACGTCGGTTATCATTACAAATTATCGATCACCGTTTTTTGTAATTTTCTGAATAAATGACTTTCTTCATTTTATTAATTTTATTTCCTAATAAATAATACTACTTTCAGTCAACCGTTTCTGTATGAATGAAAGTTGTATGAAAATCAGTGCTTTAAAAAAAAAGAAAAAATAACTCTTTTTTAGTTTTTGTCTCGTTCCCCATGAGAATAACTTCAATAGTTCAAATATCGTGAACTTAGAGTAATCAAGATCCATTACCATTCAGGATTAAATGCAATTATAATATTTCACATCGAAAAGGTATTCAAAATTCAGATTTTAGTTGGATAATAAGGACTCAACATCGAAAAGTTTGATGGCAAGATCGACTTCGGTCTATGAAAATATAAGTTTTTGGGAGCATTAGAACTTATGAGACTAGAACATGTTCGAAGTCGAACCAGAAGCTGGAATATCAGATGATGATGTTAAATCTGTTCAAACATCTGAAGATCCACTTAAGGCAGCCAAAGAAAAACGGGTTAAGAACTTGATAAGTGCAAGCCTAACATATATAATTCTTAGAAAGGTGATGGATGAGCCAATACCTTTGGGAATGTGGAAAGCACTTGAGAATGAATATCAAACCAAAACACTACCAAACATGATTTACATGAAACAAAGGTTTAACAGCTTCAGAATAGACGAGAATAAGTCTATTGAAGAAAATTTGGATCAATTCCTAAAGATGGTGCAAGGTTTGGCCAGTCTAAATGTGAAAATCTCGGATGAAGATCAAGTCATCCAAATTCTCACCAGTCTGCCCAAACAGTACGAATCATTGGTGGACACTCTTAAGTATGGGAGTGGCAAAGATTCCCTAACTGTAAGAGATGTTACAACTGCTGCATATTCCAAGGAGGTGGAATTAAAGGAGAGAGGGCTCCTGACTCAATCTAAGGCTGGTTCTGAAGGACTACTTGTGGCACCTAGAGGTAGGACACAAAACAGAAATTCAAAACAAGGAAGATCTAAGTCTAAGGGAAGGTCTAAGTCTAGGCCTAAAAACTCTAAAGGTTGCTGGATTTGCGGAAAGGAAGGTCACTGGAAACGTGACTATCCAACTAGAGGAGAAAGCTCTAAAAGTGAATCAGCAAATGTAGCAGCAGAAGAACCGCTCATTCTCACAACCAACACACAAGTAACCAGTGACGAGTGGGTTCTTGATTCAGGGTGTACATTTCACATTACACCTCAAAAGGAACTTCTGTTTGATCTCGAAGAATTTGAGGGCAGTAATGTTCTCATGGCAAACAATACAGTCAGCAAGGTGAAAGAAATGGGAAAAGTCAGGATTACTAATCTTGATGGGACAAAAGTAATTCTATCCCAAGTTCGATACATGCCGACTATAGGAAGGAATCTGATATCCTATGGACTCCTAGAAAAGGCTGGATGCACATATGAAGGAAAGGATTTCAACATCACTTTCTATAAAGATGGCAAGAAAGTGATTGTGGAAAATACAAAGATGGATTGTATTATTTGCAAGGAATACTCACAAAGTATGAAATCAATGTGACTAAAGCAATTCCAGATATGACTAAACTTTGGCACTCAAGATTGGGACACATGAGTGCAAAAGGATTGGAGATTCTAGCCAAAAATGGATACATTCCAGAAAAAGAGATCAAATAATTGGAGTTTTGCGAAAACTGTGTTTTAAGAAAATCACACAGGCAAAGCTTTAAGAAGGGAACACACAATTCAAGAGGTATAGTGGACTATATTCATTCAGACTTATGGGGTTCTCCTTCAACCCCACAAAGTCTTGCTGGATGTCAATATTTCATAACCTTCATTGATGACTACTCAAGAAAGACATGGATTTATTTCCTAAGATCAAAAGGGGAAGCATTTTCTAAATTCAAAGATTGGAAAACGGAAATAAAAAATCAAACAGGAAAGAAAATCAAATGTCTCAGAACTGATAATGGGTTGGAGTTCTGCAACAATCATTTCGACGAGTTGTGCAGGCTGAATGGAATTAAAAGGCACAAGACTTGCTCGTATACTCCACAACAAAATGGAATATCCGAATGAATGAACAGGACAATCATGGAAAAGGTGAGATGCATGCTAACAGAAATTGGTTTGGAACAACAGTTTTAGGCAGAAGCCACATCAACAGCTGTTTATTTAATCAATAAGGTACCAAATTCATCCGTTGAATTTAAGCTGCCCGAAGAAATCTGGACAGGAGTAAAAACAGATCTGACAAACCTAAGGAGGTTTGGTTGCACAACATATGTGCATACTGTCCAAGGTAAAACATAACCTAGAGCTGTGAAAGGGGTGTTCATGGGATATCCAAAAGGAGTCAAAGGTTACAAGGTATGGATTCCTGAAGAACTCAAGTGTGAAATTAGTAGAAATGTGGTGTTTCACGAAGAACAGATCTACAAGGACACACTCAAAACTTCAGAAAAACCAGATCAGAAGGAGAAAAATAAGAAGAAGATAAAAAAGGTCACCTTCAAAGCTGATCTGATCGAGGGACCCTAAAACCAAGACACAAACCAGCAAAACAATTCTCAAGGAAGAGAAATTTCTGAATCTTCTGAATCAGAAGAATCAGAGGATGATTCAACAGACAACTCTCAAATGGAGCAAGTTGAGGTGCATGAGCTAGACCAAAATCAGGAACAAGAAAGTTCTCAAAATCTGGAAAACTATATGTCAACCAGAGATAGAACGAGAAGAAATGCTAGAGCACCTTCTAGATTTCTAGACACTAATTTCATAGCATATGCACTCTCTGGTGCGGGAGCCGTAGATATGGAGGAACCTAATTCATACAAAGAAGCCCGTAGGAGCACAGATTGGGATCTTTGGAAAGGTGCCATGGAAAATGAAATGAACTCTTTGGTTAAAAACAAAACGTGGAAACTGGTGGATCGACCGGATAACAAAAGAATCATTGGATGCAGATGGATTTTCAAAAGGAAAATGGGAATTCTTGGAGTTGAAAAACATAGGTACAAAGTTAGACTGGTTGCTAAAGGTTTTTCACAAGTGGAAGGAATAGACTACAATGAAATCTTTGCACCAGTTGTTAAGCATGTATCAATAAGGATACTGCTGTCTGTTGTGGTAAACCAAGATCTGAACATAGACCAGCTAGATGTGAAGACAGTTTTTCTACATGGAGTCTTGGATGAAGAAATTTTTATGGAACAGCCTGAGGGTTACATAAAAAAGGGGGAAGAGAAGAAGGTTTGTTTACTGTCAAAATCCCTATATGGACTCAAACAAAGCCTAAGACAGTGGAATAAACGGTTTGATGAATTCATGATCAATCAAGGCTTTCACAGAAGCAAACATGACCCTTGTGTTTATGTTAAATCAACTGACCAGAAAGACAAGGTATATTTGCTTATCTATGTGGATGACATGCTAGTGGCTTCTAGAGACCAAAAAGCAATTGAGAAGCTAAAAGAAAGTTTGATGTCAGAATTCGAAATGAAAGATTTGGGACCAGCCAGTAAGATTCTTGGTATGGAAATCATCAAAGACAGAAAGAAAGGTGTTCTCAAACTGTCCCAGACAAAGTATCTAGATCAAGTCCTCAACACTTTCAACATGTCAGACTCAAAGCCAGTAACAACTCCGATAGGATCTCAATTCAAACTTAAAAGTTTAAATGAGACTGAAACAACTATGGAAGTTGCACTAATGGACCAGACTCCCTACTCTAGTGCTGTGGATTCCCTAATGTATGCTATGGTTGGATCTAGACCAGATTTAGCATACTCAGTAGGGTTAGTGAGTAGGTTCATGAGGAATCCAGGAAGAGCACACTGGAATGCAGTAAAGTGGATTATGAGGTATCCAAAGGGTACTAAAGACATGGCATTGACATTCACAAGAAATCCAGAATTTAACATTCAAGGATTCTGTGATGCAGACTTTGCTGCGGATTTAGATAGACGAAGGTCTATTACTGGTTATCTATTTCAGGTGGGAGGAAATTCTGTTAGTTGGAAATCAGGTCTACAACACGTTGTAGCCTTATCCACTATAGAATCAGAATACATTGCTTTAACAGAAACTACCAAAGAAGCTATCTGGTTAAAAGGGATATGCAGTGAATTGGGTCTAGTTCCAAAAAACAGTATTGCAAAAGTCTATTGTGATTCGCAAAGTGCTATATATTTGTCTAAAAACAGTGTCTATAATGAAAAGACAAAACATATAGAAGTCAAGCTACATTTTATCCGAGACATAATTGACAAAGGCGGGGTTACAATCCTAAAGATCAATACTAAGCTAAATCCTGCAGACCTAATGACTAAGTCATTACCTGGCACGAGATTTATGGAAAGACTGGTCCAGCTCAGAATCCTCTGAGCTGGAGGAGGAGCTCACCAGGTCGATTGGTACCTCGCAATAACAAGAAAAACAACTTGTTAGAAAAAATTCAAGTAATCGACCAATCAAACTAAATCAAGGAAAGCAATTTGGTTTTGGTTCAAGAGCTCAAAAGAGAATAGCTTTCAAGAAAACATCAACAAAAGGAGTAGATCAGCTGCAGGCAATAAAGCATTCTAAATCAAAATCGGATTTTGAAAGAAAATGCAAGAAGAAGAATAAACCGGTTCAGGTCAGAACCAAACCGGTTCGGTTCGGTTCAAAATTTGGTTCAAAATTCAGTTCAAAATTCGGTTCTAAACCGGACTAAACCGGACTAAACCGAGTCTTAAACCGGGGTCCTAAACTGGGTCTTAAACCGGTTGTTAACCGGTTCTCAATCATTTTTTTAAACCGGGTCGTTAACCGGATTTAAACCAAATCCGGTTTGAATAAAACCAAATCTAATCAAACCCTAGATTATGGTTACCTGGCCACCGCACGGAGGAGGAGCGCCGGAGAGGAGCCGTCGGAAGACGGTGGCGCACCTGAAAAAGGAAAAATCAGATCTGTTCAAACCAAAAAACAGATCTGAACAGATCTAAAAGAAACTGTTACCTAGCCGCCGCAAGAGGGAGACTCGCCGGAAAACCGCCATGAGGAGTCGACGCGACAGGATGAGACTCGCCGGAGGAGGCTAGATCTGGACGGCAGGAAAAGATCTGGAAGGAGGCAAGGTCGTTTCTTTCGGGAGGAAATGATCTGAAGCGGGAAACGCCAAGGAAGAGAGTCGCTAGAGATGGCGACAGTCGGAGACGAAGCACGCGACTCGCGAGGAAGGAACGACATCGCGGGAGTCGACGAGGGCAGATCCGGCAAAATCTGTGAGGGAGAGACGTCAGACAGATCTGCTCGGGAAGACGACGCAGTCGGGGAGGCGACGCGGTCGGAGACGGCGACGCCACCGGAGAGACCACGCTGCCGGAGAAGCTGTAGACGCTGGAGGAATGCGAGGAGAGAAGTCGCCGAGGAAGAAATCAAAGAAGAAACTCACGGGAGAAGGGATACCGGAAAGGTGAGTCACCGGAAAAGGAGGAGATGCACCGGGAAAAGGAGGAGCCGCCGAGAAAGGAGGAAACTCGCCGGAAGAGAAAAAAAAGGGAAAAAGACACACCGAAAATGGAGGAGGCAAAATCGCCCAGGGAGAAGAAGATTCTCGAGAGAGAAAATGGAGAGATAGAAAAAAAAAGGCCAAAGAAATGAAAATAAAATTAGGGTTTTCGTTTTTATAATTGGGTCAAAAGGAGGAGATTTGTGAGATGGGTTTGGGTTTGACCCATCTTAAAAATCGATCTGAGCCCAAAATAAAATAATCCAGCATTATTAATGTGATAATGCTAGATTAATGTTTATGTTTATCTCTATCATATTCATCCTTATCATTATTAGGTTTTAACCTAATAATCAGATGTATATAAGGATGTGAAAAACTCCTAATGATGTACGTCGTGAGTTATTTGTGATTGAATCTTAGAGAAAATAATACCTAGGTTTTGAGGGAACTCTTTTAATAACTGTGTTATTAAGCTTTCTGTGTTATTTGTTTTGCGGTAATCGTGATGGTCAAAACCAACATGTGGAATTTGAAAGAGATAATTTTACCTTAAATCAATTTCTCAATGATCGATCTATCAATCGAAAGTTCAAAACATATAATGATAATATTCGGAATTAGATATCTTATTTCCAAGATATCAAATTCTAATATAAAAATTGACGTTCAAATCAAGTGATTGATATGTTAGCGAACAAATCTATTTTTTCTGAATCTAATTGTTCTACTTTTCATACATGTTCTTTATTTTTACAATTAATTATAATTTTCGATCAACTATCATGTAATTAACAATTCAATAATATATTTTGTCGGCAAAAAAAAAACTTCAATAGTTCAATTCACAAAACAAACCCAACCCCACTTTAATTTCTTTCCGCATTCACCGAAGACAACAAAAGGGGTCGCCCACGTTTTCCTTGACTATGTTGGTCGCTAACTCTATTTTATTCCTTCCAACAAACTAATTTAATAACTGGCATCTGAATTGTAAATTCCTCATGATTCTTCATTCCTCGTTCGATTATATATAAACCATAATCAAATCACATGTTTGCAAAATAGATATGTAGTGGAATGGTTCAGTGAAGAAAACTTTAATTTCTGTTAACAAGGAAGTTATGGGCTTTTTGGCAGATCTCTCTCGGTCCGGTACAGCCTTTGGTTATTAAAGCGTAAACCAGCCATGAAGAATTCAGTTTACATACTTTGTTATCTCCTATGAAGGAATGATCTGGCTTGCAGTAGCATAAAGAAGAACTTTCTGATTTCCTTTGTTAACACTTCTTTGTTCACATTATCAACAGTTTCCACAATCAATATTTCATTATCCTAAATAAGACCATTACGTTTTCACAATAATGATAAAAACTTTACAAATTTGAAAGAACAAATGAAATCTATCGTCCAAGAACAACACTGGAACTGATCTCATTAGAAGACACAATGTATTGTTGGCTCGAATCAAGAGCAAAATTGACATCAATGGAGTTTCTTCTGGTGGAAGTAGTAAACGTTGGCTGTCTTGGCACAGCGAGCGTCGCTGTATCACTCTCTAACATCAGCAAAACTGTAGCCATGTTCGGTCTCTCCGCAGCTGAATCTTGAACACACAGCATCGCCACGTGTATGCATCTCAAGGCCTCACGCTTATTGCACGTGACCCTGATCTTTGGATCCACAAGCTCCTCTGATCTCCCATGAGTATACAGATACCAAGCCTGCAACAATTCCAGTTTCCACCATTAAGACCAAACCAAACCAAAATTTGAATAAAAACCAATGTCAATTGTATTAAAACCGGTTGGTACATATCCTATTTTTAAACCAATGCCGAACCAAAATTCAAATGCCCGTTTAGAGGATTGATTCAACGTGAGAACAAGTTTTTACTCTTTGTTTTTGGGAAACTTACATAACCAATGAGGCTTCCATGCTCAGAAGATCGAAGACTTGTGTTCCTCTTCCCACTTATGATCTCTAGCAACAAGACACCGAAGCTGTATACATCGGATTTCACTGAGAAAAGTCCTTCCATGGCATATTCTGGAGACATGTATCCGCTAAATTTGCAAGCAAAAATGTCAGCAAACATTACTCTTTTTCTCATCTGTTTCATTTTCAATTATATTTTTACTTACTAAGTTCCAACAACGCGAACCGTGTTAGCTTCATTTTGGTTACCACCAAATATCCTCGCCATACCAAAATCTGAGATCTTTGGATTCATCTCTCCATCTAACAACACATTGCTAACCTTCAAATCTCTATGAATGATTCTCAATCTTGAATCTCTGTGAAGATAAAGCAACCCTCTCGCAATCCCTTCAATTATCGCAAACCGCAGTTTCCAGTCTACCAATGCTTGTTTCGTTTCATCTGTAAATTCAAAAGAACAAGAATAAGAATCATATTTAGAAAGAAAAGACTGAATTCTTGTTTAGATCTTTGAAAGGAAGCATACCAAAGATGAAGAAATCTAAGCTTTTGTTAGGCATATACTCATAGACAAGCATTTTTTCTTCGCCCTCGAAGCAACAGCCAAGTAATCTCACAAGATTCCGATGTTGAAGCTTTGCTATGAGAATGATCTCATTCTTGAATTCATCAACACCTTGTCCAGATTTACCAGACAATCTCTTCACAGCTATCTCTTGTCCATCTTCAAGAACACCCTGGCAAAAAGAAACACACATTCAAATCATCAATAAAAAACATCACTAATCTGAAACACAAAGACTCGGACTAGAAACAGCTGTAATCACTAATCTGAAACACAAAGACTCGGACTAGAAACAGCTGTAATCAATCAACCTTGTAGACTGGTCCAAATCCGCCTCTTCCGAGCTCATTCTCTTTGCAGAAATCATTAGTAGCTGCCACTATAGCATTCAGACAGAAAACCGGTAACTCGGATGTGTTAACAGACTTTCCTTCAATCATTATGTCAACTGATCCTGAAAACGCCGTACTGGTTTCTTTGGTCTTGGTCATATCAGCAACAACAACCGATGTATCGGTGTTCTTACAACAATATGTTCCTGAACCATCTGCAGATAAATAATGGCCAGTGAATCAACAAGAACTTTTTTATGTTAGTGACAAAACTAAGAAATCAAGAAAAAACCGAAGTTTGTACCTTTCTTCCTTTTGTGTCTCCATAGAAGCACAGCAAAGATACCTAACAAAATCAAACTAACAAGAACCACAACAATTACCACAATCATTGATTTCTTTTTCTCCCCTATTTCCGAATCAGCAAGACGGATATGAATCATAGATCCACCAGCTTCAAACTTCTGTATATCGACTAAATCTTGGTTCCAAATCATACATCCAATACCAGCAACAAAACTATAAGCACTGCAAGAACAATTCCTCAGACATCTATCTTTGCAATGCTGAGGATCAACAAGATTGTGCTCAGGAGTTTCGAAATCAGGCAACTTCACAGATTTCAGAGTCAAGAACTCATCCTCTCCAACACTAATGTTCCTCTCACACTTAAACGGAGTTCTTTTTCTACAACCTCTACTCCAGTTTCCTAAAGAAACCGGCTCATAACCTTTAACACAGCTACAGATTCCATTAGATCCTTTCACATCACAGATACCGAATCTCCCACAACGATTATACTTATCACATTCATTATCTGGCTCAGACTGAAACTTAGTCCATCTCTTCAAAGTCTCATTCCATCTCAATTCCTCTTCAGTCCCATTGTGAAGAATCTTAAACCTGAGCAACATCGATGGATCCGAAGGAACATACGTGAAATACACGCTACCTGTTTCATCTGGAGGAGAAGAAAGCTTAAACCCATAAAGATAATTCGTCAACAGCATCATATTTGGAATCCCCGTAAAAATCGCAGAATTCCATTGCCCGCTTCTCCATTTCCTCGTCTTGTTTCTTTCCCAAATCACTATCTCTGGTGCTCCTGAAGGATCAATCCCCATTGTGTAATTACCAGGAGAAGGGTCGTTCTCCGATTTCCAAGAGACGAAAGCTAGATTATCTCCGCTTTGAGGATTCACACGAACTCTCATCTTAGGCAAAAACGTATCCGTTGGATAATTGAAACTCTCCCAAATGACTCTATTTGTGTTAACTTCAATCAATTCCAAATTCCCAGAATCTCGTATAGCAGCGATTCTGTTGTTATTGCTCGATTCAATGTTTGAAGACCAGACTGTGATGTTTTCTCCGTTGAGTAATACGAGATTTCCGTCGTTGCTTATCGAGAGAACTCCAGATTTGTCTGAAATCGGATTTTCTCTGTTTGCTACCCATACCACAGCTTTATCCTCAATGTTCCCGTACCAAATCCCTAGATAACGAAGCGTGGAGGATCCAGGACTGAAGAATCCGAGCTCGAAAGTCTTTTGTGGAGAGGCTAAAGGTTTGAGATTGGAACCGTCTCTAAGAAATTCGCCTCTTCTTATTGTATCTGCAGCCATTGAAGATTCGTAAAGGAAGAGGAAGAAAAAGAAGAGCGAAAATGAAACCGGGGTTTTAATAAAGGTTCTCATTTTCTGGGTTTTCTACGGAAGAAGAAGACCCAAGTGAGGTACAGGATTGGTTTTGGGGATTGCTTAAAAGAGGAAAGAAGAAGAAGGAGAACAGAGGAAGTATTAACAATGGCAGAAACTTCGTAAGGATTAAAGTAAGAGAGGTGACAAAGGAGAATCATACAAAACGGGGAAGGTGGCTCATGGCTGTTTGTGTGACTGACTGTTGAGAAGTTTCTTTATTTCCTTTTCAGAGGTTGAAAAGTTGGACCAGAGAACTAAAATTAAAAATAAAAATTCTAGTCTTTATTTTATTGGTGAAACAATTAAAAAAGGTCAAACTGTTTGAATTAAAATATTTATGTCTTTTCAAGAATCGTGTTTTCAACATTACCTGCAACATGTGTTTGGGGTATGACCTAATTATTAAACAAAAATAATTCTAAGGCTTTGATTTATATTAATTGCTAAGTATAACTATCGATCCACATATTTTAATTCGATTTTCCAGTATACCTGAATATTAATTTCTATCTATGTAACAATTCTAAAAAGTTAACAATTTTATTATTTTAAAAATTATATACCAATATAGGAGTTTTACTTCTTTTGATGTTTTAACCTCTTTTTTTTTGGTTACGTTATCATAACGTACTTGTCCAATATTCTAATATATTAATACGGAAATTTAACACGTTTATATGAGTGATGGTGGAATCGAATTCTACAATTCTGAAATAAACGTAGAGGTGGTGCAACTACTAAGCCATTTATTTCTCTCAATTCATATAAGATGGATCGTTTCTGATGTTTATAGTCTAGGGGATTTATCAAATGGTTGATCGTAATAACTGTTAATTATATTTAGATCCACGTATTACACGAAAAAAATATTCACATATTATAATTAATTATTTATTTAATAAATATAAATTAGATAGGTATATAATTGATTTCTTATTTTAAATATTTTTTCTAAAATAATATTGATTATAAAATAAAAATATACAATAAAATCAGATTATACAGATGAATTTAAATTATATATATTTTAGAAACACAATATTATTAAATAGGTAAATAATTATAGATGTGATAAATATTCAATTATTTCAAATTTTTGTTTTATATTTTGTTTGACTAATTTTTAAAAATTTAATATTTATTTTATATTGTATTTATTTTTTATGTTGAAATATTAAATATTTACATATAGTAAATATTTGTTTAATATTATTTTCGTAAATATTTTAGTAAATTATGTATTGTGTAATATTTATCTTAAAAATTTTGATAGTGTAATAAATCATCGTGAAATATTTATAAATCACAGGATATAAAGTGTTTTTGTTAAAATGTTTCTCACGTATTTGAAGATAATTTTACTATACTCTTAGATAATAGTGTGTAAAGTAGTTAATAAATAGAACGAATAAAAATGTGTCAAGCAAGTGGAGCAGTTTAGCTTTGTTTAAGACTTTATGTTTAGTGGAATGTTGATTAGTCCTTAATATAATGTTTAAATACATATTGCCTTTGGCCGCCACATTTACTCATGTCGTCAGATTATCGCACATCGGATTTGGATGGTCTTCTCTTTTTCTTGTCGCACGTGAAATATTTTACATATATTAGCTTATTGTTATATGTATTTTACAAATAATTTAAATTGACTTATATTTATTATTTTAGCTGTTGTTTTATCGACTATATCCAATAATTACACAGAACTTAAGTGGGATGCACTGGCAAATACAATAAAGCAAATAATGACATAATGCCAGATCGATTTAGAGTTTACATTATTGATTTAATTTAGTGGATTAGTTGATTACAAAGTAAAATTTTACAAATATTAGTTAAACTGAAAAAAATAATAGCATAAAACAGTACTTTTACAAATTTTATTTTAAATCTAACATAATAAAATTAAATTTTCAAAAATATCAAAAATAATTATATAAAAATATTTTTACTCTAAATAAATTATACATAAATTTAAAACATTATATTTGAGTTTTTTTAATTTAAAGTTTAATTATATACTATTATTAAAAATTTAGAGAAATACCCTAGATTAGCACTAAATAAAGTTTTAGTGCCAATAATAGCACTCAATTCAAAAACTCACATAAATAGCATTTCAAAAAATAAAAAAGACCAAAATATCCTTAATTTAAGTCAATGTTCGATTCCCTTCCCAAATAAAGATTTTACTATTTTAATTGCATAAGTGTATATATATTACATAAAATATAATATGCTGATTAGTTATAGTATCACAGTGGTTACACACTACTTCCTTCCCAACATAGGTTTAAGGTTCGATCCCCCTACAGAGCTATTAATAAAGTTTTTGCTATTTTACTTAAAGTACTGTATATATATTAAAAAAAAATATTATATGTTGATTAGTTACATCAGCATATTGGGTTACACACTCTTTCTCTTACCCAATTGTCTAAGGTTCGATTTGCATAATTGCAACTTTTAAAATTTTTTATTTTATTTAGGAAACGGTTCCTTAATATTAAGAAATCTTTACTTAATTTAGGTTATTAGTCATATTTTATGCAAAATTTAGGAAGGCTCTATGCAAATTTAGGAAGTATCTCTTACGTTTTAAGAATTCCTTCCTAAAACGTGAAATTAAATGAGTAACAATGTTTATCCACCACGTTGTTCTAACTGTTTTCATCAATAGTGTTTATCCAAAAAACAACAGTAAGAATGTTCATCTAAAAAACATCAGTAAAAATATTTATCAACAATCACAAATACAAGTTATAAACAAAAACATCAAAATGAAAATTTCCAAACTAAGATTTATCACCAAACTCATAAAAGATGTCAAATGCCAACTTCGTTATTATGTCTTCTTATGCACCATCGAATGATATTCAATTCCCATTGAATGATATTCAATCATTTTGATCACAAAAAGAGAACAATTGGCATCGGTTTTCGTCATAAAAAAAATTATATTTGCATCTCTCTCAAAATCTCATTAACGAGCTCAATCTTGATCCATGAGAATTTTCACAGTAATATCCTGATATTGGAAGAGAATAATTTTGCAATCACCAAAATTAGAATATTTCTTAAGATATCAGTGAAAAACTTAAACAAGAATTTAAATTTATGATTTAAAAAAGTTTAATTTAAACTAAAGATAGATATATATACAAAACAAAATGCTTATATGTCAGTTAGTTATAGTAGCATAGTGGTTACACACTCCTTCTCTTATATAATGGTCCAAGGTTCGATCCCCCTTTGAGTTGATTTCAAAATTTTGCAGAATATTAGGTTAAAAATACATAAGGTTATTTTAGTATTTTTCACTTAAAAAAATGCTATTTGTGGGAATTTAGGTTTGTGATGCTAATTTAGTCACTAAAACATTATTTAGTGCTAAATTAGTCAATTGCCCAAAAATTTAAACTAATAATAGTAATCTTTTAAATTTAAACTATCCATTCTACTAATTCACAAGTTAAACTTTAATCTACGTAACAAGATCACGCCAGGCTGTCTGAAAAATCATACAAACAAAACCCATTAAAAAGCTTACACAAAAAAAAAAATCAAAGGAAAAAATCATTTAAGCTCACCAACGAGGAGATAACTGAGAAACAGTGACACTATTCGACGAGATTTGTAAACCTTCCCGTCGAAGAAGAAACATTCGAAGGTATCACACGCTCAAACACAAACGCAGGTCTTGAAGGCGTCGGGAGAGTAAAAGAATTGCTATTGAGCATAAGAACAACTGAAGCCATTGTTGGTCTAGTCGCTGCATTCTCTTGAACACATAACAGACCAATGTGTATGCATCTTAAGATATCGTTTCTTGATCCTGTGGTTAAAGTTGGATCAATCACGCTTAGTATAATATCTTCTCTCCAGCTTCTCCATACCTAAGAAAAAAAACAGAGTCGGAAATTCATTAAAAAAGACGATCAAAGCTGAATTCGCGTTTTGGTTTTGTGTACTTACCCAACTAAGAAGATCTTCTGCATCTTCATCATCATTAGATGGACCATTGTTGTTTCTTTTACCTGTAATGATCTCGATAACTAATACACCGAAGCTAAATACATCTGTTTTTACAGAGAATTGTCCATGCATTGCGTATTCTGGAGCCATATACCCACTACAAGATGGAAATGAAATAAACCGGTTTATACCGATGATTCTTGCATTTTAATAAGTTAGTACGATGAATTTTGCTTACTAAGTTCCTGCAATTCTGTCTGTGAATCGATGTGTCATGGTTTGGCCTGTGTCAAAGAGTTTAGCTAATCCGAAATCTGCGATTTTCGGATTCATTTCTTTGTCCAAAAGAATGTTGCTAGCTTTAAGATCACGGTGAATGATTCGGTAACGTGAGTCTTCATGAAGATAAAGAAGTCCTCTAGCAACTCCTCCGATCATTTTGTATCGCACTCCCCAATCAAAACGCTGACGCTTCTCAAGATCTACGCGACAACACAAAAGATCAACAACAACATGGAGGAAAATAATGGTACGATCATAAGGAGCAAAAAGATTACCGAAGATGAAATGGTCAAGACTAGCGTTCTTGATGAACTCATAGACAAGGAGTCGTTCTTCTCCTTGTATGCAGAAACCTAAAAGCCTAACAAGATTCCTATGTTGAAGCTTTGCAAGTAGTAGAATTTCGTTCTTGAATTCTATGTCTCCTTGTCCAGAAGTACCCGATAATCTTTTCACTGCGATTTCTTGCCCATGAGAGAACACACCCTGAGACAGACATAATCCCAAGTTTATAAATCTTTCAAATAAAAAACTGAAGTTACAGGAGTTTGGTCGAAAAGAAACTTACCTTATAAACTGAACCAAACCCACCACGTCCAAGTTCGTTTTCTGGAGCAAAGTTATTTGTTGCGGCTTTTAGAATTTCGAAGTCAACTAACAGCGAATCGGTGTTTGAGAAGTCATCCTCCACAATTGATCCAGACAAAGGCGAATTCCCAAGAACTGAATTATGCAGACAGAAGTTTTCAAGATTGCAGTTTATCCTTTAACAAGAAGAAGAACATTGTGTTACCTTTGACTTTATCCCCAGACTTGTTCTTCTTCCATTTCAAGACCAAGCATAGACAAATTGCAAATAACGCAACAAGAACTATGGGGATGACTATCGCGATAACGATTTTAGATCTCCTTTGACTTTCCCTGCAGTAGAACACGAATGGTCTTAATCTTAAGAGACAAAAACATTTGCAACTAGGGACAACCACTGCAGCAAAACACACTAGAGACTCATACAAGCATTCCTCTGTACCTGTTCTCTCAGTTTTTGCAGCTGATTTTGGTGAATCAGCAGGTGGATCGGGCTCTAGGTCGGCGTCAAGCTCATAGAATGGCCACGTTTCAAACCGGAAGCTACAACTTGGACAAAACCATCTCAGACCAACCTGAGCATCACAACATCTTGGGATACTCTCAAATCCAAAAACTAAACAGTCATTACAATCCTGTTCAGACAAATCAGGTGAACAATGCGCACTTCCGTAGAATCTCCCGTACCCCACCGAGGCTGAGCTGTTTCCTTGAGCGTACTTTCTATTCGGCCCACCAGCCGCCGCAGTTCCTTTGAGCCTATCTAATAATCCTCTCTGCAGACGCTCAAACTCATCTCTGTTTGCTGATATCTTTTTACCAGCAATAAATGACAGAGTTGGGACAGTCTCTTTTCTTCCATAGATTGTCCTGTTCGAGTAACGAAACACACAGTGCGTGTACCACACAATAGCTTGTTTTGTGCGCGGACATTTCTCGGTGAGGTTCCGTGCAGCTGTCTGAATACAGCTGAGACAATCATCTGTTTTGACTTCTCTTCTACACAGACCAATTGCATAAGCGCTTTCTCCAGATGAATTCCCAGAAGAAATGTTGTAGAAGCCATAAGGTTTAGATGTTAGTGAGGAGAGAGAGGAGACAAGGCGGTTGAGGTTACCGGAAAAAGTGCTGTTCGCCGTGAAGTTTCCTCGATTTAAACAGTTGAAATCTGGAGCAAACTCATAAGTATCTGCCTGAGCTAAGGCTTGAAATGGAACAAACGTTAGGAAACAAGCAAAGAAGAAAAAGATAGCTCTGACATGTTCCATGGAAGCTTGAAGCTTTTTTTCCTGTACTGTAAGAGGAAACCCCAGAAGGTAATTCGTCTAGATATGTTAAAGGTCGATCTAATTTGATCTTGGAATCGTTACAATAAGAAAAAATTAACGTGTTCTTTGAAATATTTCAAAATCTGACAGCAGAAAGTACACAAGTTGATCAAAAACAAATATAAAATTCAGTAGCAGACTCAAGTGGACAACCTTTAATTGTTAGGTTGCTGGGTCCTGCATGGTGATTCATAAAATATATAAAAACAAATGAGTTGGTGCATCGAATCAGGTCAACGAATGTAATTTAATAAGAAGTATCTATTGCTTACTTGTTTCCTCTCAAGTACACCAATATGAACTGTTGAAAAAAGACTGAAACTTTGAATATTTCCAACCAACTAAAAATTCAAACTAATCTACCATTGATAGTACAAAAAGTATTAAGTATACCTATCAAGGATCTTACTCGCTAAATGAGTTCTGCAGTCTATTTTGAGGTCCAAAACTGGAAACAAATGTGTTTGCTTTACTACAAAATGTAACAGCATGTGTTTGACGGAACATCAAGAGAAAGAGTTTGTCAAACTCAAATCTGAAGTTCCAACATGAAATTATTATCGCAAATTAGATGTCAATTGTCACAGAAGACAACATCCCTCACGTTTCCGGCTAGTTCTTTTATTGGATGATGGGATTCTAAATTGATAAAAATTTCGCCTAGTATAGTTATTACGTCAAAATCAGAGTTGATTTAAATGAAAAATAAAAGTTCAAATTTAATGATTGAAAGTTTCAAAAGCTTAAGAATTGTAATTGACTACTTAATCGATGGTCCAAATGGATGACTATTTTTTTTAAAAAAAATTACTCCAAATCCGTTTTAGGGAGAGAGAGAGAGATCCTCCTGAAACTAAGGAGAGACATTCAATAATTTTAGGGATAAGACAAAAGTAGTAATATCTGTTTCAGGGTTTAGAATTTCTTCATAAAGACTTATTCTCCTTAAAATCTCCATTGAAACAGAATCATTTTTCATCAAACAAACGACTGATCAATTTCTGACTTTATTGAATCCTACAAATGTTCCTTCCATTTCCCTTCAATTCAATCTGGGATCATTCTTTGCTTTATTTGCAAGGAACACTTCCCTAAGTAGCCTTTCCATTACGTTTCTCTATTCTTCAGTTCAAGAAATCAATTGATAATGTTCATCTTTTGGGGAATTTATGAAGATTAGCACAAAAAGAAAAACCCGAATCTGCGAAAATTTTGTAAAGCGTGGAAAAAGTTATCAAAAACCTAAAACACAATGTTAGTTTTTTCAAAGATGGCTAAATTCCAAGGGTTGCTTCAAACTCAAGCAACCATAGTGTTAATCAGAAACTACCATAAACAACCTATCCAAGTTGTGTGGAAGAAACCCGAAATCGGATGGACAAAACTGAACTTCGATGGGTCGAGAGGAAGAGAAGGACAAGCCAGCATTGGAGGAATATTCAGAAACCACAAAGCTGAGTTCCTTCTCGGATACTCAGAGTCCATAGGGGAAGCCACAAGCACCGTTGCAGAATTCGCAGCACTCAAAAGAGGGCTCGAGCTGGTTCTAGAGAATGGGTGGACAGATCTATGGCTCGAAGGAGATGCCAAGATCATAGTCGATATTATAGCCAAGAGAGGCAAATTGAGATGTGAAGAAGCAAAAAAGCATGTGAATTACATCAATGTGGTTATGCCTGAGCTTAGCAACTGCGTGTTAAGCCATGTTTATAGAGAAGGGAACCGAGCTGCTGATAAATTAGCTAAGTTAGGACATCAGTTTCAGGATCCTAAAGTCTGGAGGGTTCAGCCTCCAAAGATAGTGCAACCTATTATGCATGACGATGCAGAAGGTAAGATTGTTCTTAGAACAAAATGAGACCAAACAAGTAAATCTTTGTAATTAAATTGTGTATATATATCATTAGATTTTGTCACTAAGAAACCAACATATGTAAAATAATCATCAATTTTGTAACATCAAGATATATTTCAGTTTAAAATTTAATATCAATGCTTCTTTATTATTAATTACCCAACAACAATCTGAATGGCAAATGTAAATTCCTTCTTTATTCATGTTTGTGTAATTGTGTATTTCTATCAATTTATTATTAATTTAATATCGATGCTTCTTTATAGATTCAGTAACGTGCTGAGTGAAAGAAACTTCAGAAGTGCATTTACACAAGACTAGCAAAAATATGCAGCAGTTGTGTTAAAAAGATTATTCTTTCTATATTGGTATGGACATCCAGCAGGGATAATGACTGCTTCCCCGACACATTGATCAAAGCTCCATCGTTAAATTTCTGAAGACAAAATAGAAAGTATGTGTTACAGTCATTACGCAGTGATCAGAAAAAACTAGAAGAAATGGAGGATATGATACTTCTTCCTTAAGCCTTGCTTTGTGATACTCATCAAGATAGTAACTCTGCTCAAGTAATGGATGACTTATCTGCAACTATGGTACATAATAAACATAGGAAACATCAGTTATTGTTCTTTAGTTGAAACATTGAAACCTTCAACTCATAACTTACTTGTTTTTTGCTGTAATCCATGGATTCTAGCACAAGAGAGTGGTTCCTAACATATTCAAGAAGTTTAGAAACATCTTGTTTCTGGATTAAATCCCACTGGGAGCCACAAGAGTTGCTTAGCCTTAGGCTTTCTTGTTCACAAGAGTCGTTGCAACTTTCTCTTCCCTCTCCCTGAAACTCACTGCCTTTGCATTTAGTTCCTAAACAGTGTTGTAAAGATTCTGAATCAGAACTGAAACAGTCATCTGACCAATCCCTCTGAGCATGTGGATCTTCAAACCTGTCTTGTTTCTTTGCCCTACCAAATCTGCTCACCCTCACCTTTTCTGGGCTTTTTTGGGCTTTTTAGTCATATTATTTCTGGGCTCCCCCAATCGTTTGGCCTTTTTAAATGTAAAATTTAGATAAAACGATATGGGTTGGATCTCGTTAGAAATCTTCAAATAAGCATAAAATGTAAAAATAGATTGATATAACTGAAATGAGTATACAATAGAGTTGGGTTACAGTAGAATTGTTTATTGGAAAAATTTTATATAATTTGTACACACATGACTGTTATTATATATTAATGGTCTATGATCTAGACGTGTTCCATGTCGCTCCAAATAACTCGTTATTTGCTTGCAGCTAATTCCGCAGATCTGGATGAGTGATGAGTTCTTGTTATCATGTTCCAAACCAAAGTATTCGTTTGAATTTGAATTTTTCTTTGAATCTTAAGTTAAAGTATTAATATAATGGATTAAGTCATGGCCGAATTTAATGTGCCAAATCTAGATCGGACATAGATGATTCTATATTAAATCTCATACAAACTAAACTTCGAAATCTACAATTAGCATGTCAATTCCAAATTGAAAAAAAAAAATACAAAGTCACATTGCTATAATAACAATTAAGATACAATAGTTGTAATGTGCATTCCATAGATACCCTTAACAAACTCAAAGTCACATTGCTTTAATCAAGTATGAAACCATAAGAATACCCACTTTACAGGTACTTTTCTTATCTTTTTGAAGTTGACGTATCCGATTGATTTTCTTCCTATGGACGGTTGGGACTTTCTTGTCCATGTGTTACTAAGATTGATTTGTATGTTTTACTTTAGAAGAATTTGTCTTTTGTTTTCTTTTATAAAGATTTTGAAATTGAGCTTTTGTTATTTTGCTTTCTTATAAAAGAAACTATTTTTCAAATTTAATTGATATTATGGGTCAAGCATGATTAATTGGATGATCCTTCTTTTTGTTTGACTTTAAATATCTAAATTCACTATCATTGCAAAACACAGACAAGCATTTTACTATAATTCTCAATCCGGCTCACAAAAAAAGTGTTTGCAAAAGCAAATTCTTACACATATTGATGGCTTTGCAAAAATGTTCATATGATTTTCGGTCAAAGTAAATTAGGTTCTTGTTAATTAAAATCATTAATTTAAATATTGTACTCCATCTGTTTTATTTTAAATTTTGTATACAGATTAAGAAATTATTTAAATTATTTATTTAAAAAAATAAGATATCATTTATTATCTACATAAAAATTAATTGCAAACAATTATGACTGAAAACATGATTTAAAATGTAAAATGACGTATAAATGACGTATGGAATCCGTGGCTATCGACCATTCTATCCACAACATCTAATAATAGAAGCTTCTGATCACACGGACGAGAATAATAATTAATTAACTATCAAAGTAGCCCACTTCTTGTCGACAATATATAATTTAATTGTTCGCAGTTAATGCATATGTAGCTATTGGGTGACTAGTGAATCATGCAATAAAATATCACCACATAATTAAACTGGAACATCCAAACAAAAAATATATCATATGGATCATACATATATTCCATATCACAATCACACAAACCCAATAGTTAATGATTTAACTATGCGTTTGCGATTGATCATTTTTAATATATTATTTGAAAAATATTTTAATAAAATAAATTTACTCTAACGTGTTATTAACACAAATATCATGCTAACGTGAATTTCAAATAAATATATATATGAGTATAAATTATTAGAATAATTACAATATATGTCATTGTTATTAATTTGGTTAGAAAATCAATATATTTTATTAAACTAACCAAAAAATACTATTAAATACATAAAACAATTATTTTTCTTTTCTTAATTTATATACATAAAAATTAATATTAAAATAATTTTAAATAAAAATTAAAATTATATAAATATTTAATTTATATTTATTAATAAATAATATTATATAATTTACGAATAGTTTTTCTCACGCATAGCATGAATATAAATCTAGTTTAGGTTTAAAACTCGATCTCATCAATTATACGGTACGTACATGATGCACATTGACCAAAAAAACTTCAAATTGTTAACCATTAAGTGAAGAAATGCTCATGACTCAGAAAATGCCCTGTCTTGTTTTCTTGTTAAATTTCTTCTTTTCTTTTTTGAAAGTTGATGATTTTGTCGATTTTAGAGATCTAGACGAATAATCACTAATAGTGTCATATTGTTTACCAAACCATAATGGCAAAATTTAGGAAACGTAATAGGTATACAATCTACCAAATTGGTGTACTTGATTACTTTTGTCTTTTGTCAAGGTTTGTGGTCGATTCCAACTAAGTGTAGACAATATATATAATTAAGGGTCTGAAAACTGTACAAGGTATTAATTAACAAATACATTCCTTGTTTTCTTATAAATGTTATTAGATATCTATTAATTATAACCATACTATTTACTAATGTCTAATCCAATCATTTATATAGTTTAATAATAGTTAAGTAAAACGAATCATATATTTTCATATAGCCGAAACATTTTTTCTTATGTTTATAACAATTTATAGGATACATATAACATTAGTATTAGTCTAGTTACCTAAAATTTTCTTGAAAAAATCAAATTACGTAGAAAACCTAGAAGAAAATATTAGAGACTGAATTTAGGAGGGACTTAAATTAGGTTATCTCTATTAACCTCCAAATTTGACCACAAATTTTGTTTTTTGTGATTAAGTGGCTACATAAAAAACACAACACGAAGTGTATATGAGCACGTTTGTGGTTTGTCATGGACATGGACATGGACACACACACACACCCAAAACAAACAGGAGCATGTAAAACAACGTTTGCCTTTTTGCTTTGGGTCTGAAATTCATATACGCAACCGCCCAATTTCTTTTATAAGTTGTAGACTTTATCAGATCCGACTGTTTTTGAAGTCAATATATTACAATTTCTTTCTCCCATCTTATAAATTTTTTAACCTTTTTATGATAACGATTTTTTTGGATTTTTATAATTAACAAAACCATTTATGATTGGCAGAAAAAGTTAAATATTTTGCTGACAACTAAGGAAAGTTTTGATATTTGATTTACATAATAGGCACATATAATCCAGATCTTACCTTCTAAAGCTATATTGTAAAACATTTTTAACACATACATCTTTTGGATTAACAATTTTTATGTAATTGACCCAAAATCATTAAGGCCATTAGAAGAGGAACCGAGGAAAAGTCATCATTTGACAAACAAGAATAAAATAGTTGACAGAGACATATGTACAATTTTTGGAAGATGCATTGAAAAATATACATATGAAAAGGCTGAGTGATGCTACTCACATTGGACCAAGTGCTCAGGTGGTGAGTTGTCGTCCACAAAGAGATATATAGACTCCGATTAGATATACTAGCAGCTAGATTTTAAGTCATTGCCTGCTTTCTTTAATATTGTAATTATTTAGTTAATCAGTTTAAATTACAATTTTTATAGGATCTAACAAATTAAAGATGAGAAAGAGTTTTGAATTTAATATTCATGCATAGTTGAAAAAACATGTCAAAATCATAGCATTTATTCGATCAAAAACTATTAATGTTATTGTATTTGTGAAATTAATAAAGAAACAGTTATGTCCAATCCAGCAGTCAAAAACAAACAGCTCATCCAAAATCTTTGTTCAACACACAAAACAGGGACCCACTGATCTATTATTGAGTTACACGTGTTCTTTATCTTAAATGTTATGCTATACCAACGCGTGTAAAGCAATTAAAAAAACCTACGCCGTGATTTCAATTATAAGGACGCTTTTTTTTTTGCCTTAATTACTTGCCAAGTCATCGACAATACGTTTACACGTGTCGATGTTCTATTAGGTACTTTTCATAATCCCATGAAACAAAAGTAGTAAGTCATTTACTTCTGCACGTAAAGATTTAAGGCATGTTTCCTCACGCGTTCTGCACGCGCCGTCCCGGTTCAGGTCAGGTCATCGGATTTTAGTTGATCTTTCTCTGTGTATATTATTTTTTCAACATCGATTCTAGTTATTCGATAATACTGTTTTAGAACATTTTGATTGCTCTTTTCCAACATAGTTTCAGCAAAATGTGAAATAAAATACTAAACTTAGCTGTAGCTAGTACTGTGTACATTTTTCATGAACAAAAACTCAAAATCATCATGAAAATAGCATTTCTTTAGTAAGAATTCTTAAACATGGAGTTAATATATTATATATTTATGTAGCAATAATAGCACCCTTTTGCAAGTCGTGATAAAAAAGTGAAATACTAATACAGTGATTTATTAATTCAAAAAAGTTATTGAGACCTTGCTGGAATGCATGTGTTGTGATCATGAAATTTTGTATAAAGTATACAAATCATATGGTGAATCATTTGGACTATATTGGTTTGCCTCATACGTTTTCATTAATACCTTTTGGGAAACAGGGCATATGTCAATGATGTAATAATTAAATATCTGTTTTATGTCTATATCAGGAAAATTTAGCACCTCTTATTAATTATAATTATTATTGAGTCAAATATAATATTGTCGAAGACTATATATGCATATGTCGAAGTAATTAAAGCCGGTCAAATATAAATATTAAAATAAAAAGTGGATATCAATAATGGAAACCCCACTATTACAAATTTGTTTTAGATATAACAAATAGTATTTTACATGTAAACAAGTCCATATGAAAAGTTTTGAAATTACAACAAATAAAAAAACTCTATCCCAATGGACTTTTATTTAGCTTCTTGGAATCATATAATAAAACCATTAACGTCCAAGAAATCTGTAATATCAAACTTCATTAGATTACTGCAATAGCTTTCCATTTCATCTTCAGTACTGCAACTGCTGCTATTGATGTAAGTCGTGGAGTTTGAATTTAGCGTAGTGGGGCTCGATGATGGCGTGTTCATAACTGAATTAGCGAAGTTGACGTTCTGATCTGAGTAAGAAGGATCTAATACGAAATTAGAGTTTGAATAATCATTGAACGATGGAATATTGCAACCTTGGATGGACGTATTCAATGTTGAAGCTAGAGTTTGCTGTCCGAAACCATTGAACTGATGACCCATGTCGTTAAATTGAGCTTCATCGGTGAATGGTGGTATGCAATATTGGAATTCTTGAGTAACGGTGTTTTCAAATTGGTAGGTTTGGCTTTGGTTCACTCCGATTTGGTTAACCTCATGATGATTAACCGTGTGGTTCTCGTGGTGTTTCAACTCATGATCAACAACGAGGTTTTGGTTTTGGTTTTGAGAGAAGAGAGAGGTAGCGAGCTTGAGTATCTCGGGGTTAACCAATGGATGTTGTTGCTGATGACGAGCATCCATCATGAGCCTTGACATATTCGTATGATGTGAAGATGAACTGTATAACGATGAAGCTAAGATGGATGAGATATCGAGGAGGTCGAGTCGTGGACTGTGAGTCACTGGATCGATCCCCATTCTAAGTAACTTCTTTCTTATATGTGTGTTCCAAAAATTCTTGATCTCGTTATCTGTTCTTCCAGGCAAACGAGCCGCAATCGTAGACCACCTATAAAATTTTATTTAAAAAAAACACATATATAAGAATCTTCAATACTGAACAGTTCTAAAGACAATATTGTCGGAAAAAAGTAAAATAATCTCACTTGTTTCCTAAAAAGCTATGAAGCTGAATAATGGTTTCTTCTTCTTCAACGGAGAATCTTCCTCGCTTAATATCTGGTCGGAGATAATTAGTCCACCTTAATCTACAACTTTTGCCACATCTTTGTAAACCTGATCATGGAATGAAAAAAACAAGTTAAAAAAAAATCGAAAATTTCGATAAACCCGTAGTAAAAGAATGCAAATTAAGAAACGAACCAGCATTTTTGGGGAGGGTTCTCCAGTTACCATATCCATGTTTGTGGATATAGTCAACAAGCTTCTGGTCTTCCTCAGACGTCCATGGCCCTTTTTTGAGGCCATTCTTTTCGCAACAAGGTGATCTTCCCATTTGAATTTAATTTGTGGATGATTGATGAATAAATGGTCAAAATTGTTTATTAATGAGGAGTTGAGAGAGTTTATGTGAATTAACAGAGAAGAGAGAAACGAAAGTCGTAGGATCCGTAAAGGGAAGTACGAAGTATAAATAGGGATGGAAGAAGAGGGAAGTCAAGCTGGTTCGGTGCCGTCCTCTGTTTCGTAATTGGTATACGTGTCCTTTTTCCCTCGAGAAAATAATAATAATAAAAGAATAATAGTTTCTGCGTTTATATTATCTTTTATATGTTTACGAACATGTATTTTTAAGAAAATGTGAATAAAATATTATGTAATGCAAAAGTCAATTCTCTAAAATAGTATGCTTTTAAATTTTTATTTCACAAATAACATTATTAATTTAAATTTTCAATAATAACACAAATTTAAAATTAAAATACATTAAAATTTTATTTTAATAAAAATAATTAATTTCTAAATTCGAAAAAGAAATTCAAACAAATTTTATTTAATTTTATGTATAATTTATTTATAATAAATAAATATTTTCACATAATTATTTCACATAATAAATTTTTTTAAAAATATTATTTTATAATATTACTCTAATGCAAATGTAAACTGTTAAAAACTATCAAATATCCATGGTCGGTGTTAGAAATGGGGTGTGAATATTCTTATTGGAAACAAATATTATTAAAAAGTATATTATCAATGTCTTCTTCTTCAATATTTTTGAACTTTACATGGAGCGGTGATCAACAGTTTGTAATTTTGTTTTATAGAAGTGTCGTATCAAGCTTAATGAGCTTTCTTGTTATATTAGAACTTAAAAGTAGCTGTAACGTTGAAAAAAGTGCAGTTTTGCTATCATGATCTTGAAACATATGATGAAAGCTATGAGATCCAGCCAAGAGAACTTTTTTGTTATTCAAATCCAAAATGTAAAATTATTTAACCAAAGTGGCTTTTGACTTATACCTCATACGTACTCAAAAGTAAAATTTACTTGCAATAACCAAAGTGGGCTTCAAAATCTCAACTTGGAATCTCGTTATTGGAGGGATAAATAATTAACTAACGTAAAGTATTAGCACGATTGAATTAGATAAATAAATGATAATAATGACATCTTATGAATAATTTTAAAAGAAAAATTAATTGTGATAAGTGATAACGAAAGTGATAGCAACACAATCAAAGGGGTGAAGATTGAGGAAAAAGCGTCGCTCTCCAAGCTTTTTGGGAAAGTTTCACATTAGCTGTCGCCAATATGAAGATGCCACGTTCCTTTTTTCCTTCTCGATTTCTACTCCTATCCTGTTTTTTTTTCTTTGGACTAGTTTTCCCATTTTTTTCCCGAAAATGTCATCAATAGGAGTAAAAAAATGAACATTAACAAAACTACAATTATTTTCCATGTCCAACCATCTGTTTTCCGTTCGAGCTATATAAATTTTATTTTTTTGGTCGTCGTCAGCAGTTGTAATCACGATTACAGTTAACATTGCGATTGTATCTATAATATATGTTATTCGTTTATTTGCTATCGGTAATTACGGTTGCGGTTGATTGCATATTTTTATTTTTAGTTGTACCGTTGTTTAAATCAGTGATCGAAAAAATTGAGACATAAAACAAAACGTTTGACCATTACGATTGATCGCAAATAACTATGACAAATAAATAAACAATAATCTACCGTTACCGCAACCACAACAATAATTTCTTACAAATAACAAATGAAAATGACTATAGTGATATTGAGCGTTATTACATCTTCATCTTTAAAATCAACAAAGATTGAGAGGAATCCAATTATGTAAGTTTTCGTTATTAATAAATTTGGAGTTTTACGACCTTGTATAAGAACTCTAATATATTTTTCTTCGAGGTTTGGACAATGTTTCTCAGAAACAATTAAGTTTAGCAGTTGTCGTTTTCGAAACTAAATCTCATCCACCTTTTCCATCGTCTATACTTGTTCGTTCCTACCATTGGGAGAGGGTTTCCCGCACGTCCATACGTCTTTATTTGTTGCCATCGGGGTTGTTTAGGTATATCAATGGTTTTAAAGAAAAAATTGGATTCGCTTGGGCTCGTCATGACTCATGATGAGATCGTTTCTAGATTAATGATTGAAATAGAGATAGAACTCAGTTCACTGGTTTTTTCTTAAGTAAACTGATATTAGTCTTAAGGTAATAAAATATTCTAAAATGTTAAAAATATGCTTTTGTTAAAATATAGGACAAAAATGTTTCCCTTGGATTTAAAGGAAAGGGGCAAATTTATCAAAGTCATATATATATATATATATGCACATAACAATCACAGAAAGAAGAACGCATTTAGTTCGGATGCAATAATGGAGTTTGGTGTTTGCCGAAATTTTGAAAACATTAATTGTGGAGTGATATTGTGATCACTTTATAGACAAATATATTTATTTTAATTTATGTTTAAAGTTTTACACATAACCTAAAAAACATTTATTCTAAACATTTTAAATAAAAAATTATTTATGATCTAAGTAAGACCAATTGAGTTAAGAACAAAACAAGTTCCGTATACTAATCATAAAAAAAATTAAGTACTTTTGCATTCCGAATGAAAAAATCACTAGGTATAAAACAAAAAAAATTTGACTAAAATGGAACCACCAAAGGATTCGTGACTTTATTTTGTATATATTATATACTCGCACCAAACTATACAGTTGTTGCTATGTGTTTCTAAAGAAATAATAGAGAAAAATATTGTCTCCATTAGCCTTTTTCTGTTTGAGATTTAATATATAACGTATAACATGATATGTTATTATTGAATTAAAACTTTAATCTAATCTTAAAAACTAATATTATAATGGATCTAGAAAAACCAAGAAATTTAATTTCACTTAGATTCACTATTCTATTTTTTGTTTTATCTACTCGAATAAATGTTGGTGGCCATTAGTAAATTTTTATTCATTGGATTATATTCACTTCTCGGTTAATTTCAATAATCAAACCGAAACAAATCGAAACTGAAAACCGAAATTAACACCAAAATTCGGCTCGTTAAAAGAGGCTAAAGTGCTGGAGTAAGGGTAATATCGTCATTTAACATTTGTAAAATAAAATAAATGATTTGGTACAGTTGCATGGCATTACGTGAGGAACAGTGGCTGCTTGTAGGAACCACTAGCTTTTTGACTCGTGTCCTTTTGCATTTATTTTAATATTGTTATACCTTTTAAAAAATTTATCTTAACTATACTCATTAACTCATACAAAATTTTATTCATGGATATTGATTTTGTTTTGGTGTAATATTGTATTGAATTTAATGGACCAAAAATATGATTCACTGAGGTATCCACATCTCGTAGATCTCCGACTATAAATAGAAATCCAATATACGAAAATGGCATAATGAATAAAATATACAAACAAACAAACGTTTCGTTTCCTTTCACATCATCACACAAAGAAAACATAAAATAAAAAATATAGTCAACATTATAAGAACACATAAGCACAGATTAATTATTGATCAAAATCTTCAAATAATTGTGAATAACAGTAGATATATACATTGAGAGGAATAGTCGCATTACTTTCAAATTTATATTATTAAGCACAAGCCACGAATTTGCACAAAACAGCATTTAGCCACGGAGTACCAAATCTAATGTTAAGCATCATAAAATTATATCTTAATCTTATCGATCCAAATTATTAGGAACACAACAGATACTCAATATAGTTACTCTTATTCTTATATAACCATTTATTCCGAAAATTTTGTAACCTATTCATTTTTTAAAGATGGTAAAATATTAATAACATAAACAATCCATAATATTCCAAATATATTATTTGAAAAACATTTAAAAAAAATAACATTATCATGAGGTGTTATTAATAGAAATGCTATCATGAATTTTCATTACCACAATAAATTTTAAATAAATATATAAATAAATTTAAATTATTAAAATAATTATTGTTATTAATTTTATTAGATAATCAATATATTTTATTAAACTAACTAAAAATACTATTAAACTCGTCAAAAAAAATTATTTATCTTTTGTTTTATATATACAAAAATTAATATTATAAATAATTTTAAATAAAAATTAAAATTATATAAATATTTAATTTATATTTACTAATAAATAATATTAAATAATTTACTAATATTTTTCTTACGTGATTATAAATCTAGTTAAGGATATTTGTCGGTCTTTGAGATTGAAGAATCTGTCGGGTCCGAGACAAAGTGCGTAATTATGCCAACTAATAAATAAATTAGTCAATCTTAATTAAACAATTAAGGTGGTGTTAATGCTACATTAGGCTATAACCTGTGAATATCTAGCTAGGGCTTTGCTTATGCATTGATCGTTTGCCATAAGGAGAAGTCCACGTGTATATATAGTTGAACAAAGAAAATGTAGAAAACAGTATTTAAACATTCAACATAAGATTTTTGCATATGGTATTTATTACAAATTAATTTAACTAATAATTTTCTGAAACTAAATGTTATTTTCTTTCTAGCGATTTTATCCAAACGCATGCAAACTCACTCACCGTAACAAACGGACAGTTAGGCAATGATAAGAGTCACACATATAACATATTCAATGTTTATCTAATAATTCATCAAATAAAATATGAAGAAGATAAATTAATAAAAAACACAGACAGATCTCTATATAGATTATTTTCTATGTATTCAAACTTTTCTGTTTCGTATAAACAAAGGCCTTTGAACCCTAAACAGTTGAAAGGAGCAGAGTCAGCAATTAATGACCAAAGATTCAATTGTCTTCTATAAAGAATTTATATAATTTGATACGAAATCGTAATTGTTGTGCAGTTGATGTCGCCACTTAAGACACTTACGTATAAGCCTCCATGCAAATTATATATTAATATATTCATTTATTAGTTTTATTATAAATGGGTCAATTTTCTGGATTTGTTCGATAATAGAGCTGATGGAAACCTTGACAATATTAAAAGTTATCATATGAAAACTAGAGAAAAGACAGCAACACACTCGAGAATACTCTGGAAAAAATTGAAAATTTTAGTTTTTATTTAATGATTAGGACATGTACATCTCTCCAGACCTCCAAACATCATTCCATTAATTGATCAAATATCTCTAAACTATATATTAATACTATCAAAATGCAAAATATTTCACATAATCACATTTGAGTTTAATTTAACTTATTAATGTATATAGACCCTATATAAATACTTCCATGCTTTCGGAGTTGATTAACAATATTCACAAATTATGCATGAGTTTGTATTGATGATATATGATTAATTTTGAACACTATTATTATGATCATATATCTAACATTTGATACAGAAGTTCGAATCCATCACAAGGCCCCAAAACACCATATATAGCCCAAAACACCATGCATAGCCCAAAACACTAACCCATTCCTCACCACTAAAATATTCCAACACAAGTAAAGGATAAGTGTTATCCTCATCTTCATCTTCTAACTCATCGAGAAAGAAAAGCAAAGAGAGTTTGTCGTCAACATGAACATTACCTCTTATTATCATCAGTCAAACTTCATCTCGAAGAATCCTCACATAGACAGGACTTTAACGAGGACTCGACAAGCAAACACAAATAGTATTACATTCATGACAAGAACACAAGGAAGAAGAAGAAAGATGGGATTGTGTTTAACCAGAGCATGTGCTGACACTGGAGAAGAAGAATCCGGCAGTCAAAGCAAGTCCGAGAGAAGAAGTTTCTTGAGCTTAGCAGAAGCTGGTCTTGTCGAAATCTCGGGTCTTGGTGCACATGAGAAGTTTCTATGTCGACTAACGGTAAATTAACACACTTTCAAGAAATATATAATTATATGTATCAATTTATCATGCACTAGTATATAAATAGTACATTAATCAAATAGAATATCAAATATTTTTAAAAAGCATTTACATTGATTATTTGGATGAAATTTTGTATTGATTTTAGTTTGGATATTTACAGATATCATCATTGAATTTACTAAGAGTGATATCAGAGCAAGAAGGATGTTCAATAGAAGAGTTGAATGCTGGGAAAATATGTGATTGGTTCTTTAAAGATAAGCTCAAGAGAGAGCATAGTATTGAATCTGCTGTTCTTCAATGGGATGATCCTGATTTTCCATTTTAATTTTTCTTATATTTACATCTAAAATACAGAAAGATTATGATTATATATATATATATATCCATTTTAAATATTGTGAATCGAATGGAAGGTATTAAAACATGCTGTATATTAATTGCTGATTCTCCCTAATCTAAGTTGGTATCACTAGGAAATATAAACACATCGACTATACATTTTATATAATTATGAAATTATGAATGAAGTATTGATCTGTTTTGGGTATTGAAAAAAGAATATTTCAGAAGCACCACCCAAATATTGTCTTGAATTTTAAAGATTCTTATCATCTGTAGACTGTAGTGTTGGCTCTTAAATTCTTAGATGAGAAGGCATAAAATCAACCTTATATATTGTTAGAATTAGACGAGAAACCTAAAGGAATGGGTAGAGAATGATAAGTTTTTGATGTTTTATTATTGAGATCGATTATAACTTTTTTTGTTTTAGTATGCCCGAACTATTAAACATTTTTTATTCTAATTATGCTGCGAGACTTTTGTTTAATTTTCAGTGCAATAATTATTATTTGTTATAAATGCTTATAAATGTCATTTAATGCTGACACTAGAAAATTTTACTACCATCTTTTGATAGTTGGTAAAATCGAACGTATTTCTGATCTGTCTGGTGACTCCTTGATAAGGGTGTCTGATCTTTTGATATTGGACTTTCAACATAATAAGTAGAATTTGCGTTGGGCCGAATTTGGGTTTGCACACCTCCAACATCGAGTTTGAGGATAAAACAAGATTCTGACTTTCTAACTAATTATTATTGGGCACACTCTTTATTTGTATGAATTGTGATAAAACCACAAAAAGACTTTGGAAAAAGAAAATCCCAAAGTTATTGTATAGTAAGAGAAACCAATACGCTGTCGTTTTGAAGCATGTCTAAATCACTTTTAATTCGCCATCCGCTAATGAAGCAACCAAATTAAAATTTTAATATAAATGACCAAAATTTACTTCAAATCACTAACGAGAAACCCGGACGTGAAATCAACCAATTAAATCCACTTTCTCTCTCCCTCTCGCGTCCGATCTCTCTCTCTCTACGAGTCAACCGTGGTCGTTCTCAGTCGCAAGCCGCTAACCGTGAGAGGGAGAGAGATGACTATGACGACGGAGGAGAAACCGGCTTCTGATGCTCGTGGTTGGGGTTTCTTCAAGATTCCGTTTCGAAACTCAAGTGGTCACGGAAATGTCTCAAGTGCTACATCTCCGTTTCCATCTGCTGCTTCGTCTTCTTCTACATCTTCTCATCTCCATAACCACCATCACCACCACCATCATCCACATGGCTATAACGGGCCTCATGTGGAAGGATCGGGTCAAAATCAGCACCCGAATCCTTCGCCTTCAGTATCGTCTGTTGCCAAGTCATTTCTGCCTACAAAACGCCGATTAAAGCTTGATCCTTCGGAGAAGCTCTATTTTCCTTGTGAGTTGTTCTCTAATCTCATTCGATCGACGTCGTTTCTGGGAACTACACATTTTTTTATCCGTCTATAATGGCTGTTTCTGAAGACTAGAGATGTAGATTGATTTTGACACCAACCAAATTTCTCTATCTGATTTTGCTCTCTCTCCCTCTCTCTCCATCTATCTGATTCTAGTAGAATGAGTTTTCACTGATCTGATTGTTTGAATCCGATATATAAATAAATCAGCGTGATTGACTTAAAAAAGGTAAAAAAAGTTGTTTTTAGTCACTTTTTGGTATTAAGAGCGGAATCATGACATTGGATTATAATTCCCACTTTTCATTTCTTATCGGCGTTTTAAAGTTCATTTGCTGTCGTTTTTGTCTGAACTTTGATGACTAGAGGACTGCACGTTGACTTGAAATTGCTTGAAATAACCAATCCTACATGTAGCAGACAGATACGGTACATTTGCCCTTAATCCATGTGATGTGGGCCGTTTTCAAATCAAAGACTTGCTTTCTACTTGATCCATAACTCTAAAGATGGCATTTTTGATCATTCGGAAATCAGGAGCATTTTTTAGATAATTCATTTTAGGTCTCAGCGATTTTGCAGGAAGGTTTTGATATATATATGTCGGCCATGATTGTTTCTTGATAACAGATGATTAATTCTTCTTTTAATGTTTGATTTGGAATTTGGAAGTTAGAGTCGTCAGTTATTTTCCCTCCAGTTAACCTGGAAGTGCTGAGTTAGATTATTACTTTTTATTTGAAGATGAGCCTGGGAAGCAAGTGAGGAGCGCTATTAAGATTAAAAATACGAGCAAATCATATGTAGCCTTTAAGGTATGTTTTCGACCTAAGCATTTTGATTCTCTGTTGTGTTGCATTTGTAAATTTACTAACTTTTTGCTCTTCAGTTTCAAACAACTGCACCGAAGAGTTGCTTCATGCGTCCACCAGGTGCTATTCTTGCTCCTGGAGAGACTATTATTGCGACTGGTAATTGCTTCTTCTTTTCCCCTGTATTCTTATTCTTCTTGATGAGGCTATTAAAGCAATGCATCTATAAGATTATGCTTGTGACGCTATTTTTTTCTCTTGTTGAAATGTACAGTGTTCAAATTTGTTGAGCCTCCTGAGAATAATGAGAAGCCAATGGATCAAAGGAGCAGAGTTAAGTTTAAAATCATGAGCCTGAAAGTGAAAGGTCCAATGGACTATGTTCCTGAGCTGGTATGTTGATCCATCTCTAAAATAGAAGGGTAGATACTCAGTTAGCTTTAGGAACAAACATATTACCAAACATGTGTACTGACTTTTCTCATATTGTTTGTCATGTTCCTGCGTTTCGTGGGTTCCTCTTTGATCTTGTTTCTATCTATAACAAATATTGATTGATTTTTTTGTTATTCGCAGTTTGATGAGCAAAAGGATGATGTGTCTAAGGAGCAAATATTGCGTGTGATCTTCCTGGATCCAGAGCGCCCCAACCCTGTGAGTATTTGAATCATCTTGCTGAAGAAGACGATTCTATAATACACCAAACTTTTTCTTACACACTCTCTCTCTCTCTAATTATATATGTAATGAATGAAAAGGCACTGGAGAAATTGAAACGTCAGCTAGCTGAAGCAGATGCAGCAGTGGAGGCACGAAAGAAACCACCAGAGGAAACAGGTCCAAAGATGATTGGAGAAGGACTTGTGATCGATGAATGGGTGAGTCGTATTTGCTATCTTAGAGTATCTTCCATTAGATGATTGTGAAAATTTGACATTATTGTGTATCCTCTCTTATGAACACAGAAGGAGCGTCGAGAGAGATATCTTGCACAGCAACAAGGCGAAGGCGTTGACTCTGTCTGAGACTAAAAGATTCCTTCTCAGGAGAAGAAAAAGCAAGTGTTGCTTGTGAATAAGAAGAAAAAGAAGAAGAAGAAATCACGATATTGAATTTCTCTACTAACTTCCAGATTCATAGTGCAATCTAAGGATCATGTTGGTAAAATAGACAATTAAGGAAACTTGTAATGTACAAAAAAATTATAAACTTGGGGTTTGATAATGAATGTTCATGTTAAGACTAATAAATAACAGAGAGGATGCTTGTATTTTGCTCAAGTGTAAAATCAAACTGAAGTTCTTCAAGTATAGTCTAGATTAGTGCTTGGTTTTCGGTAGCGCTGGGTTTTCCGTAGCGGTTTTTCGGTAGCGCTGGGTTTTTGGTAATAATCGATTAAAGCAATTCGGTGGAACCGAAATTTTTGATTTTCAATTTAATTTAATATAATCATAAAACCGATTACATATCAAATCATTCAGTTTCTAAAAACCAAAAAACCCAGTCTTTTATAATTCTCAATCCTAAATTTTTAAGCTGTCCCAATTCTTCTCCTCTTCTCTTTTCTTCTCTAGTGCCTTTTTCGTCTTCTTCTGCGATTTTTTTATTTCTTCTTGTGACTTCTTCTGAGTTACGATCCGGTGAGAAAATTTATTCTTGCAATGGTTCTTTTGCATGTTTGTTTATGTCGATTGACACTTCGATGTAGACCCATCGTATAAGACTTCATTTCAACCGGCCGTTTTTCCTCTTAACCGGGCGAACGGATAAGGTTTTTAGGCCTAAGTTTCATTAAACATTTTTGGTCCCTTTTTCTCCGAATCCGTACCGACCAGAATAATCTAAAACTCGGTTGGACCGAATACCAATCAGAATCCGAATGATCCGGTAAGACCGGGTTACGAATCAGGAATCTGATTCCAGATTCTAAATCCCTAACTTAGACGTGGAAGTCTCTTCAGCCTTTCCTCTTCATTTTCTACTCTGCTACGTGATTTCTCCGTCGTCTTCAATTCTTCGCTGGCGTTTACGAGCTGCTGCAACGCTACATTTGTTACAGCTCAGGTCAAAATTTTTGCTTTGAAGGTAAATCTACATACAGTATAAGAGCAGTGTGAACAATCTCTAGTTGGAATAATGTCGATGACCAATTCCTTGAAAAAGCTCTCTTCTTGTGTTCTTATTGATCTTGATGGTACTCTAATCAACACAGGTATACTTTTAAGAATTCGACAACTTGTTTCAGTTTCTCTTCTCATAACTTGGTATTCAATTGATGTCTTTTTAAGGAAATTTTTTTTGTAGATGGTGTGGTGGGTGACATTTTGAGGAAATATTTGTGTAAGTTTGGTAAACAATGGGATGGAAGAGAATCACTTAAAATAATTGGGAAAACTCCATTAGAAGCTGCAACTACCATTGTTGAAGATTATGGACTCCCTTGTGGAGTTGATGAATTCAGTTCAGAATTCTACCCGTTGTTCTCTGCTCAGTAAGCTGTTGTTTCTCTTTTCTGGTCTTTATATTGTTGATTTCCTCTGGTTTTGAATTTTTGTGCTTTGTAGAATGGACAAAATCAAATCCCTTCCTGGTGCAAACCGGTTAATTAGACATTTGAAAGGTCATGGAGTACCAATGGCCTTGGCTTCCAATTCTTCAAGGGCAAATATTGAATCCAAAATTTCTTATCATGAAGGTTTGGCTTGTACGAAAATGTTACTCCAATGCATAATCTCATATCAGTCAATTTGTTTCATAAATGGTTTCACTTTTGTGTAGGTTGGAAGGAATGCTTCGCAGTTATTATCGGTAGTGATGAAGTTTCCAGAGGAAAACCTTCTCCTGATATGTAAGGCTCATCTCTTTTCAGTTGTAATCCATATCCAATCAGACATAGAGCGTTTAATTAGTTTACAATTCTAATCACAATGATCATCTCTATTCTTAAAGTTTTCTTGAAGCAGCGAGAAGATTGAATAAAGATCCAGCAGACTGTTTGGTTATTGAAGATTCTGTGTGAGTCTTAACGTTTAGCGTATTGTTTTGCAGCTGCGCATTTGATTCTCTCGTACTAATAGTTAGATGGAAATGGCAGGCCAGGTGTTTTGGCTGGTAAAGCTGCTGGAACTAAAGTGGTTGCTGTGCCTTCTCTTCCTAAACACACACATCTTTATACATCTGCAGATGAAGTCATCAATTCTCTACTCGACATAAAACCTGAAAAGTGGGGTCTTCCACCATTTCAAGACTGTAAAACACACTCACAAACTTCGCTCAATAGCCCTATCATCTCAGTAAAAAAAACATTTAAACCTTGCAATCTGCATTTATAAAATTTGCAGGGATAGAGAACACTTTACCAATTGACCCATGGTGTATTGGAGGTCCAGTTATCAAAGGATTTGGCCGTGGCTCTAAGGTACTTGGAATCCCCACAGGTCTGTACAAAAATTATTGAACCGAGCTGTTTTCCATACTAAATGCTTGTATGGGCTTTTTCTTATCTCTGCGTTTGTTTTCAGCTAACTTATCAACAAAGGATTATGCGGATGAGCTAGTGGAACATCCTTCAGGAGTGTACTTTGGTTGGGCGGGCTTAGCAACGAGAGGTGTCTTTAAAATGGTCATGAGCATTGGTTGGAATCCTTATTTCAACAACACCGAGAAAACTATTGTGAGTTCTTTAAACTTTTATGACCACTTTTGCAATGCTTGTTTTTCTTTAACTTAGCTCTTGTTAAATAGGAGCCATGGTTGCTTCACGATTTCACTGAAGATTTCTATGGAGAAGAGCTACGTCTTATAATCGTTGGCTATATACGCCCTGAGGTTATTACCCATTCTTCATATGACGCTGTGACTTGATGTAACGTGATGCAGTACTTGTTATTGTTGGCTCATAGTATTTTTGTTCTCTTATTGCAAGGCTAACTTCCCTTCACTGGAGAGTCTCGTTTCAAAGATTCACGAGGACAGGGAAGTCGCAGAGAGAGCTCTTGATCTTCCATCCTATGCTAAGTTCAAGGATGATCCTTACCTTACAAAATGATAAAAAAATCATTTATGTAAAGAATCGAGACTCTTATTTTCCCACATTCTTGATTATGAATTAATAATGAATCAAACTCTATGATTGTTTTCAAAACACAAATCACACTTGTGTTGTTATTTTACGGTCAAGTTAGTAAATGACGTAACTAAATGGCGTAATAAATAGTGTTCATGATAATCAAATAAAACCATCCAATTTTCAAAGGTGAAGAAACATTTCGATTTTCAAATGTTCAAGGTTTCTTAGTTAACTTTGTCCATTTCTACATAGCGAGGCTCATCGTTGTCAACGAACTTTGACCAATACCAATGCGATCTCCAGACCTGATTCATCTCCTCGATAGGTACTTCTCTTGTCTCCGGCAAGAACAAGTAGACGAAACTTGACATCACCACCACGAAGAACGCGAAGAATATGAACAACCCGAATTTCATGTGGCACAGCATCATCAGAAACACTTGTGCGATTACGAAGGTGAAGATCATGTTCATCGACACTGTTATGCTCTGAGCAGCCGATCGGATTTCCAGCGGGAAAATCTCCGATGGGACTAGCCAGCCGAGTGGACCCCACGACCAAGCAAACGCCGCCACGTAGATGCATATGAACAAAACTACAACAATGGCGTACCATTTTGGTAGAGCTCCTGGGTTTCCATCGACGCCGAACTTAGCTCCGATTGCCGCCGCAACAGCGACCTAAGAAGAAAAAAAAGATGATCGAAATGTGTAAACTTAAAATGACAAAACCGGATTAATTGCTGAACCTAACTAAAAGCCAAACCGGTCTAATGTTTGTTGTTGTTTCTCTCCCAATTTTAGAGATGGAGAAATTGTAAACCTGAGAAATCAGCATTTGGAATCCTCCTTCAAGGAAGAGAAATCGTCTTCCCCATTTGTCAACGCCGTAGATCGAGACCACGGTGGCTCCGAGGTTAATTAAACCTGTCACTACGGACGACATCAGAGCGGCGTCGCTACCGAAGCCGATCGTCTGGAACAAAACCGGCGCGTAGAACATGATGACATTGATTCCAGTGAGCTGCTGGAAAGAAGGGATCAGAATCGCCATAGTTAGATGCGGCCTGTATTTCCTCTGCAGCAGGTTTCGCCATGGATGCTCCACGAGCTTCGAAGCTTCGCTGGCTGCGATCAAATCGTTGATCTCGTTTTCAACATCGTCGACGCCTCGGATCTTGCGGAGTTTCGTTTCAGCTAGCTTGAATTGTCCTCGCTCGATCATGGAATTTGGTGTGTCAGGGAGGATAAGGGAACCAATGGTGATGATGAGAGCGGGAACGACGGCCCCGCCGAGACTGAGACGCCAACCCCATCCTCCGCGAATCTTGGAGAAGAAGAAGTTCAAAACGTTGGCGACGAGGATACCAATGGTTATTGAGAGCTGAAAACCGATGTTCAGTGCTCCTCTGTATTTATAAGGTGCCATCTCCGAGAGGTACAACGGCACGGACTGTCAATTTGAGAAAGTATTGCGGTTATTTTATAATACTTTATAACTTACTGGCACAAAATCAACCAACAGTTTCCACCCAAAATTTTCAATTTGGAAGCATTATAAAGTATCGAGGATATTTTGGTATATTTTTGAACTTAAGGGCATGAAATTAAGAATAAGAACAAAATCAATATGCACCCTTAGGGGTGTCTGATGAGTAAACGAAATCTGAGGTTAAAAATGGAATACTATATAAAAATAA
Source organism: Pugionium cornutum (assembly GCA_018901935.1). Classification (NCBI taxonomy): domain Eukaryota; kingdom Viridiplantae; phylum Streptophyta; class Magnoliopsida; order Brassicales; family Brassicaceae; genus Pugionium; species Pugionium cornutum. Next base: position 34,849,643 of record CM032165.1, read on the forward strand.
TGGACCTGATTGGTGAAACCGATACCGAAACCAAGTAACAAACGACCAACGATGAGCATCCAAACGGCGGTTGCGAAACCGTTAAGGAGAGCTCCGGCGCAGAAGAGAACTCCTCCGAGAAGCATCGAAAGTTTCCGGCCAAACTTACGGGTGACGTAAGAGGCGACAACGCAGGAGCAGAGAGCGGCGAGGTAGAGAGAGGAGGTGAAGAGTGTGAGAGAAATGCTGTCGAATCTACAGTATTTGTTCGATTCGTGATCGTTCTGTTGTTTCTCGTATACCGAAGGGAAGAACTTCTTCTGAAACGACTCCATAGTCGTCACTCCACCTGAACAAAAAGAAAACAAAACAAAATTGTATAACAATTTTAGATTGTAAATAAGAAAGAAATGGGTTGGGGACATTAATGCTTGCCGGAAATTCCGATATCGTAACCGAAGATGAGACCACCCATGGCGGCCACAATACACGTCACGGTGACATAAGGGGTGAGGTTACCGGGATATTCTTTCTTGCCATCTCCGATGACAATTCCGACTGCGGGCATTTTAGTCTTTACACTAAAATATGTTTTGGGAGAGTAGATGAATCTTCAATGTAGTATTTATATAAATAAATGGATGTGAGAGGAGTTTATGTAAATTAACTGTTGAGTTAAAAAACAATGCTTATAAAATTTCTTATCCTTTTATCTTCAATTTTTTCTTTACTATCATAATTAATTTTTTGGTAAATTTAACACCAAAAGAGATTGAAATGGAAATAAATCTTCGGATATTATTTCACCCAACAATTTGAAAAAAAAATCCAAGTAAATTAATTCGACTATATCTACAAAAGTCACTCCTTTTGCGCTTTTTTTCTTGTAAACTTAACTATACAATATATGGAAACAAGAAAGAATATCATAATGTAAAGGAGAAAACGTTCATTAAAATATTGAATTTTTGTGTTTAAACTATTTAAATAATAAATTTTTTAATGAGCCATTTAAATAGTCGATTTAGATATACAATTAATCAACATTAATACCAAAGATAAAATATTTAACTTTATTACTTATTTTAACCAATTAAAAGTAGATACCCATAAATAAAAAATAAATAACAAAGTTAATAATGTTATTTTTGGTATTAATGTTGACTAATTGTATATCTGAATCGGTGCATTTAACTATAGATCGTTATTTAAATGGTTCATTAAAAAGTTTGGTATTTAAATGGCTCAAACACAAAATTCAGTATTTTAATGATATTTTTCCTAATGTAAAGTAATCTTATTTTAGTATCCTTATAGCTGTCTAACATGTAAATTCAACGAGGTGGATGGAAGGGTCTGCATGGTGATTTGAGTAACTGTTTCCTTATACGTCAAAAGTTAATGGTAATTAAGTTTACGATTTTGGTCGAGTTTAAGAAAAAGTGGTTGATAGGTTAGGTTTTGTTTTTAGTTTGATATGAGAAAGATGAATGTTTTTAGTATTTACGTATTGCAAAGAAGAGTATCCCGATAATAGCAGATCTAACGACCCTCTGATCCTAATTGACATTCTCAGCGGCAATGCCACGCAAGGAGAGCTCGACTTGAGAATATCTAACACATATATATGTCATCTATTACTTTCTTGAAATTCTTTCTGTGTAATTGTCTTTCCTGAAAAGTTATAGTATTTCAATTTTTACGTTTAACAAAAAACATTCGTTGAACACTTGTGGACTAGAAATACTCTGACCACACAATACATTTTTTGACCACATAAATTATTGAAAAAGTTCAAAATTGAATTACCATCGTAATATATACACACAATACATTATATTTGTATAGGAATTAACATTACTGTTTGACGTCAAAAATATATTTAACATTACTGTTTTTTTATTGGTTAGAAAAAAACCAATTAAACAGTTATGTTGTTTTTTTTACTTTATTTCAAAACCGCAAAATGCTAATGGAACTTGGAGGCGAAATAGATCTTTTTCATGGAAAAAGATCGATCTCAATCAAGCCGTCTTCCTCTGCATGAAAATCCAACTCTGTTTGATCCCTTTTGCTCATCTTGTTATGGCTACTATGATACTCACCGAGTTTTATCTCAATCAGCCCTTCGCCTCCAATTTCATCGTCTTCTTCTTCCCATCTAAATCCCATTCTCTTCGGTGTGATCCAGTTACCTATCTCCGGAAATTTCAATTCCGACCAAGAATCAGTATCCGATTCGGAATCTGATTCCGGGTAACAGAGCGACAACGACGGGAGTCTCTGGATTTCACTAAATCGGTTCTGGTCTTTTTCAACGGACACCGACGGATTTTCTTCTTCTTCTTCTTCGTCGTCGTCCTCTTCATAAGCCTCGTGTATCACCTCCAATGGTGTTCTCAAATTCCACTCCACAAAATCGGGTTTTGTGTCGGAATCCGTTTCGCGTGTGGCTTCGGACGAAGAATCAAGAACAGAAATCTCGAGATTCACGCTTCTGGTTTCTCCTTCGCTGCTTTCCCCGGGCCGGATATTCGATTCTTGAGTCGATCCCAGACGAAGGAGAGAGAAGAGAAGCGCTCCGGAGATGAGGAGAACAGGGGAGAAAAGAATAGGAAGCGAATCATGAGGGAAGTATATGAGAATTAGACTGTAGAGAGTGACGAAAAAGGAGAAGAGAGGATGAGAGAAGGAGATAATCGATGTGACTTCTACGTTGTCTTCCATAGGCGTAAGTCACAGACTTCAGAGAGATAGAGAGAGAGAGAGAGAGAGAGAGTTCGGTGGTCGTTGCATTTAAAAGCCCCGAGAGAGGGTTTGTCTATTACTCATTCCATTCATAATAATTGTTATTTTAATACGTTTTTACACAAATTAATAAAATACTTTTAAAGGTTTACTCTCGTAAATTCGTTTAAATAAATTTATTTTTACTTATATTTTTTGGTCTTTTTTACCTAAATAAATTGTTTTTTTCTTCCATAAACTATACAAGTTTCATAAATTACTGCAATTACACAAATTCTATTAATATTTATATATTAAATCGTTATTACATTTAGTTTTAATTAAAAATCTGGTTTTTACTTGCATTTATTTCAAATTTAACACTGAAAACGAAGTTTAATAGCGATTTAACGTGTAAATATTATCAAAATTTGTGTAATACCATTAATTTATAAATTTTATATAGTTTACGGAATAAAAACAGAATTTATTTAGCTAAAAATTTAAAGTACATGTGTAAATAGATTTACTCGTATTAATTTAGTGTACAGAAATAAACCATATTTTTAAAAACTATAATATCATTAATCTACAAGTTGATTTTTAAAAATTATTATAATTAAATGTTTATTAAGCATAATTAAAAGCAATGAGTAATTCTTATCAGTCAATTGATAATTAAATGTTCATTAAATTTCATTGTTCGAAACGTTGAATTCGATTACCAAAAGAAACTCTGAATACTTTTTTTGGTAAGAAAAAACTTTACATTTGTTTTAGTTAGAAGAGGAAACACCTTTAATATTTATCTCTAAACTTCAGAAATATTTATGTAGTAAAAAATGACATCATAAGTTACAAGTAAAATGTAATAGAATAAAAATTTATAATAAATATTTTCTTCTTTACTTCATTCTTATTCGATTTTAGCATCCCTGTTGGAACTCGGTTTTACATAATTGGTTGTTGATTACTTTCTAATAAGTTTTCTAACGAAAACGTTAAAACCAAAGTTCGTTTGAATGAGAAATGAGTATAGTGGGTTGTTTTATAAGCATAAAATGAAAAAATGTAATTTGTCTCACATCAGAATTTAGAAGTGAAATTTCTCTTGTATATCAAGCAGAGAATTAATAACAAAACTCAAAATTTTGGATACATTTTGGTGTATTAGTGGAAGGAGATAACCGAACTCGAGTTTCGAGTCTTCAAAATTTAGCAAATGAACCAATGGTCGATATAATTTTTATTGTGGTTTGGTACAAAGCTCATTTGTTATTTGTTGACCAAGTCAATAGTCAATTTCTCCTTAATTGAGTTAAGTTACACTTTACAACCAAATTAATTTGGTTTATTGTTTTGCAACATAAAAATTATAATGATTTTTAGTGCAGAATAATTCTCATTAAAAATGGAGTAACCTCTTTATACGCTCATATATTGATCATTAAGAAAATAATGAATGATGAAAGAATGATAATAAAAATAGAGAAAGTAAAACAAACCTTTGGTTTTCTCATTGTAATAGTGTAAAAAAATATACATAAAAATCCATCACATGTTGAGTCTGAGAGTACAACATAGAAAAGCGTTCATTGAATTCTGTTCTTGGGTTATGCAAGACACAATAGTTGCGGTTGTATCTTGTGATTCGGAACGCCATGCAACCGTCACATTACGGGGGCGTTTTCAGAATTAAAGAAAGAGTGTCTCGCCTCTACAAATCTAGTCTTTCCAAAATTCTTGTATCAATATTTTATATTTTATTATATATGTAATATTTTCACAATTATTCAGTTGCCCACATTGTAGAAAATCACGTTCTAACAATCTTAATTCTGAAAATTTCGTTATATTTAATAGACTAACAAAAACTGATAATTTTGTGAAGTGTTTATGTTATAAGAACATGAATTTGGAGGTACGATAATTTTTTCTTCACTATCAATATACTTTTTTGGGTTTGCAATTATGCAAAACAAAAAAAAGTATCAATAAAATAAAACGTTAACAATAACGTTTTATGATGGCAACAAGTATAGTGAGTCGATACCCCAATTTGGGAGCGTTCTACCACTATTGACTTTGTTTGCAATATGGATGGAATTTTGATGTTTATCTTAATGTCCAAATCCTTTTGATTTAGAGGTAATATTGACCACGAGTCTTGTGAGTCGACGCACCAATTTCGTATTGGTAGTGGTTTACTACATGTGACTATATCAATAATGTTTAAAACGATACCTTTAAAAATCATCACTTACTTCAAGATCAAAATGTTTAAAAGAAATTTAGTGGAAAATATCACAAGTGTGATATGTCAAAAAATTTATGCATGTCTAGCAAAATTAATATCTATTTTAATAGATGTATAGATTTGATGAGACGCATGAATATGACTTTAAAAAAAATTTAAAGCAAATAAAATAAAAAGTTGAAAAATAAACCCAACTTGGAAAAACTATGAAAATAGTTATATGTGATAAAGGAAAATATTTTTGATGAAAAATAATGTGTTATTTTGAATAAATAACACGATTTATCAAACAACATTTCTGTGATCATTCGAATCAAATGGAGTTATGAGATAAAAAAAATTTCATACTCATAGAAAAAATGATGAATGCAAAATTGCATTACTCTGAGTTGTATCAGAAAATGTTGGGGAATAGTTGCTTACCACATAAAGTTATTGGCAAGATGTCATATAAACTTTGGAAGGTAAAGTACATTCGTACAAATACCTAAAAGTGTGAGGGTGTATACAAAAATTGTAGTACATCCTTCTAAATACTCACAATCTAACTAAAAAGTAGATTGTATATAGAGGTTTAGTCATTTTTTCAAAAAAAAAACTATTATAAAATTGATCTCAAATGGTGTAATCTCAATAGATTATATCCAATTGAATGACAACCTAGGATCTATATATTAAAGGTGTCATGAGATTAAATTATAGAATCATCAAAAGTAATGAAGCCTATGATTTAAAATGAAATTTGATGGTAACTCTACCTACGTGACTAGAGATCCCAAGATGTAGATTCAAAGGGAAAACTAAATCAAACGGAATCTTAAAGAGCACTGTGAGACTTACGTTTCTACCCAGTTCCTAGGATGATGTACAATGCTTCTTATATATGTGTAGGATAAGCGTTGCTTTTAATGATTTGAGATCATAACTTTGAGATATAATTGGAGTATTACATGATGCTACTTAAAACAAACCTAATGGTAAATTACCTTGTGAGTGGGAAATGGGGCCGTTTCTAGGAGAATGAAGGAAATGCTATATTCTCCAAGTTCACTCATGATTAACCAGACATCTTCAGGGCCAAAATAAACACAATAGAGAACCTAGTTCTATGAGAAAAAAAACTCTGTTATAGTTATTGTCTCGGTTTGCATAAAATTCTGGAGGGTTCAAGATATCATGTTCACCTTCTGGTCGAGTAAATCCGATAGCTATTAACAATGATTGGTTCAAGGCTGAAAAATGCTATCAACTCATATATAGTGGATTTTTCGTTTGTACTCTCGAAAATCATTCTATCTAGTGTTGTCGAGTCTTGTCTAGATAGTTAGTTAAGTCTATCGAGTCGTCACGTGTTTAGAGTAATTTCTATTCATGTGGGGAATTGTTGGAACTCGGTTTTACGGAAGTGGTTGTTGATCACTTTGTGATGAGTTTTCTAACAAAAACGTTAAAACCGAAGTTCGTTTGAATGAAAAATGAGTATCTAAAGTGGGTTGCTTGATAAGCATAAAATGAACAAATATAATTTGTCCCACATTAGAAGTTAGAGGTGAAATATCTCTTGTATATCAAGCGGAGAATTAATAACAAAACTCAAAATTTTGGATACACTTTGGTGTATTAGTGGAAGAAGATAACCGAACTCGAATTTCGAGTCTTCGAAATTTAGCAAATGAACCAATGGTCGGTACAACTTTTATTGTGGTTTGGTTCAAACCTTATTTGTTATTTGTTGACCAAGTCAATAGTCAATTTTTCTTTAATTGAGTTAAGTTACCATTTACAACCAAATTAATTTGGTTTATTGTTTTGTAACATAAAAATCATAATGATTTTTAGTGGAAAATAATTCTCATTAAAGCTCGTATATTGATCATTAAGAAAATAATGAATGATGAAAGAATGATAATGAAAATAGATAAAGGAAAACAAACATTTGGTTTTTGTTATTGTAAGAGTGTAAAAATAAAAATACACATAAAAATCCCTCACATGTTGAGTCAAAGAGTACAACATAGAAAAGCATTTATTGGATTATGTTCTTATGTTGTGCAAGACAGAATAGTTGCAGTTGTATCTTGTGATTCGGAACGCCATGCAACCGTCACAATACGACGCGTTTTTAGAATTAAGAAAAGAGTGTCTCGTCTCTGCAAATCCAGTATTTCCAAAATTTTTGTATCGGTATTTTACATTTTATTATATATAATATTTTCATAATTATTCAGTTGTCCACATTGTATAAAATCGCGTTCTAACATCCCCTAGATTTGAATACTCTTTAACATCAAATTGTTCGTGTAAAATTTTAGATCTTCATCTTACATTTGCTTTTTGAAAATGGTTTGTGCTCGACGGTTGTAAAAGTATATAAACTTACTATCAAAATGTGTAATTGTCTATCGAGTTACTTCTGGTTAAGTGATTTAGAGAGTTAGCTGTTTTCGTACACATTGTTTTAGAAGAAGCCTTTTAATTACTATATGATTGACGCGTAAATCCGATTACCACAAATAATCTGATTGGTCAATATTTGATAACCAAATTTATTTCAATCCGACAGATACTTAGTGAGATTATGATGACAAAGAACATTTAAATTTAACCCATAAAGATACAATGACGTAATTCTAACAATGGAATGGAGAATTGATTATCTTGTTTTGATTCTTGGGGTGTTGGTTCGTAAAATGCGGAAGCTTTAAAGTGCGTAGGACAAAGGCAACGAATATTCGAAGAAAATTTATCGTAGAAGTGGTCAATCTCACGGAAACTATAATTCACAATATTTATGAAATGATCCCTAATTCTTTATTTTCTAATACAACAAAGGTTTTTTTAATGTACCGCTTCATATTTTTTTATTTTGTAAATATTTTGAGACGAGTTGCGCTAAACAGAAAACAAAAAGTATTCTGAGATGATTTGTAGGAAATACTAGCTAGTAGATCTATTTGGCGTTTATATTGGAGGTCGGTTTCGTTCTCCCAAAAAATAGAGTTTGTTCCAAAGAAAATTGGTCTAACGATCTTGAAGTCCATTCGAAAAAATCGTTGCACCATTTTTGAGGAACTGAAAGAAGTTTCCTAATACGTCCGATCTCATCAATTTGCGAGAACGACGATAATTTTTTCGACGAAAAACATTAATAAATATTAATGAATATTAACATTGAATACATGTAATATACCCAATAACCAGTTTAACCAATTTAACTGTTTAGTTATCGAGATGACCGTTTGGTCCCCCAACAAAGCCTACAAGAAATACTATACTATATATATATATATCGAATGAACCTAATTCCATAAAATTATACTAGGTTCTAATGCTTGAATTTAATTACTCATTGTGGAAAAATAAAAAGCATTTCGTATATTTGAAAATATAAGACATTTTAGAGCATTTTTGTTTCAAAATATAAGGTGACTTTATAGTTTTAAAATTTTATTAGGTAACTTTCTCATGAGTTGTAGTATCCAGTCTTGTATCATACTTAACTGAACTACTTTTAATTTTATATTAGATTATATCATTAAAAAAAATCTTCATATATCAGCTTAAAGACATCTTATATTTTGAATGGAGGAAGTGGTAATAAAATTTTAAGTGTTATCTATATTTTTTTTTACCTATATATATAAGAGACTAATAACAAAAAATTGCATTTGTGTTATCAGAAAATGCGTTCGTTAATTACATCATTAGTGTTCGATTACTTGTTTCTAATAAGTAAAATTTATATCCAAAAAATAAGATCGATATATTTACCTTTTTAAACAATATATATATATATATATATATGATATTCAGACAAACGAACACAGAGGAAATAAAGTTGCATGCATGATGTCCTTTGCGTTCGTTTTCATCACACGACTCCATCTTTTGTATTCAATTATTTCTCTTTACATGCACTTCGTATCCTCTTTAGTCTTTTCCAATAAAGATTTATTAATGATGGATGATTAAAATTTTTATTTCCATTTGACTAGTCGAAATGGTCAAATCCATTTAAGAAATCCGGTGAATGCATTATTCTACAGTATACTCACTCTAAGAGGAAAAATATAAGAAAAAAACGTCTTGGTTATCTAATATAAATAAAAATAACAAATGATAAAAGAAAGCAAAGTAGTTTTGCTTTATGTTTGTTGAGAAAGAGAAAGACGAAAGCAAAGCCTCAAAGGTGTTAGTTATGCACTAGTGGTAGTGTCTTCCTTTCTTGTTGTGTATTTTTCTTTTCTACAAAAGTATATATGTTTTCCATTAATTAAAAATGTATATACTGAAAATCTGTAAGTAACAAAATTTAATTATAAAAAAAATTGTTTGTAATTAAGAAATTGCGAATTGGACTGATTGGGGATTTTAGATGATTTGACTTTGAGATTCATATTATATATATAGGGTTATTTAAGCAAGAAGCAAGAACTTTTTATAAAGTCTTAAAGTTTTGATGATTAGGGAGAATGGACCCAAAGGACATGAACCACGTGATCAGTTTGAACCATTTTGGACCGACCACGTCCATCACCTAGCTAGGCTTGAGTCCCATGTAATGATTCTCAAAATTGGATGTTCAAATGTTTAAAGAGCAAATGAACAATTACTTTTTGGATTGTGATCTTATATAAAGAGAAATTAAGACATTGATTTTCCTCCTTTTTTCTTAAGTCTCTTTCAAAGTTCAGTGTATGGGTCAAAGTGGAATCAAAGCTATTCCATTTAGTTGGATGATAAATGAGAGGTAGAGATGAATATGGACACATGGATACAGTGTAAAGTTTGGTAAAGTTGAAGTGATCGATTAGTGAAAAATGTACTTGGAGATAAGAAATGATTGGGTGCACTTTACGATGGATAGTCTTCTTCACGGGTTAATATGACAAATTAATAAGAATATTATTTGAAGCATAAATTAAGAATCTAGAAAGCATAAATGAGTTTTTCTTATGCTAACATTTTCTATCTTAACCTGTTCTTTCATATAAACATAGTTCAATTACTATATTGTAGCTTTTTATATATATGATAGAAAATAGTTGAGACTGTATTATAAATGGTAAGGTATTTGAAAACAAAGAATGATATATTCTTTGTTTTATAAAATATGTAATATACTTTCTAATATAGGTAATTGCATTATAGATAAATGGTTAGGTATTATAAAAATTGGTATTTTTAAGAGTATAATTTGTAGAATAAAGTAGAAGACGTTTAAATTTTTGTAAATAAGTATTTTTTATATATGAAAATACCATAATTATTCGTAATTTAGTTTAATCTTAAAAATTAAATTAGTAAATAGGAAATTGATTAGTTTTATTTTGCCATACAAAAAATAAAAAAATAATTTCTCTAAACAGAAAAAACAAAATATTGAACATGAAAAATCATTTTGTTCAACTCGACTGTAGATGATAGGTTTGTGGATGGTGAATAGTGAATAGTTATGTTGAATTAATGGATGGTGGCATTTTGAATTTTTGATTTGATGATGAATTCTCAAAAACTTTAATAGTAATAAATTGTTGTCGGTTTTTAAACATTTCTCTTCCCTTACCATTCAATTTTCAATTACATTTAAAGTACATATTTCACATGATGAGTTTTGTTAGTTTGTATGATTATGTTTAGGTAATAATTTAGTAGTGTATGTTAGAACAAATAGTTTATTTATTATGACAATTCTTTTAGTTTCATTACTTGTGTTGACATATGTAAGAATTGATAATCTTTATTGCACTCTAAGACAAAAACAAAAACAAAAACAGAACTTTGGATACTCTGAGTCTCTGACTACAACCCAAAAGACTAAAACATATATAAACAAAACCCACTTAAGTTCCCAATGTATGAAAATGATTTATATACAAAATCATCTCTAAACCCTAAACTCTTCTGAATCAAATTGCAGACTAATCTCAAGAAACTATAATCGTCACAGAGGATTTACCAGCAGTCAAAGTGTGTAACACTTAGCCGCTTGGCTCAGACCATCTAAACGTATCATCATTTTCAAGTAAACAATGCCACAGAGACATTGGATAGTTGTTCTTTCCTGTTAGCTTTGGTCCAACGATAGCGAAGTGGTGCATTAGGAGGCTCTATGTCTTCCACTTGGTGGCTCGAATCCGAAATTATTGAGTTTTGGAAAGCTGCTCGAGTCTTTTTGGGTGTGGTGTATGCAAAATGTAAACTTTTAGCTACCAAACTCTGTTACAGTTCAAAGTTGCAATAAGAACATTGAATCAATCAAAACAAGAAGATATCTTCGAATGATTGTACCAAAAAATGAAACTTACAGCTTCTCTGATGGATTTAGATACAAGGTTTAGAATCTTCAGATCGTCATGATCCACACCACAAATTACACGAATCTGTGAATAAAAAGATTCTTAATATCATATCGAATCGAATCAGATTTAGAAACTAATCAAAGAAATTTACCAATAGCTCTTGCGGAAGAGATTCAAGGCGAGATTTCTCAGAGGATGAAGAAACGATTGTTCTGCTTCGTTGTCTCTTTAACGAACTCTTAACCGGCGGGGATTCAGTTACCAGAATCTCAACGGCCGATCTAGACAGAGATTCGTGGACTCTGCTTGAAATCAAAATCCTTTTCTTCCCCAATCCTCGCGTGAACCTCACTGATCCTAACCCTAACTCTAACTCATCTTCTTCGCCGTGAAATCCACCGTGTCGCTTCGACTTCATTTCGAATCCTCTTTTCGTTAACGCCATTGTTCTGCTGCTTCCGTCAGTAAGAAGCTTCTTCAGAAACAGAGTTTCCAAGACCCAATCAACTACTTTTACGGCAGTTGAGAACCAAAACTCACCGATGAAATGGAGGTAATGGATCATTAGAATGCAAAGAGAACACACAAATACAAAAACAAACCCGAGAGAGAGAGATTTTGCAGAATATAAAGCCTAGACTGACACGTGACGTCTTACTATTTGTCAGCCGTCATCGGCATTATGTGTTTCGATCAGTCCAAGTTAGCTCTGTATCGGTTATTGTACAAGATAACGCGGTTTCTTCGGGATAGAAAATCAGGACCGTACGTGAGGTCCATAGGATAATCAGTGCACTATTCATAGATCGACTGACACGTGCCCTTATAAGAAATTTGGACGGCGTAGATCAATTGGACAGATGAGGAGTTTGGTGGATTTGAAACAGAGGTTCAACTTCATTGGATTCTGAAAACATAAAATTTGTTTGATCATGAGACGTAGAGATAAGCATTGGAATTTGTAATTTTTTTTTAATAAATGCACAAAAGAATCCATATCTTTTTTCAGGATAAGAAGAAAACAAACACATTGTTTTGATTCCTTTTAAACAGTGTAGAAAATAATAAAAATAAGTTAGGTGTTTTCTTCTTCTCCCGTGACATTCTGGTGATGAGAATTGCTTGCGACACCATTGTCATTTTCATCAAAAGTGTTCTCTTCGGATGTAACGTAGAAACTCCAAAGAGATACACAGTTTTCATCAGCTGTGTGACCACAAAGAGAAACAGAAAGATTTCATTTTGGGAAATCTTTTAACATTGATGGGAGAGGAGAGATTTCAGATGTATGAAGCTAATTAGGGTTAGCGTAGATGTACCTTTCAATTGAACATCGTTTTTATCTTCATCGTCATCATCCGGAACTGCAAACCGTCTGTGACCAGATGATGTAGCAGCCATTGGAAGGTATGGGTGGAAAGAAAAAGCATTGACGGTATCTGCAAAATATAATGCATATATGCTAGATTATGATCTAATCAAGAACTTGAGAGTTTACTCAAGAACCAAGTGATGTGCTGCTACCTGAAGCAGCTTGATATCCAGAGACCCAGTTTCCAGTCTGTAAATCATACATGTGAACGAGCCCATCCTGGGAAAATCGAGAAAGGGTAACACAATTTAACCATAACTGTGTTTAATAAAGGAAAAAAGATTGCTTTAAATGTTTTGAGTTTAAGGAAAAACATAAATAGTACCTGACCACCAGTGCCTAGATGCCGACCACATGGCTCAATATCAAAGAATACACGCTGGTTTGTGTTTTCTGTTGCTCTGTACAATCTGATACCACAATATATATGATCCATTCAAACACAGTTCGATTGCATATAAGCTCTATCAAGCTAAGACTTTTAGTAACTTGTACATTGATGTAGCCTTAAGTTTTTTTTGTGTGCTGCTCATGGCTAATTAAACATTCATATTGTTTCTGGCTTTGTCTTCGTTTCTACAGTATATTATTGATCAAGTATAAGCTCAGAAACCCAAAGACAACCACAACCAAAAGGAAAAAAAAGTAAATACTCACTTATAGACTATCTCAACAGATTTCCGCATATCCCAGCAAAGTATGTAAGGATCCTGAAACGAGTAAACAATAAAAAGAAACCTTTTGGTTAGGTTACTACAAACATGATTCCTATTTAATATTTGACACCAAGGAAAATATTTCTAGATATATGATACATTTTCCCCCAAAAACAGTTATCTTTAACATGGAAAGCAAGTTGAGACATAAAGTGCTCAAGACAACATTCAGAAGGAAAGAGGCTTATAACAGCATGTTACCTTCCGACCTCCCGTATATAAATAGTTCCCATCCTTTGAAAACTGAACCTGAAAGCATAAAAAAATTTTGACTTACAATTTTATCATATCCCATTGCACAAAAATAAAGCAAAATAGTGGCCCTGCTTACATGTGTAACGCCGCCTTCTTGACCATGTAAAACATACAATAGCTCCATGTTGTCTTCTCTATAAATCCCAGTAGTCTGCCCGTAAGAGCCCACAGCCAACATTCCAGAATTAGTTGGGGAGAAAGCAAGTGTAGATAATATACCTGCAAATTATCAACCAGCAAAAGATTGTTCTTGTTTATGCATAATCTGAAACAATGAAATCGAAATGCACTGAGTGGTAAACACTAAGAAAAAACCTGCTTGGCCCTCTTTATTTCTCTGTAAAGTTGAATACTGCCCAAAATCTCTACCGGGACGATGAAGATCAAACACTCTGATGGAGCTGTTATAACCAGCGAAGATCCTAAAGAGATAACACAGCCAAATGAATAGAGATATTGTTAATCAAATTCTCTACCATGTGAGACAGATGGATTAAAGACGTTCTTGATTACTTGGTTCCATCAGGATTAAATCCAATTGAAAAAGCAGCAGTTATTTCATCCATAGCATCATAGGCCCGGTACGTGCATCGAAGCTGCCATGGTTATATTCACATGTCAATAACCAAATACACAATAGCTGATGATATAATAGCTCTCTAACAAACATGTCAAGTTTCATGGACAAATCAGCACCTCACCAGAAGAACTATCCCAAAGATGGATCGGATGGTCTCTAGTGGTTGTAGCGAATACGCATGTTAATGGGTCTGATTCCATCAGTCAACAGAAAAAATCAGAAAATTCATATGATGAAATCATTAAGTAAAAAAGAAAGAAATCTGGCATAATGAGCTTATATATTACCTGAAACTGACATGTATGGATACCAACAGAAATCGTAGACAGATTCACCCTCATTCACAAGAAGACTCGCACCAAAGGAATCTACAATTCCAAAATTTGAGCGAAAATAATGAGCACACCATGAATCACAAAATTACATCATATTTATAGCATTTGACATCTTGATGACAAAAAGCTCACCTTCTTCAGGGATTGGCACTCCATAGCCAATAGAATCTCCTCCATCTTGAGGTCTGATGGACAATTTCCAAACAGAAAAGTAAAATTAAATATGTGATACACAAACATACATAATTACTGATGCTTAAGCTACACAGATGGACCTCTTCTCCTTACAAATAAAACAGACTGAGTGTATTGTTCTCGGAGCTTGCAAGGAAACACGAACCATCAGGTGACCTGTAAGAACAGTAACAAATTAGCACCTCAAAAGTTAAGAAGACAAAAAAAGTAAACTTTCGAGAAAGAACAGAACGAGAGAGTGAAACAAGAAGAAAGGGTACCATTTAAGACCCTTGAGGAAATTGTTAGGGTTTTCAGCGGCTCTGAACTGCTTACAGAAATGGTGTGTTCTGTAAGGAGAGACATCGAACCTCATGGTGGGCCATGTAGAAGTTTGCTCTACTGAATCGACATTTAGTCCGCCATGTTCTTTTGCTAGTGCTTCTTCTGCACCCATCCCCTTCGTCGTCTTTGTCAGAGCTTTGGAAAGTACCAGAGGTTTACTTGTGTTATAAACCCCTCAGACCCCGGTCGAAATCTCTAAAACTGAAACCGGGTTTTTTAATCTCAGACGGGCCATTTAAACCGAACGATTTATCGAATCCATAACTCGAAAGCCGAAATCAAACCGAAAACCGGATTAGGTGTCTTATTGGAATTTGGAAGAAAAGCCCGCCAGGTTTTGTCATTAGTGCGTCACGGCGGATCCCGGCGACCGCTTCTTCTCCATCCGTATTCACTATCTACAGCTTCTTCTCAAGTTTTTTTCTTTTCTCTCTGGTTGCGTAGTTCTACAGATTTACAAAGAAATCGACAATTCCAACAGCCCTAATTTCTTCTTGTTGCCTACTCGCCATTATTACTTTGTAAAAGCTCGGATTTTCGGAAATGGAGAGCGACGAGGGTGAAAGTACCATTCCTTTTCAGCTGCAGTTTGACAAGCCCATACCCTTTCAGGTTTTGGTTTGACGCCTTTTGTGATGTAAACATGGGCATGCGTTAATTTTTGGGAAATTAGATGATTTATGTGTTCTGTTGCCATGCTGTTCTTTGTCCTTAGATCAAGATAGCTGAATGGAATCCGGAGAAGGATTTACTGGCAATGGTTACGGAGGACTCAAAGATTTTGCTGCATCGGTTCAATTGGCAGAGATTATGGACTGTTTCGCCCGGTAAACTTCTCTTTGTTCACTTTGTTAGGTTAAAGTAGAAAATTTTGAATACAAGAGTGTTTTGAGTGTATTCCATAACTTTCAGCTTGATGAAGATTCGTTATTGGCTCTTAACTATTTGCTGAAATAGAAAGTGAATGCAATTTAAAGTAGCTTGTTGATATAGTAGAAGGATTACTCGGGTATTTAGATATCTCTGACACTAAGTCTATTCTTTTGGCTACAGGAAGGCCTGTTACTTCTTTATGTTGGCGTCCTGATGGGAAAGCTATAGCTATTGGACTCGAGGATGGGACCATTGCGCTTCATGATGTTGAGGCAAGTTTAGATTGAAGCTAATCCATGTTTTCCATGATGAAGTTGTTGATGGGCTTACAATTTGAGCCCTGCTATAGAGAAGTAGTAAAATTTCATGTGAAAGGTCGAAGACAAAAAGTATCATGCTTATCAGAAAGTGCTTGATATTCTTTTCATGCAGAACGGGAAGCTTTTAAGGAGCTTGAAACCCCATGATGTAGCTGTCGTGTGTCTTAACTGGGAGGAGGATGGAAAATCTAATATTGTATGTTTTTCTCCTCTGATTAGTTGGACAAGCCTCATGTTGATTGACATCAGGCGCTTTCATTCGCTTATATTGATATATGAAGCAAAATTAAACAAGTAACTTTTACCAATTACAGCTAAAGCATATATACTTTTAGGCTTTTTATTTTATTTTATTTCAAACCCAACTCTCTGTCCACATAAATTGCTATCTGAGCTTGTGCTTACTTTTTCTTAGACATCGGTTTTCAGGCTGGAATTGAAGATTTCTCGGTTTATGAGGACCGCACCTCCCGTTTTTTCCCTCCTGCTCCAAGAGCACCGAAGATGCCTGGCCTGGTAGCTGGTGACTCTAATTTCATGGATGACGGCGAAGATTCTTTGGCAGAACTATCTAATACCTCATTCAGGAAGTTCAACATTCTATGCAGTGGAGATCGGGATGGGAGCATATGCTTTAGTATATTTGGAATATTTCAGATAGGGAAAATTGTAAGTCGCTCTCTCAACTGTTAGCTGTTCTTTTGACTGTATTGTAATAATGCATTCAAGTATGTTTCATCACCTTCAATTGTGCTTGCAAATAGAATTGCAGAATGCTTAATGAATTTTCATCATTGCTTGCATATGTTAATTGTTTCTGAAATGTTAGTTGATCCTTTAGGCCTTATTACAGATTCGTCACAGTAATACTGTTAGGCGTATAGTTTATCAATCTGCATTTGTCTTGTTTCATTTATATTTCCGTTTCTAGTTGCGATCAATAATCTCTTGTTTTATTTTCCGATTAAGTCCTATTTTCTCTTGTATCATGCATTTGTCTCCTTCAAAACCATGATCAGAACATACACGAGCTGTTTGTGCCTATGGACCATCTGGATGAGCAGGCCTCTTGCAAACTATTTAATGCTACTATTTACAAGGTACTTGAATCCTTTCAAATGCCATGCTTTCCAAATGATGTAAATGACATTTATTCAATGTATGTGGGAGGAAACAAAGAAAGGAGGGATAAAGAGTCTTCAGATTCAAAACTGTTGTTAACTGCATTTCTTAGGTTGCTTTGTCGAAAGACCTCTGTCGCCTTGTTGTAATGTGCTCAGGAGAGCTTAGGTATTGCGATATCGAGCCACGAGAGAAAATAAGTAGTGTTCAAGATATGCATGGTTTACATTGCCTTGCAATGGACACATCTATATTTTGGAAGAGGTAACTTTTCTGTGGAAACTATGAGTATACACCAAATTATGTACATTCCGCTGCTGCTTCTTTCTCTCTGTCCTTCTCATTGTTTTATACCGAAAAGTGTTAATAAATAACACATTTTTCCTCATTGTCTTCTTTGCATCTGTCATATTCGTACTCTCTTCCAATTTTTATTTCAGGAAATATGAGCTTCATCAGGTTGCTCAACAAGCTTCCAACATTGAAGATTTGACTGAAGTTATTCGAGCATCCCTATCAGTTATGAGCAAACAATGGGCGGATGCCATGAAAACTTTTAACGAAAAATTTCATTCTCTTTCCACCTTGATCATAGATAATGGTATTTGCCACTATCCACTAATCCACGTGTTGGTTGCGGTTTTTCTCATTGGCTCATAGATTCACGGGGTGTTTTGCTTTTCTCCTAGGATTGGAATCTTCCCCTCAAGAAGAATTTCTTAGCCTTTTGGGTGGGGCGCGAATAAGTCCAGCACTTAATCAGTTTTTAGTTAACTCTCTTGGTGAAGTGGTAAGATTCATTGCTTGATCATCTTCAGGGTACTATTTTTTTTCATAGTCACTAAGTAATTATCTTGTTTAGTAGGGTGTGAAGCGTGTCTTAAAGTCAGTATGTGGTACAGGAAAAGAGCTTCAGCTGATTGTCCTTGACCATCTTCAGGTTTAATGTTCTTTACATTCCTGGAAACGGATTTATGTATGGTTAGACTAAGCAACATTTGCTTATCCTGCAAGTACCTTTTAGATAGAGTTTTGTCACAAATGGCTTTCTTTTCCAGCCTGCAGCAGAAATTATCGGATTCAGGATGGGTGAATTAAGAGGTCTCTCGAAATGGCGTGCACGATACCAAGGCATTGGGTTGGATGAGATACTCCTTAATGAAGCAACTGAAAATGCTGGTCTTCTACTCGTACAAGTGCAACGGTTTATGATGGTCCTATCTTCTGTTGCCCAACAGGTACAGATGCGTACAACCCCTTAGAGTTTTCAAATTATAGTTATTCAGAATGACCTTTGTCCCATGCCCCCACCCAATGTTCATTTCGATAACGTATGATCTTTTTGTTCCAGTTCTCAAATTTCTTCAACTGGCTCCTCAAAAGCATAAAGTATCTTATGCAAGAACCAAATGATCAGCTTATGTCATACAACAGGTACGCACATGTGTTTCTTTGTTGTTTGTGGCTTTGAAAGCCAAATATTTGCAATTATAAAAGTTTGCTTCTGTGGCAGTGAGCTCCTTGTGGTATTCTTGAAGTTCTTATATGATCAAGATCCAGTGAAAGACCTCGTGGAGCTATCTGAAGCTGATGATGACATTGAAATTGATCTGTAGGCCACCTCTTTCTCTATCTGCGGTTTTACATACCTTTTTGTGTAATATCTTTTTGTCGATCAGAATCTCTGTCATGTTACCTAACTCCTTAAACCATTCGTACCAGATTCAGTAGGATAGTCTGATGTGATATCTTAAAAGCAAATGAAATTGGGTAATTATTTGTGTGCGTTTTTCTGCTTCCATGTGTGTTTGAGAAGTTTCTGCAGAGTGCATACTAGTCTGTTCTGCATACATGACTATTACATGACCACAAATTAGCATATCATAGAAACGGATTAACGTGAAGTCCATTAAATCCTCCAATGTTATTTATTTTCTTTCAAATCATATACATTCTTAATGTTTTCATGTCCCAGCAAAACCATTGAAAGAGTCAAAGGGTTAACCCAGTTTGGTGGGTTTTCAGACTGTGAATTTCTGCGGAGAACATTGGCCAAGGAATTCCAACATATGGAGTCTAGGTATTTTTCCTTACGTTTTCACTTCTTAAAACAAATTAGTTTCTTAAACATGCTACATAATGGACCACAATGTTAGTAAAATGATATGCTTAAGAGGCTATGTTAGAGAAAAAGGTCTCATCCCATGGCTTTGCCTTGACATTTTGGATTGCTGGATAAACATATATATGTTTGCGAGTTTTACACGGCAAACAAAGTGTACTGAGCCATACTCTCTGATGGCTTTTTTCGGCGACTAGACATAAAACTTGATTTATATGCTCTAAAAAATTTTAGCTTCAAGATGGCTCTTCAAATGCCCTTTACAACCATATCAAGGAAGATATCATGTATGAAGTTGTTGCCGCTTTGCCCTCTCCAGTTGTCAACAACCCAAACGCGTGCTACCATTCCCATGTCTCTTTCCTTCTATAAGGTAATTGCAGCATAAATCCTAATGTATATAACATTGGACATGCTTAGGAAGAGATTTCTTCTTATTATCTTCGAGGCTTCGAAGCTGAAATTTGCTCCTGATTTACTAGAATCTTTATCTGTTCGTGCAGAATGAACTTTCTGCCGATACACCTTGTGAAAGTGGGTACACTGATTACATATCTTTTCAAGTCCCTGACGAAGCTTTCCCAGATATTCAGAACTGTATTGGCATAGCTAAGGGTTTTAAGCAGCACTCGAACAACGAGAAAAATGGTTATACTTCTCTGGAAGCTGTTTTGTTATCTATACCTAATGGCCACCATTGCGTTGACTTGTCCCTTTACAAGGTGAATACTCATTTTCTCTACAGCATTGGTTAGTTTATTTTATTTTTGTATCTTATGTTTCCTACTTATCACCTGGTTGTGTGTGTGTCTCTCCCTCCCTGAGTTGCCTTGTAACACTGTCTAATTTTGAGGCAGGATAAGGAACTGGTTTTATTATTGAATAAAACAACTGCAAATCCCGAAGGCTCAGGAGAAGCCTGCATGATGGTCGCACAAACTGTTGACCTTCCATTCACTTCCATTTCAAGATCTAGTTGTCTAAGCCAGTGGGAGCTAGAAGATTTGAAGGTAACGTTAACTTAAACCATTCTCATCAACATTTTGTCTTGGAACTTATCCATCTTGAACCGATCTTATTTACTAAAAATCCTCACTACAGGGCTCAATTGTTTACCTACAAATGGAAGATGAAAAGGTTCGCAAAATTCCACATTCTACCAATGCTCCGCTAGCAGTAAGCGGTAAGTTTCTCATTTTCAACTACCTCATTCATATTCTATTCTGAATTAAACTGAGAACTTAACTCGAAATCATTGATCAAATCAACTTAGGACAAAATATAGATGATATTCTTCTATCTGCACTTTCAAACGAAAAATGCTTTCCAAGTTGATGTAAATTAATTATTTTATTACAGCTTCAAGAGGAGTGGCTTGTGTTTTTGGTGAAAGAAGACGTGCTCTGGTGTACATATTGGAAGAAGATGAAGACGAAGAAGAAGTCTCTGAGGACAAGTAAACCTCTTCCAGTTGTCGGCTTCGATTTGTTTCTGTAGATTATTTTTTTAAGTTAAAACAATTCTTTGTTAGCTTCGACTTGTTCACACTTAACAAGTTTTGTATTTTTAGTCTTTTTTTTAATAGACTAGTCATAATTAAAGAGCGTTACGCCACGTCATCTCGCCCACCCGCCAAATTGAGCGCGTGGTTTTTACTTTCCACCTCCTCATCAGAAAAAGTACCAACAAAGTCAGTTTTGTCAAGTCAATCAATTCTTTGTTCTTAGCTCACTTGCTAAGCTAACAACGAATTTCTCTCTCTCTTTCTGTCTCTGTTTGTATCTCTTTTTCCAAATTTCTTGTTCTCACGAAGGTTGTATGCTATGGATCATCATGATCAACAATCTACTCCGGCGGTAATACTGAAGGACCTACTTTTAGTAGACGGTGATTACGCGATGTTGACGTTGACCGCCGACGGAGAGTTGCAGTCGGTGAGTTACGAACGGCGGGAATTGGCAATGAAGAAGGATGTTCTAGGCTTTGTCGTGGAAGGTAAGCGGATTAGAGTCAAAGCAGTGGTGGAAAGAGATAGAGGAGGAATCTGCTGCGGAGATTTTGATGGAGATTTCTCCAGGAAGGATTTCGTCTTTGAGCCTCTCCACGAAGAGAGTAAGAATATGTGGTGCTACAAGCTCCGTCGATATCTGGACTCGCTCGGTTAGTCGATTTCCTCCTTTTACTGGAACAAAAAAGTCGAAAACTTGGGTATCACGGAGCTACGATTCTCAAATGCTAAAAATTTGGAAACTCCATGTAGGTCGTCCCAAGAGATTGCTTGTATTTGTGAACCCATTTGGCGGGAAGAAATCGGCTAGAAAGGTTTTTCTAAACGAAGTAAAGCCATTGCTTGAAGATGCTGACATTCAACTTGATGTTCAAGGTTCCAAATTTCTCTCTGTTTTATTTCTTCCGTGTTCTTGATGATTTTTTATTTATTTAAAATCTCTTCTCTCGAGAGATTACCAACTTCAGAAACTAAGTATCAGTTGCATGCAAAGGAATTTGTTAAGTCCATGGATATATCAAAGTACGATGGCATTGTTTGTGTCAGCGGCGATGGCATCCTTGTTGAGGTAATAAAAATGTATGCTATGCTGTTGTACAAGTGTCGTTTGTCAATCTCATTGGACAAATTATTTCGAAAGAGGTTTCAAGAAATTTTAGAAGAAAACAGAAGCAATTATATTTTATTATTGCTGATTCTTACAGTTGGTTCCTTAATTTAGTATAGGTTGTTAATGGACTACTCGAAAGAGAAGACTGGAGATCTGCCGTAAAGTTGCCCATCGGAATGGTTCCTGCAGGTTGTGTTCTTTACATGATATGATGAATCATTCAGAAACTTTGCTTGTTTAGTATTTTCTTTTCATGTCATCACTCCACTTCCAAGCTGTTTGAAATAGGCTTCATTTTTGCATCTCTAAATACATATAATATGTTTAAGTTGCTTCTAATCAGAGATCTTTGGCCTCATAATCTCTGCTTCGTCCTTCTCTTTTCTTGTGTGTTGGTTCATAGAAAAAGTTTAGATGTAAAAGACTATCTTGTGCACGAGAAACTTTTCGCCATACATTTTTACCTTTCTTTTTCTCTCTTCTCTCTCTCTCTTCATGTGCAATCAAATTCTTGACGGCAGGAACTGGTAATGGAATGATAAAGTCATTGTTGGACTCGGTTGGGCTTCGATGCAGTGCAAAGAGTGCTACTATTTCTATTATCCGAGGTCCTGCTCCATATCATAAACAAACTCTATCCTTCAAAAACATTATCTTTTACCTTAACATTTCTGTATTTGCAGGTCATAAATGTTCTGTAGATGTGGCCACTATCTCACAAGGGACTACGAAATTCTTCAGTGTCTTGATGCTTGCTTGGGGTATGCATATGTTATTAGTTACTCCATAAATTTATTTGTGAATGAAACTACTGCTTCTCGTATTGAATTAATCCAATTGATTATTCAGGTTTGGTGGCTGATATAGACATCGAATCAGAGAAGTTCAGATGGATGGGAAGTGCTCGTATTGACTTCTATGTAAGTTTAGTTGACGAATTTGACAATTGTAGTGGTTAAGTTTCTGGCGAGACAGTATGACTCTGATCAGATGTTCTAAGAGATGTTTTTGTCTTCTCCTTTATTGCTTGCATTTGCAGGCTCTTCAGAGGATAATAAGTCTAAGACAATATGATGGGCGAATTTCATTTTTACCAGCTCCTGGGTTTGAAAGCTATGGGAAGCCAGCCAGTAGCATTGTATACAACGAGTCACAAGCTAATGATAAAGTGCTCGGTTACCAAGGACCTGATACTAGTTTTGAAGGTCTAGAATGGAGGGAAATCAAAGGCCCTTTTGTTTTGGTATGGCTTCATAACGTTCGATGGGGTGCTGAGAAAACTCTGGCTGCTCCCGATGCAAAGGTCAGTTACATATTTCTAACATTCTTGGATATTCTTTTGTTGTGCACCATCGAGAGGCTTTCATAAGTGTTGTTTACTTGCGAATAAACGGACTTATAAACCTTTCTTTTGTTTATGGTCTCATGAACAGTTTTCTGATGGCTTCCTGGACTTGATTGTCATTAAAAACTGCCCTAAGCTTGTCTTGCTATCACTAATGACACAATTGAGTGATGGAACACATGTTAAATCACCATACATAACATATCTAAAGGTTTGTCACTGAAACCAGAATTTCGTGATTTGGCTAAAAGCTTGCATTAATGATTTACTGTAAAAAAAGGTGAAGGCATTAGTACTTGAACCGGGTGCATGCGTAGAAGAACCAGACAAGGAAGGAATCATAGATTCAGATGGAGAAGTATTGGCAAGGGGAAGAAAAACATATCAATGTGATCAAAAGGCTTTGATGTCTTATGACAAACTTCAAATTACAGTTGATCAAGGTTTAGCCACACTCTTTTGTCCTGAATATTGATATTGTTACACTTACACGTGAGATGAAGACAGATTCATACCATAGTGTTCATAAACCCTGATTGACACTTTTTAATCTCTTTATGTAAATGTTATTCCCATGTTGCCTTAATTTGATTGATGCACATGTACACTTACATTACAGGTAATGAGAAGCAAACAAATTTTTCTGTGTTTTAATTATAATTAATCCTAAAGATTATAATTCAAATGCAAATATTTGTGAAATTCAGCATTCTACCATTTTCTTATTTGATGATTTGATTAATTGTTGTAAATTGTCTCTGTACATAATTATTCCAAGTCACCTTCTTGAATTTGTGAAAACAATATCGTTTTAGTACAATCAAATGCAAAGATATGTTCTGTAATTTTCTCTCGCCCCCCTACACGTCAAAAAAAGTAAGAAGATCTCTGTCACGTCATCTCTCCACTCGCCACCTTAGAGGCGCGTGGTTCTTACCTGATAACTTAGCTTTCAGGTCAATTTTGTTTTATAACTTAGCTCTCTCACCTACGACGACGAAGCTTCTCTCTCTCTCTCTCTCTCTCTCTCTCTCTCTCTCTCTCTCTCTCTCTCTCTCTCTCTCTCTCTCTCTCTCTCTCGGTATGGATCTTCAGCCGGAGAATCATCAACTGTTATCCCCGGCGTTAATCCGATCGAGTTCTGGTAAATGGTGTTGTCACGCCGTTAACTTTGACTGCCGACGGAGAGCTACTGTGGACTGAATCTGGACAACGGAAATCGACGGTGCAAAAGGAAATCTTGAGTTTCGTCGTGGAAAGTGCTAACAAGGTGAGAGTAAAGACCTTGGTGGAGAGAGGGGAAGGCATTTGCTGTGGAGGAAAAGCTGGAGGTTACGCGAGGAACGATTTCGTTTTCGAGCCTCTCTCTGATGAGTCTAGAAAGTTATGGTGCGATAAACTTCATCAATACCTCGAATCTCTCGGTTAGTTTAAAAATCGAAAATTTGGGTACTACAGCTGGAGCTAAAAATCAAAATCATTTTTTTTGTATTTCGAATGCTAAATTGGTTAATCCCCTGTCAAAATTTAGGTCGACCCAAGAAATTGCTTGTATTTGTGAACCCATTTGGCGGAAAGAAATCGGCAAGAAAGATTTTTCTAGAGGAAGTAAAACCATTGTTTGAAGATGCTGATATTCAACTTGAGATTCAAGGTTCTGTTTTTTTTTTCTGGGTTCGTCCTGATTTCTGAACTCTCCGGGAAATTAACAATCGGAATAATGATGATGATTTTCCAGAAACCAAGTATCAGTTGCATGCAAAGGAAATTGTTAGGTCCATGGATGTATCAAAATACGATGGTATTGTTTGTGTTAGCGGCGATGGCGTCCTTGTTGAGGTAAGTAGGAAGCTTTTCTGTTGTGGAAATATCATTTTCTGTATGTCATTTTTATTGGATAACTTAAAATGGAATTTATGATACGTGTTATATGTGCTACTTAGTGTCCTTGTCTTGTACGAAGTTAGAGGAAGCGATCTCTTGTTTAATTATATGTTTACTGTTTGCTTAGGTTTGACTGGAAATTTAATCAATTATTTTATTGTTGCTGATTCTTACAACTGGTTCTTAATTTTAGTAGGTTGTAAATGGACTGCTTGAAAGAGCAGACTGGAGAGCTGCCTTAAAATTACCTATCGGAATGGTCCCTGCAGGTTCGTTCTGCTGTATCATTTTCTTCTCTTGTGTGTTCTGTGTAAAAGTTTAGATTCAAAGTTTATTTTTTCAGTAAGATTCGAAATAATTGCTGTCTATTATACAACATTTGATATCTTGTGTATGAGAAACTTTAGCAAAATCATATGCTTTGTGTTACTTCATGTTCAATATAATTCTTGATGGCAGGAAGTGGTAATGGCATGATAAAGTCATTGTTGGACCCGGCTGGGCTTCCTTGTAGTGCAGCAAGTGCTACTATTTCCATTATCCGAGGTCTTTCTCCATGTTATACAATGTTCTTATCATACAAAAACGTTTGTTTCCTCATGAATCAGCTCACTGTTGTCAAAATATTTTGTATTTGCAGGTCATACACGTTCTTTAGATGTGGCCACTATCTCACAAGGGACTACCAAATTCTTCAGCGTCTTGATGCTTGCATGGGGTATGCCTGAGCTTGAACTTGTTTCAGAGATGTTGAAACACTAGTGCCTGAGCTTGGTGGATTATACTTGTATTGAGATAATTTCAATTTATTTCAGGTTTGGTGGCTGATATAGACATTGAGTCAGAAAAGTTCAGATGGATGGGCAGTGCTCGCTTTGATGTCTATGTACGTTTAGTTAAAATTTGGCAACCTTTTTCCTTGCAGGTCTTAGAGTTCGTGTTTAGTCTATTCAGATATATCCATTTGGTTTCCAATGGATTGCATCGGATGTTGTGTTATCAACTAAAGGGATGTTGCGTCATCTCTTCTGCGGCTTGTATTTGCAGGGTCTTCAGAGGATAATTAGCTTAAGACAATATAGTGGACGAATTCTATTTGTGCCGGCTCCTGGGTATGAATGCTTTGGGCAACCAGCCAGTTGCTGTGTAGACAAAGCGTCATCTGTTAGTGATAAGGCAGTCGGATACCAAGGACCTGATACTAAACTCGAAGATCTGGAATGGAGAGAAATCAAAGGCCCATTTGTTTCAGTATGGCTTCATAATGTTCCCTGGGGTGCTGAGAACACTTTGGCTGCTCCTGACGCAAAGGTCAGTTCTTCATCTTGTAACATTTTCAAACTGGAAAACACCACGTTTGGATCTTCTTTTGCTGTGCAGAAGCAAGAAGTGTTTATAGGGTTGTTTACCTGCAAAAAAACAAAGAAAGTTTAAACTTCTTACGTATATGGTCTGATGAACAGTTTTCTGACGGCTTCCTGGATTTGATTGTCATGAAAGACTGCCCTAAGCTAGCCTTGCTATCACTTATGACAAAGTTGAATGATGGAACACATGTTCAATCACCATATGTAGCATATCTAAAGGTTTGTCATCCGAACCCATGAGCCCATTTAATATAGTTGTAATTGTTCATTTGATGGGTTTGATGTGTCTTGTGAATGAATCTGCATTTCGTGATTGACTAAAATACTTACACGGTGACTTCACTGTCGAAAAGGTGAAGGCATTTGTGCTGGAGCCAGGTGCACGCGTAGACAAACCAGACAAGGAAGGAATCATAGATTCAGATGGAGAGGTATTAGCAAGGGGAAGGAGATCATATAGGTGTGATCAAAAGGCTTTGATGTCTTATGATAAACTTCAAATAACAGTTGATCAAGGTTTAGCCACTCTCTTCTCTCCTGAGTAAATAAAATGTTCACACATTAGAGGAAGACACATTCAAATGTTGTCCCCTTGTGTCGATAATTTGATTGATGGAGATGTACACTACAGCAACTGAGAAACAAAGAGATGATTTGGGTTTGCAAAAAGATGTATACTTTGTGTTTTTTTGTATTGCGATGTAGAGACAGATGTTAAAATTTTGGTAAGTGAATAATAACAAAACTTTAATCCATATGTTAAAAATCGTAACAAACGAGTGATCTTAAACAATAATTTTAAAGCTTAAAGTTTTTTGGCAATACTGTTTTGAATATTTGTAGATTTGTTTGTTTTTGTCAATTTGCCTGTCACTAAAAGGTAGGAGATTCTATCTATCCACAGCAAACAAAAAAAATTTGATACGACATGTCATGTTTTATCAAATAATATTATATGGACATTGGAATTTATTTTGGACCTACCAAACTCATGATGACTTGGCGTATACATAGGATATTTTAATTAAATATTTAGAAAAGAAGGAATAAAAAACACATAGAAAAAGTGGGGAAAGAAAAAGGGGAAATGTGATAATAGCTTTCTTTTTCCGTAAAAACCTCAGAGAGTATTTTTAGCTGATCAGGCAACAACAACGACAATACCCTCACCACTTCAGTATTTCTCTCTCTTTCTCTACTTTCTTCTTCGCTTTCACCATTTTCCTTTTTTGTCTTCTCTCCATCAATCAATTTACGCTTTTCTAGGGTTTTATGATTCCCGTTCCTTCCTCTTCTTCCTCCATGTCGTCTTCTTTCTTGTCTTCTAGATTTTGCTTCAACCGCGAATGTTCTGAGTTCAACCTCGAGCATTACCGACCTGGTTGGCGTCTCCGTAGTGGCGATTTCGCTGACCTCTGTTATCGTTGCGCGTAAGCAAGCGTTTCTTACTTCCTTCTTCGCTTGTTTCACCCTGTGTTCGTTTTTTTTATTTGACTGATCAGTTCGGTTTATGGAGTGCTTTTTTTCGATTTTGGAAATCAGGTGGAACGTACTTAGTTTGTTTTTCTTCTTCTGTTATTTGGGTTTGTGTAGTAAGTATTTCGTAGTGTGTCTCTTGTAACTGGTGACAAATTAATAGCATATGGTACGCATGTGTTAGCTAGGATCCGAGAAATTATGAGATGTTCTATTGGGATGTTTCGTTAATGTTGTTTGGAACAGTTTTAAGATTTTGAGTTACATATGGGAATTCAGAATTTTGAGCGGCTTTCAGTGCCATAAGGGGGCCAGTGAGCTTCAGCTGAATTCTTCATGTGGCATCAATGTTGCGTGCCAAGTAGGGATTATAGAGGTACAAGTCTAGCGACAGGAAAGAGATAGAAGAAGGAAAACTAAGGGACTCAGGAATTAAAGAAATAAGAATCTACATTGCATTCCAACTCACCAGAATTGAGTTTTTGTCCACTAGTTGTTTTATCAATTTTTATATTCTACTGCATCAAAGTTAGAAATCATACGTAATGGGTTTCTAGGCTTACTTTGTGTTATTTCTGAGGCGTTTTAAAGAGAATTTTGTGAAATAATAAATTGGGCCACCTTCCTAGAATTGCAAAGCATTGGGGTTTAACTACCTGTCGATAAAAGATTTTACTTGTATCAATAGGAATGAGAGCAAAACTTCCTGATTGTAAAATTTTCGTATGCTGTTTTGATTGGTGTATATGGGAAAGCATTTCTCCAATTTGATGATATAGTGGGCCTTCAGTGATTTTCGTCCCTGTATGTAATGTTTTTTCTAGAAACAATGTGTGTTTGATGAGCCCTTTATTTCCAAACTATGGATACGTGGAGACTATATAGTGCATAGTTTCTAGAGACTTATGTTTCTGTTGTGAAATGTAAACTGTAAGAATGTCTCACTTGCACAAGAAGAAAAAGACTAGTTAAAGTATGCAAGCAAATATATATGCATTATGCATTAACGAACTCAAGAGGGTGATTTTTCTTTCTGTGATTCAAGTACATTGCAGACACAAGTCTTTTACCAGCTCACTGTATCAATTTCATTAACTCGTTCTTGTATTATCATTTTGCAAATATATTTTGACTATATTCTGGTCACAGCTCTGCCTATGAGCAAGGAAAGTTCTGTGACATCTTTCACCTAAGGGCTTCCGGATGGAGGTGTTGTGAGTCATGTGGAAAGGTAAAGACATGGTTTATTGGTTAATTTTCTTCAAGTCTATTTGGCATCACAAAATCCTACTTGGGGTTTTCAGATATGACCTCTCTCACTATTGGAATTATGTGCAGCGAATTCATTGTGGTTGTATTGTTTCTGCATCTGCTTTTATGTTGCTGGATGCTGGAGGAATTGAGTGCTTGGCTTGCGCAAGAAAAAAAGTTGCTTTGGTAAGGAAGGATTTTTCATTTTTTATTTCCTATTATAGAATTACATGTAATATTTTTGTAGGAGTCTTATGTTACTTGAAGCAATTACGGTTCACGAGGTTCATCAAATCTCACTTATATCATTTATACGAAGCTAGTAAACAAACTTCAGCTGTAAAAAGATCCTTTTTGAGTTAAAGAACTATTTTGAGCCGTACGCCTCAGGCTATAACAGTCTGTTTCATGTGTTTCAGGGTCTTAATTTTTCGCCACCACCGTCTTTTCTTTTCCAGTCGCCAATTGCCGAGAAATTCAAGGACTTGTCAATCAATTGGAGTTCTTCAACTGCATCAAATCAGATAAGCTGCCGGCCTCCTAGCTTGTTAGGTCCTTCAGTTCTGCAGTTTGATCTGCATAACCCTGGAGATGGTTATGAATTTAGTCACCCTACTTCTAAAGACAGGGCCAACACATGTTCCACGGAGAAACAAAGCAGAATGAATGACTTGATGGGGAAACTAATGAGTGAAAACTCGAAAAATCACACAAGCGACATATTTAGTCATCAGAAAGCAGGTTCATACTCTTATATATAAGAAGCAATTGCAGTCATGAATGACTTGATGGGGAAACTAATGAGTGAAAACTCGAAAAATCACACAAGCGACATATTTAGTCATCAGAAAGCAGGTTCATACTCTTATATATAAGAAGCAATTGCAGTCATGTTTTCTGGTTGAGATGATTTAGAATTATTAGTCACAGCCGGCTGCTTAAAAGTGAATCTTCAACTGCAGGACCTAATTGTAAAGTACCTCCTTTTCCAAACGTCAATGTATATCATCCACTGGTCTCATTTAAGGAGGGTCCATGTGGGACACAGCTTGCTTTTCCTGTGCCAATTACAAAACCAATTGAGACAAATGGTCAGTCCAGACTGGATGGAAGTAATTTATGGCTTACACCTAATTCTTCTTCACCGAGTCACTTACACAATGACATGAATGGTGGAGCAGACTCGCCATCTGAAAGCAAGAGTTGGAATTTGAGGACTCATCTTGATATACCAGGAAATTATCAGGTGGTTCCACGATATTGGCCTAAGGTTTCATATAAAAACCAAGTTCTGCAGAATATACCCAAAGAGTATCCTTTGTTATTTTAGAGACTACATTGGAATATATCTTTGTATATTCACCATAAGCATATGAATCATGCTTTTCCAGTGTCCTATTCCTCTTGCTTTTGGTTTTCTTTCTAGCTTTTAATGTGAAGAATTCTAGATTAGGTTGTAGATTGGGATGGGTCTAAGCCTTTCAGATAAACCGTCTAATAGATATGTTTTAGTTTTCTGCTCGGATACTTAGCCGCTTAGGTTATGCCATATGGAAACCCAAACAGTGTTGGCTACGTACCAGATCCTTAACTATGTGCTAGATCTAAGCCTGTTGTCACTCCTCTCTTTGAGAAGATGCTGAGTGCAAGTGATACTGGACGAAATGGGCGGCTGGTGCTGCCAAAGAAATGTGCAGAGGTAAATACCTGTTTGACTGTCTGTTGCTTATATCAAATACACCATTTTTGTACCATGAATATACTAGTCAAAACATCTGTAAGCTTTACAGTTGTCTCATCTCAGAGTAAATGATCAAGGCATCTGTTATGTAACAGGCTTTCTTGCCCCGAATTTCCCACACCGAAGGTGTGCCTCTCAAAGTACAGGACTCAATGGGTAAAGAGTGGACATTTCAGTTTCGCTTTTGGCCCAGCAATAACAGCAGAATGTATGTTCTAGAGGGAGTAACTCCATGCATACAGAGCATGCAGTTGCAGGCTGGTGATACAGGTATGTTATTGGTGATCATTTACCATGTAACTAATGCTCAAATAGGTTTTATGTGGTAGCATTTACTGTTCACAGTTCCTCCTGGTTATTGCTGAAGCAATTTTTCTCACTCAGTTAACATTTTTAGTTGGTATCTTTTGTTAAGTATATTACACTTCTTCTGAGTTAGCGCCCTTTTTCTAGACCCTATGCTTGAGAACTGAATTCCATGCTCTTTTTAGTCATGTTTAGTCGCTTAGATCCAGAAAGGAAGTTAATCATGGGATTCAGGAAGGCCTCGGTTGCTCAATCGTCTGATCAGGTTACTTTCTAATTAACTAGATAGCTTTTGTTTGTAAATACTTTTGGTGTACCAAAATTACTTTTAATTTACCAATCAACTAACAGATATTTTTTAAGAAGCTTTCCTGAATGTCAGCTACACTTTATTATGTAGTCAACGCACAAATAGGATTAACACGATGAAGTATAATGAGTGAAAACACATCATTTACTTCTACAATTTGTTCAGTATGTGTAAAGTGATTAAATAGGTTGGAATTTTTTTATGTAGTTTGAATACTGTAAAAAAAAATTATTGGTTTTGCGATCATACTTCTCGCAATTTGGGTTAGCACTTAAGGTGCTTAGAAGTCATGATATTCTGGCATGGAAATCGGTAAAAACATAAGTTCCTTGTGGATAGATGAAATGGACAGGGAATGATTGATTCTGCTCTACATGGATTTGTGTTAGAAGCAGACTTTGTGCTACTGCGAAATGGGATTGTTTCTAGACTCCAGCAGAATATTGGAGAAACTCATGACTGACGCAAATACTAGACGTCTAGAACATATTATTTATCAAATATGTCTTTGCAGGGAACTGACTCGAAAAACAATCATGACAGTTGCACAAATGGAGATGTAAGTGTTCAAAATTCAAACTGACACCCTTTCTTGACAAGGTAGCTTGTGTATAAGAAAGTGATACATCTCTTCTGTATTTCCATTTGCAGACTGAACCGGTTGACGCGCATTCACCATCTAAAGTTAAGAAGTCCAATTATATAGAGAAAGAAACTCTAGGAGTAGAATGTTCTTCCGGGAAGAAGAAAAACAGTGTGGTGATTACAAGAAGCAAACGTCGAAAAATTGAGAAGGGAGACCTCATTGAGCTGAAGCTAACATGGGAAGAAGCTCAAGGATTTATCCTGCCTCCTCCTAACCTCACTGCATCTATAACTAAGATAGAGGGTGTTGAGTTTGAGGAGTATGAGGTACATCTATATGATTTTTGCTATACTAATTTGCATTCGTGGTCTATGCCGCTTTAGAATCTTATTTATCTTGTCTTTTCATTATGATTTGGTGGTAGTTTCTATTGTGACTTCTTGAAACAAAATGATCTCGTTTATATTAAAAATAACCTGATTTCATATGTTCACCCAGATAAAGGTTTTCAATCTGTCGGGTTTTAAAATCAAGTGGTGCATTCATGCTAAAATATACATATTAGGTGCTTTCGTCTCAAGCTTCAAAATCTTGTGCGTGAATTTATGTAAGCATAGTTGGCCGACTGCTAGTGCGCAAACAGAGATAAAGGTGTAATGTCTGGGAAACAGTTATTAACTATGACTGAGAACCTTTAGTTAACAGTGCTATCCTCTTAGATGTAATAATATATAAAGGCGAAGGGACACATTTGGAGTTGATTAGCCTCTCCTGTTGAGTCACCATATTATTAACTGTCATTTTGCCTTACTTTTTCTATGGAACATATCACTCTGCTGAGTTATTTCTTTCTACATTTATTGTGTCACAAATAGGATGCTCCAATCATCGGGAAGCCGACTACAGGGTAAACTGACTGTTCTCAATTACCCATACATCATCTTTGCTTTCAGTTGTTTGAAATGGTAAACGTTATCTTAGATGATGCTGGTAGGTTTCAAATTAGGTGTACTGGTATTAGTCATATACAGTAAATAGCTTTTCTGGAGCTCGTTGATTTTCTGTTTTTGTTGTTTATTTTATATCTTGTCTAGTTTCAGATCAACATGCTCTGCAGATAAAAAAATCTTAGCTCAACAGCATGATGAGGGAGACACGGAGGAAACTGAAGGACTCTCGATGTCACTGGCCAAAACAACAAAGCACCCACGTCATAGAAATGGCTGCACCTGCATCGTTTGCATACAATCCCCAAGTGGGAAAGGTCCCAAACATGACCAAGGCTGTTCTTGCACAGTCTGCGATCTGGTAAAACGCCGTAAGCATTCGCTGTTGATATGGAGGGAGAAGAAGCAGATAGAGAAAGAAGAAAATGCACACAAGGAGCTGGAGTCACTAAACTCTGATGAGGGACTTCACCAATCTGGTAACAGCAGTGGGAACACCAGTAAGAACCATGAGCATCATGCTTCGCATTTGAAAGGCCAAATAGATTTGAATTTCCAACCAGACGAAGACGACGAAACTCTGTCTGGTTCTAAGACAACTACCAAAAACAAGTCTCCGCATCATGATGACACAGTAAGCTCCAAGCGACCAAGCTCATCAAGTGCTCATACCCAAATTGACAAGGAAGATGAAGGAAAACCCACGGAGGTTGCAGACGCCACCACAAGCTCCGTGTAGATTTTGCAGACTCCTATTGCTTCAAAGTGAATAGATGTTATTTACCGCAGAAACCAGAAAGCTTCTAGTAATTACATTTTTTTAACTCAACAGGCTTTTGCGTATATTGAGCAGCTGTAGATAATTGGCAGTTGAGCATACTTACTGATGATAAAGCTCATTACTTTTCCGACTCGCAGCTAATTTTAATTTTCTTTTTCTTTTTTGTCACTATTTTATTTTCTTCTTTAAATTGGCGTTTTGATTTGTCTGCCGAAAAAACAGATTAATGTCTTTGCGCATGAAATGGGTAGGTTTGTGTTCCTCAACGAATATCCGTCTCTGAAATGTGAAAATTCTCTCAAGACTAAAGCCACCAATTCAACAACATAGTCAAGCCATCAAATTAACAACATAAAAGCTTTCGAATCATACAGTCCACAGCATAAGAATCCATTTTTTTCTGGCTCGGCATGATTTTTACACAACAAAAGAAAGACTTGTTTTTGGTCTACAACATTAATCTTCGGAATGTAGCAAATTTTCTTAAAAGAAAATCATTGTCCTGAAGGCAAATCATTGTAACTACATAAAGCAAGTAGTCTAAAACAAAAGTAACCGAACACATATCGCATTGGTTAGTTACCAGCACTAGGCAAAGCAGCCATGAACGAGTTATAGGATGACTCAAGGTCAAAGTGAAGTTGCCGAGCCTGTTGCTCAGTGAGCTCATCTGAAGCTCCCATCTTTGACAGCCTCAAAAGCCACTCTTTCATTCTCATCCTCCCCTCAAAATCGGGAGGTAAAATGCTAAGTTTACTAAGAGAAGCAGAGAGATCAGACAACAACGGATACACCTGGTCAACAGCAACCATGTTGAGTTTCAGAGAATCCATGGAAGTGATGAAATACTGAACACACTCAGCAACAACAGAAGCAGAACTTGAAGTAGAAGCCATTGCAGCAGCTCGATGCTCTACAGTAGCTGGAACACCAGAAGTCACAAGTCGATACACTGCAGCTGAACAATCCATCTTGTAAGTCTCTGCAAACCTTTCAATGCTTGGTACCATGTCTTTTAGCGTTGCGGATAGTGTCTTGAAGTGTACAATGAGTTTCTGACACTCAGTTTCATATTCGGACGGAGAGATCAGATCACGGATGTAAGCCTTCTCGAGCTTCTCAGTAGCTTTAATGATTGCATATAGCTCAGCGAAATTCTCATACATTTCTCTCTCGCGCTTATCGTTCCATAATTTGACCTCCATCTTTTAAGAAATTTGAAAAGATCAACTTGATGAGCTTTCAGTATACGGAACTATGGAGAAGAGAATGGGACACGCGCAAATACGGAGAAAGCAAAAGGCTTCCTTGCTGTTATCAAAATCACTAAGACCAAGTTAATAAAAATCAAATCAAGAAGATTTAAGATGTAAGAAATTTAAAAAAGAGAAATGCAAATTGAAACATATCAAGAAAACATGGATAATCCAGATTCAGAATCTACTCCACCAAGCTATATAAATCTTGTAAATAAGAAAAATGGTGAAGCTTGAGAGAGATCATTAAACCACAAAGCTCAGAAGATAATCTCAAGAACAAGCGAACCATATAGACGAGAAGACAATGTAGAAAACCAGAAAGTAGCATCATTTGTATTCATAATCATAACCAAAATAAGCGAGAAAAGAGGCTAAAAGAGAAGAGAAAACCCATTCAACCTTAACCCTAAATCATTATAATTCAATACTCAAAATCCCAGATTTCTTTGTCTATTACTGAAACAAAAACCACAATATATATATTATATACAGAGAGAGAGTAGAGGAAGATACTCACAAGAAGCAAGTTAAGGATTTCGATTGTGGAACTACTCTCCGGATTCGAGGAGAAGATGTAGAGATTGGTGAGAGTGAGATTGCGTGTAAACACACGACTCTTTATGATTTGCTGACGAAAGCTTCACGCGGGTATGAACTAAACAACACGAAGCAACGAACTCTGCTGGATCAACAAATCAATCAGCATCGATTCTCGCGAAAATTTATTACAAAAAAAGAAAAAAATCTGATGATACAAAATAATCTAACCCAATTTTATTGATTTCCAAAAACGCTTTGATACAAAATAATCCAACCCAAATTTTATTGATTTCGAGCAACGCTTGCGTGGAACTCGAAAGCCCTAAATCCAAATTAACTTGGTTAAAATCTTAGCCAAAAATATTAAAACGCGAAGGAATTAGAGGTGAGAGACAAAAGTTAGAAAGGGTGGCCAAAGGCGTTGACAAAAAGAGGTAATCAGTGGAAGAGAAATAGCGTTTTCAGAGAGAATCGCTCGAGCAGAGAGCCACCATTAATGCAATCTGTTCTCAGATTTCGAGAAGAAGAAGAAGAAGGAATGCGTGTAGAAGTTGTTATAATCAGAAACGCTGTATGGTCCCATCGCACACCTTCCCGTATTTTACGTGCGATTTTACCTCTCATTTTTTCACATACCTTTACATTACCAAATTGTAATAAACTTAATTCCAATTTTTTATCACATATAAATCTACAAAAAAATTATTGAGCATTTGATTTGATTATAAATAATTTCGTTAATTGTGAATGTGTTTACGTGCGAATTAGACAAACAAATATCGAGAATATCATCTGAAGTTTTAACATTATTATTGTCTTTTTGTCCGAATAATGACAAGCAAATGTTTTTTCTTCAAGTCTCCAAACTCTCTATATGATGCTAATAATAAGACTGATGAAATGAAACCAGTCTATCTCCACTCTACCACGCAATGATCATTCTGTCTTTTTATCGAGTTTCTTCTTGGTCTCGCCGCTGTAAGGACCTACATGATAAGCATGCTTCTGAACCGCAGCGAAGATAACCATCTCAGCACATACCAACACATTCTGAATAGCTTCCTGGATTTGTTCTACTTCCAACCAGAAATGGTGAGATTTGATGACTCCCGTAGCCACCAGAATGTCTAGTGCTATTCCCTGCAGTTTCATAATCAATAGAATCTAATGAGTATTGTCTTAATGACTTGAAAGATTTGAATCCAAAGATGAGTTTGTTGCTGTCAAGGTTTTACTGAGTTTGGAAAACATTCACCTGCCAAAAGCAAAAGAAGACGATTCCTTTGATGCAGAGGAACTTTGCGAGTGGATTATGAGGAGCAAGCTCCTTAGCAAACACATGGTAGAAAATCACTAGTGAATATAACGCAAGTGAGACCGACAGATTGACAACAATGGTGAATGTCCAGCTCAACCAAGAAGGATAAAACCCGATGATTTGTAAAGCTATCATCATAATGGAGCAAACAGGTCGGATAACCACAAACTGCCATGTCCAATATTTCAAAAGTCTAAGAGTTCGATGATCCAGACGGACTACATGAGGCTGTCAAACACAATAGACACGAAACTTTAGGATAACGAGGCAAATAGACAATAGAAGAAACCCTTTAAAGATAGATAGAGACAAACCTGGAAAAGAGTCATTGGAAAAGAATGGTGAATTTCTCTTCCTTTGATTCCATCAGGCACAATGTTTTTGCTGATAGATATGTTCAAGTAACTATACATCAACGCCAAGAATTTTGCAATGACCTGCTCATAAGATCAAAAGAAATGGTAAAAGTGTCTCTACATTATGTTGAGGATTAACAAAAAGAGAAACAAGCGTTAAAGCAACTCACGAGCGCTTCATAGCATTCCTTGATGGATTCTAGAAACAGGAAGAAGGTTTCACTTCCTTTAACTTTTAACAAGCCAACCAAGGAAACAACGGCGTAGATAGGAGCCATAAGAACAATGATGACTATAGCCTTTTGTTCCTTAGGGTTCTTCCAGTGAAAGAGATGCTGCGACACAAGCTGTATCGTCAAATGAACTGTGATCAACACAGAAAATGCTGAGCAATATAAAGTGATCTGTGGAGGATTCAGTTTCGTTAGGTCCATCATTTTTCCCAGCAAACCTGCATCAAATTTGTACACAAAATTCTTTAGCATCAATCAAATGCATCATCCATCTGTACAGCAGAAACATGGAAGAGTTTGCACAAAAATTGGAAATACAATTATACATCTGAATCTTCCCAAAATGTCTCAACTTTATCTTTATATGAGTACATATCTCATACCAAATGATCTTTGCTACAATTTCTTTACTATTCACGAATCTCTAACATCAATTGTTCAAAAAGGGCAAACATTCATGAGATTTAGAACATTAAAACTGCGAACCAGACCACGAGGAGCAACGGAAAGCGCCGTATCAAATCAGTACCTAGTGTTTTAGCTGATACAAATTTAGGGGTTATGATCAATATAGAGGGGAATAAAAATCAAAACTTTTGATTGAATGAAAAAACATAACGCGTGAATAGGAATCGATGAACTCCCTAATTCAGACCCATTGGTTTGAAAGGAGGAATTTCGATTTTTTTTTTCTAATGATCCAGTACTGATTCAAAGCTCAAAAAACAATGCGATATCTGTAAATCTGAACAAAGCTAGAACATAAGAGCTAACCAGAGTAAGAATACGGAATAAGCGAAGCTGAGACTAGGAATAGGAACAGATATAACTTCTTAGATCATGAAGAATTGAGGAAGCACGAGTCCGCCATTAATGGAGACGTAGTAGGTGCTACTAATGAGATATTATAATACCACGTGTGACGCCCACGATTCGTAGAACCAAGTCGACACATGTGACTCTGTGATTCGTTCACACGGTTGTGGATGTGTTGGAGAAAGAAAAGTCTGAAAATTTATAACTAAAGAAGTCGGTATGAATAAAATAAAAGTAATGAAACGCCTTACACGTTTGGTAGTTAGGGATTTCTGAGTATGTGGTATCATAATGATGACAGTGGTGCTAGTTAATGTCGAGGTTTCTTCATTTGTTATCTCATATCCTCATGGCTAAAATCCGCAGGTCGATTCTAATCTGTTCTGCGATCAGATGTAAGAACCCGATTTTTGCAATTAAATAATTACAATAAAATTATATATAATAAAATATAAAATATCGATATAAATTTTTTGGAAATACATGATTTGAATAAACAGAAACATTTTTTTGTTTAACTCTGAAAATGTCATGTAGTATGAAGTTGCATGCCATTCTGAATCCTATGATACAAGTACAACTATTCTATATTTCACAATCCAATAACATAATCTAACAAATACTTTTCTATATTGTATTTTCATATTCAACATATGAAAATTTTTGTTAGTGTATATGTTACATTTTTAAAATGAGAAAGTCAAATGTTTTTTTTTTTTTCTATTTTTATTATTTTTTAATGTTTACCATATGAGTTTATAAAAAAGTTATTCCATTTTTAATATGAATTGATTCTCTGTTAAAAATTATTATGATTTTTCTGTTACAAAACAATAAATCAAATTAATTTAGTTGTAAATTATAATTTAACTCAATTAAAGAGAAATTAACTATTTGGCTTAGTCAACAAATAACAAATGAAATTTGAACCAAATCATAATAATAATTGTACCGACCATTGATACATTTGCTAAATTCCAAAAATTCGAAATTCGAATTCGGTTATCTCCTTCCACAAATATACCAAAATGTATACAAACTTTAAATTTTATTATAATTTCTCCGCTTGATATACAAGAGAGATTTCACCTATAACTTTTAGGAACAAATTATATTTGTTCATTTTATTTTTATCAATCAACCTAATTTATATACTCATTTATTATTCAAACGAAATTCAGTTTTGATATTTTCAATAAAAAACTTATTGAAAAATGATCAACAGCTACTTCGGTAAAATTGAGTTCCATCGTGAGATAGTTATGGGTGTAAATTTCTAAGTGCTCTAAGAATCGTATTCTCATTGTGGGTTGTAGGTTTAATGGATTTTGCCTGCGAGTTTCTGGTATATTATTATGCATATGTTATGTATTATGTATACTTGACATTTTAGTACGTAACTATTACGGTGTGATCGATGCATTTGATTGTAATTATATTTTAGTAATGTTCGTACAAACTACACAATTCGCTTGTTAGTTAATCTATTTTATTCTTTTAATACACAACACAAATAAAAGAGAGAAAAGAAAGTTTATTGGATTACGGAAGCGAGAGAGAGGATGAAGGCGATCGTGATATCGGAGCCAGGAGCACCGGAGGTTCTGCAACTTCGACAAGTGGAAGACCCAGAACTCAAGGACGACGAGGTTCTCATCAGAGTTCACGCCACTGCTCTTAATCGCGCAGATACTCTCCAAAGACTTGGCTTTTACCCTCCACCACCTGGCTCAAGTCCTTACCTTGGTCTTGAGTGTTCCGGTACCATCGAATCCATCGGCAATACCGTCTCTCGTTGGAAGGTTGGAGACCAGGTAGATATTTTTCCTGTCATTTCGTCTCGGAAAATTAGGGATTAGTTCTCAGTTTGAAGGTTTATGATTTCTTGTGAGTATGCTGCTCAGTGCTAACAGTCTCAATGTTGTTATGATATTGGTTTCAGTGACACAACATTTAAATTAGACTTGGAAAGGTTTCTGGTTGCAATCCGTTTTCATCTGTTTAGCTGTTGATAGCGTATGTATTTTTGTTGTTGTTGTTGGATTGTCCTTCAGTTTCACTTAAGGCTTAGTCCAGTTAATGACTTCTGAAGTATAAAGTTGCTGTCTTGTATTAAACTTCTAAATCTCTCTCTTTGTCTCAGGTGTGTGCTCTTCTTTCTGGAGGAGGTTACGCAGAGAAAGTTGCAGTAGCTGCTGGACAAGTCCTCCCAATCCCTGCTGGTATCTCTCTAAAAGATGCAGCGGCTTTCCCTGAAGTGGCATGCACTGTTTGGTCAACTGTCTTCATGATGGGCCGTCTCTCCGCTGGTGAATCATTCTTTGTATATTCACTTCTCCTCTTGCTATAATGCTATGCATATGCAGTCAGATCTCATGGCAATGTGAGAAGTTGGGTACTTATCTCTATTTTTGAGATTGTGGTTTACTTCATAAATTGATTATTTGCTATGCTTCAATGCGTGATTTATTCTGTGGATTTTAAGGCGTTCAGTCCTCTTGTCTAGCTCCTTGCTAAAGTTGGTAGTTGCTGAGGTTCCAGGTTCATGGAGGTTCAAGTGGGATTGGAACATTTGCAGTTCAGATGGCTAAACATCAAGGAGTGAGAGTATTTGTCACAGCAGGTTTGGTCTAAGCTTTAAATTAATCGATAGCCTCCAGTTTTTTGACAATGTTCTGATCTTTTTAACTAACAGGGAATGAAGAAAAGCTAGCTGCTTGCAAAGAACTCGGGGCTGATGTTTGTATAAATTACAAAACCGAGGACTTTGTCGCAAAGGTAAAAGCAGAAACCAATGGAAAGGGTGTGGATGTTATCTTGGACTGCATCGGGGCACCGTATTTGCAGAGAAACCTTGACAGCTTAAACTTTGATGGAAGGTTATGTATTATCGGTTTAATGGGAGGAGCCATTGCAGAAATAAAACTAAGTAGTCTGCTTCCTAAGCGTCTCACTGTCTTAGGTACTTTACACACAATCAATCAATCATATCCGAAAATCAAAGTTAAAACCTATTAAAAGAATTTATCTGTTTTGTTCCTACAGGAGCTGCGTTAAGACCAAGAAGCACGGAGAACAAAGCCACTGTTGTAGCGGAAGTTGAAAAGAATGTTTGGCCAGCGATAGAAGCAGGGAAGGTGAAACCAGTGATTTACAAGTATTTACCATTGTCTCAAGCAGCAGAAGCTCATAGCCTTATGGAGAGTAGTAACCATATTGGTAAGATTCTGCTTGTGACTTGATTGATTCTCTGCAAAGGAAGAAACGTTCAGAGTAAAAAATCACTAATAAAATCTGGTGGATTGTGTTTCATAGATATACAAGAGTTTGTTCGTTGGCTTATGTATCACTGTTTTGGTCAGAAAGACCCTATGTAACTATGGAACATAAATGTCAGATAACTGTCTTATACCAAATCGTTACATTACATCTTCATGTTAGATTAAATTTAGAGTTGAACATTTCAAAAATTTACCAGATCCAATGAGTGAACATTTCAAAATTTGAAAGTTCGAAGATTCGAGAAGAGAGAAGCAAATTTTAAATATTGGAGACTCATATCTCTCTCCATTTCCAAATGTAAGAGTTTTAATGAATGTGATCAAATTTTGTCTTGCAATGTTAATAAACATGAATACAAATTCCGGAATCATTAGTGTAAATTTCGCTGGGAATTTAGTGTAACTAATAACAACAATAAAAAAATTAGTTATGTTTGATTGAAAGTTTCTCAAACCATTGGCCATTTCACAGGTAGCCCATCCAATTTTGGTTCCGCTAATAATTGGATATCTTCTGCAGTTTTGTTATCAGAGTGTTAATCTAATATTATATAAATTGTGAATTTTTTTTGTCACGTGGATATAAATCTAGATATTTTTTAATTGCCCAATGCAAGGAGTGAGTAGATCAATAAATAAATAGCAGAAGTGAGGTAAGGAGCTAAAGGTCAATGCTTTTTGAGGTACTGAATTGGCTTTTCTCTCTCTTCTGCTTGAATCGTCTTATTCTCTGATAAACCCATTTTAGCTTCTGGGAATTGAAACGCTTCTTTTTTCTGATTTTGAAAATCAAGCACATACAATGTTTGTCTGGCAAACTAGACTAGACTGAGATTGATCTGACTTTACGTGGTTGTTAAGAAATTGAAAGCTTTTTGTTTTCAGAATGAGATTGTCGTTGAGATTGTGGGTTGCGAGTGTCCTAGTGCTTGCACAGCTTATCCATGGAGCTCTATGTTGGGGAATGGAAGGTCATTACACTGTCTGCAAAATAGCCGAGGTGATTTTTCTTTTGTATTTTCTGTAGTTTATCTCTATGATTATATATGTGAGGAAGCTTTATTCTGATAGTTGTGATGCGCTTTAGAGTGTGTAATCAGTTTAGCTCTAGAACTAGGAGCTTATTGTTAAGATGAAGAAATATGTGGGAGTTAAAGAGAATTTCTTGAGATTGGATCTTTCTTGAGATTGACAAGGTACTAGGGTGATTTTACAGGGATACTTTGAGGAAGATACTATAGCTGCAGTGAAGAAACTTCTGCCTGAATCTGC
Source organism: Pugionium cornutum (assembly GCA_018901935.1). Taxonomy (NCBI): domain Eukaryota; kingdom Viridiplantae; phylum Streptophyta; class Magnoliopsida; order Brassicales; family Brassicaceae; genus Pugionium; species Pugionium cornutum. The sequence goes on from CM032165.1 coordinate 34,892,809, forward strand.
TGATGGAGATTTAGCAGCTTTTTGCTCATGGCCTGATGATATTAAACACCTCTCACAATGGAAATGGACTAGCGCTTTGCACTACGTTAACACACCTGCATTCAGATGCAACTACGATTATTGTCGTGGGTTTATCTTTTTCCTTTCAGCTTCATACATGTTTTCTGTTTTACATTGTGTATGCATTTGGTTAAATTTTGATGTGCTAAGTTCAAATATATCTCCTTTTATCTTCTCTGAAGGGGACTGCCACGACAGTCATGGAAATAAAGACTGGTGTGTGACGGGAGCAATCTTCAATTACACGAAGCAACTTATGTCGGCTTCTGAAAACTCGCAGATTTTAGTCCACTGTGAATAAGATTTTATTGAATCTGATTCTTTAAATGTTTCAGTTTACTAATTTGTGTACGAGTACATGGGGCATAGTGTGAATAGTCTTTGTTTCATTTGCAGATAACTTGACAGAGGCTCTCATGTTCCTGTCACATTATATGGGAGATGTCCATCAGGTTAATACAAAATTTAGATGAACCAAATGCTGTCTGAGTTATATGCACTTGATGCTACTCTATTTACACTGCAGCTTCAATTAGTGGTATATTAACAACAAAGAATTGGCTAATCTATATGTGGATCTTGATTTTCACAGCCCTTGCATACTGGTTTTCTTGGAGATTTAGGTGGTAACAGAATAATAGTCCGCTGGTACAATCTCAAAACAAGTTTGCATCATGTAAGTGTTTTGTTTCAATCATATTCATGCTAAAGGTATCTTTCCTGACTCGGAACTGAGACCATATAAACTCAAAGGTCTGGGATGACATGATTATTGGATCTGCTCTTACTACATACTACAATTCAAGTCTTCCACTCATGATTCAAGCCCTTCAAGCCAATCTTACGGTAAAATCTTACTTTTTTTATCCAACTTGAGTACACTTTAACCATATATCCAAGATCAATTAACAATGTTTGCTTTCTTTTAACTTAATATAGAACGGCTGGTTAAATGATGTTCCGTTGTGGGAGTCCTGTCAACTTAACCAAACGGCCTGTCCAAATCAGTAAGCACACATGAAAATTTGTCATTTGTACCGGTTTTAACTGCAATGGTTTAGCTATCATATAGCTTTTCCTACATCACCATTGTTGATTAAATATGTTCTTTGATGTGTTAAAGGTATGCTTCTGAAAGCATAAATCTTGCTTGCAAGTATGCTTATAGGAATGCCACCCCAGGAACTACTTTAGGAGGTATACTTTCTCTCTGTGCATCACAAAACTTAAAAAAATATTGAGTAATCACTCTGAAATGAAGATCTTCTTAGCTTATCTAATATGCAACAATGCGTTGATCTTCCAGTTTCTCTCGTGTTTCTTTCTGCAGATGAGTATTTCCTCTCTCGGTTACCCATCGTAGAGAGGAGACTTGCGCAAGGCGGGATTCGCTTGGCGGCCACTCTTAACCGTATCTTTTCTGCAAAAACCGAAGCTCTCTACAGCATAAAATGAAGAAACGGTTCTTGGAGATATATGCTATTGTCTTTTCATTTATTAAAAACGATTCTAAGATTTGATGATATGATATCATCATTGTGAGTTTCCTCCATGATCTTTCCACTTCTCAAGTTCAACGTCAAAACGTTTTATCAAATGAAATAAGGCACAGGCCGTGTTTCACGCTTTGATTCAGGCACTGTGTATTGTATCTGTTTGTTTACTGAAATGGAAAAAAGTCAACTATTGGTCAACGTTCAGGGCAAGTTTAAAAAGAAAAAAATAATAATCTGAGAGTTAACTTTGACATCTTTGGTGAGAGAGTGATTGATCGCCGGCGTGATGGAAGAGATACAAACGCAGAAGAAAGGAGAAAATGAGGAGGAAGGTCCTCCTCCGGGATGGGAGTCTACAGTTCTTCCTCCTCCTCCTCTGATCGCCACCGTAGCCGCTGATATAAACCCTACTTCCACTACTGTCGAAATTCCCGGTAAAAAATTGAAGATTCTGGTAGTCTGTGAATTTAGGTTTTATCGATTTGCTCCATTTCTTGTCCACTTTCTCGTTGTGTTCTGATGAAATCAGCGATTTGAGTAGATTTCTAGTGGGAGCCCATTTTCGATTCCACGAATGATTGGAGATTTTCAGCAGAAAATTTTGTGTTGGGTTTCAGAAATGGCGCAAATGGTATGTGGATCTTGCAAGCGTTTACTTTCGTATCCAAGAGGATCCAAACACGTCAAGTGCTCGTGCTGTCAGACAGTTAATCTCGTTCTTGAAGGTCTTTCCATGGCTTTTATAAACTTGTGTTTAATCAACTCAGTCACTTGAAACTGTAAAAAGGAAGAATCTTGGGGGTGCTTTCTCAGTCTAGTTTTACTTAGCATTATGTTAGTAATATCTCTATGTTCGTGTTGGTTTCACTGCTTTCTTCGTCATCATTCCTCAATTCCATTATCTCCATGCAAATTTCCTGAGACTGGAATATAGATTCATGCAAATGATATCGGATTTGTATCTGAACAAAAATTATCGTTTGCTCGGATTGTTATCTTAAGCGTGTGAACTATATTATAGTCTGTACTCCATCATAATTGCTCCTTTATCATTTCTGTGATCTTTTATCCTTTACTCTTACTACTCGTAAGAGGAATTGTGTGATCTTAAAACCAAGATTGTTGTTCTAAGTTTACGAGTTACTCGTCCTTTATATACAACATCTCTTTAATTGATGACAATACCCTTCTCTTATCGGTTTTGGACTCCTCAATCTTTGTTTGCAGCTTACCAGGTTGGTCAGGTGAATTGCAACGATTGCAAACTGCTCCTGATGTATCCTTATGGAGCTCCATCGGTTAGATGTTCCACCTGCAATTCTGTCACAGATATCACAGTACGTAATACTTTCCAATTTCTGTTTAATTTTCTCTCGCAAGCATGAATACATGGTTTTGTTTTGGTTTCTGTTTCAGTTCCTAAAACCCTTGTACCAGTCCTTTTGTGCTGCATTTTCAGGGTCATTTATTCGTGCTTGAATCCTACTAATTACAAACTGAGAACTCCTTGGAAGAGTAGATGATACATTTCGATATTCGAGTAAAGTCATCTTCTGAAGAATCATTTATTTTACTGTCTTAAATCTCAGGCAACCAACAAACGGCCTCCATGGTCTATGCAGCAAGGACCGCCCAAAAGTTTCAGCAATGTCCGGTGAGCAAACTAAACATGAACGAAATTTTGGTACATTTTGGACCGGTTTAATGACAAAACCACCATCAAATCATTATTGGTTTACCATTCTTTCGGAGACTCGTTCACCTCTCACTTACTCTTTTAACTCTATGCTTTAGATTTACTGTCAATTGCTATTTCTTTTTAATAATATCTATATTAATTATGTGGTTTGCCTTTGCATAAAAGTGGTTAAATGTTGGAATGTTTGCATCCATTGAAATTTCAATTTCATTCAAACACAGCTCAGCATTCTGTTTTTCCATTTTCACAAGTGAACTTTATTTAACTACTACTCTGCTTGGCCGAATTTGTCAATGTGTTTTAAATGACAAAAACTTATGGTGTGTGATGAACAAACTTGTCAACAAAATCAATTTAATGTGGAGCTTAATTAATCAACCCTAAATTTAATGTAACCTTGGACAACAAAATTACTGTATTAAGCGGTGTATACTATTAGGCTATTAATGAGACCTGTATAGATTTTTATGTAAGAGTAGAATGATATGGTTAGGTGGAATTAATGAATGGCCCTTGTGGAATATAATTTAGAACACCACTAAAACAGTTGTTGAGTGAATGGTTGTGTTTGGCAATAAATAGAACATACAAAATTGATTAGTAACACACTGTAGTCTCTACACAACTGAACAAATATACTAATTAACTATTCAAATAACAAAATCGTAGTTAAAATGTACATAATTATTCGTATATCATCAGATAATATAGTATGGTGTCATGTATAAAAGTGTTAAGTTTATAAGATAAAATAAAATGACACAGTTTTGCCCACTTAATCATTTTACAAATAAATACCAAATTTTGTGTATCTAGTAGATTAGCCCTTACCTATAATGCAAGTGTGTTTCGTTCTCACTTCATGTCTTTTCATCAATTGAGTGTATAAGAGTAAGTATTCTAGCATTAAAGTGATCTTCAAACACTAAAAAGTCCACGGATCAATGCCTTAACTGTATTTCATATCTTCCTCCAATTTAATGCTCGTCTCTATTTATATTCAATCCATCTTTTAATCATCTCCCCACCAACACCATCATGTTTACAAAATCAATCCTTTTAGCTTACTTCCTCCTCATCTTCTTCGTCTCTGCAACTCAATCAGCTCGTCAGAATGGCGGGAACGATGGTTTAGGATTCGGCGGTGTACCCGGATCCGGATTTGCCGGAGTACCCGGATTCGAAAACGGGTTTCCGGGGAACGGAGTCGGCGGAGGATACGGCGGAGGGTACGGTGGTCCGAGTGGCGGTTTCGGAAAAGGAGGTGTGGTGAGGCAGACGGTGACTTGCAGAGGGAAAGGACCTTGTAACGGGAAAAAGCTTAGGTGTCCGGCCAAGTGTTTCAGTTCTTTTAGCCGCTCTGGGAAAGGATACGGCGGCGGAGGTGGCGGAGGTGGATGTACCGTGGATTGTAAGAAGAAGTGTATCGCTTATTGTTAAGAAAAAACCCATCTTTATAATATATAGTCATGATAATGATTGTATGTCGCTATTTTGCTGTAGCTATAGTTGATGAATCAGGAGGATCCTTTTGTCTCGATTCGATTAGTAGTAGTTTTTATATGCATAAAAATCTGGCTGTGATGAATAAATGAGGAAACTTTACGGTTTTCTCAGTTTGTGTGTTTGTTGTATGAATGATTCTTCTATGTGTGTGTTTTTCGTGATTTGATATTTATTATCATGATCTTGATTTGTTACTTTGAGAGAAGATTCAACAAATTACAGGAGAACAAAGACAATGAGAATCATATAGCACTTCTTCGGACATCGAAATCATCTATGATCTTTGTGTTAATAGAGACAGGGAATCTAACATCAACAACACCATCAGTCCATGTTAAGCTTCTAAGAAGTAACCAGTGTTGACTTTATGACTTGTTTTAACCTTAACCAAGAAAGTGAGTACTCTCTTAGCCCAAGAGAGTTAACACACGAATGTTGTCGGGTTCACGGTGAGAGTCTACAGAGAGGAGACTCTATCAAGGCTATAATAACTGACTTGGTGGGTCCAACATTGGTTACAATTCTTTTCAGTGTGACCTTTTAGGCTCTTATACTCAACATTGGTTACAATTCTCATCTCTATTGCAAACGTTCTCAGGTGCAGTAAAAAGTCAAAAGAGTGCCTAACACGGAAACATGTGGGGGACGATCCTAGTTGCACTACATGTGATGTGGTACAAAGGAAAGACCATCAATCACACTATCTTCCTATGCCCACTAGACCTCCAATACTGCATTCTTCTAACCTCAATCCCTTCACAAGTTGGGAAAAGAAACAATAAAATCTTCAACAGAATATAAAATTCCTTACAAAAATTATGGACCACGCGTGATTCAAGAAACAAAAGCCTAGCGGCTAGCCAACAAGGGAGCTATAAACTCCTACAAAAGTATCAGGGACCTCTCCTCAAAAGGATCATGCTATCATTAAACGCATATTTGACGGATCTTCGAAGAAAAAAAATACCACTTTTGGCATGGGCTGGATTCTCTAACTTCAAGATGGAACCATTGATCTCTTAGGCCTTAAGAAACGTGGCTACAAAATCTCCCCTTTTTACATGGAGCTTCTCTTGTTTGTGAGTACTAGATAGTCTTGAAAAGAACGACCAGTTTTTTCGTCATCAACTCATAAAATTCGGTATAAATGATCTCGGAACTTAATAATTGATTTGTCTTTGCTATAAAACTTCATGAAATCGAAAAGTTTCACAAAACTATTCGAAACTTCAAGAATGGTTTGTGAACCATGAATATTATTGCCAGAAACGCCTACACCCAAAAAAAATTATCTTCTCGTTTGTACATCAATACGTTTGAAATTTTACTTCTGACAAGCTCGTAAAATTGATTGTACGCATACATAGATACTATTACCCCATAAATTTTACTTTCTCATTGAGATATAAGATGCAGAAATACGAGTCTATATAACACAGATTGTGTTCAGTTCATCAAAATCATAGCTTTGGCTATGAATTAGTTCAAAACAAGATCTACTTCAGGTAACAAGGTTTGAAATCGTAGTACATAACTAGAGTTATTTTTAATTTGTTCACAAACAAGATTTACTCCATACCATTTAGAATTCTAAAACTCAAGATTTCTACCTTATCTCTCTCTCAGTGCTATGTAAACTCGAAACACATTCCCTAGAACATGAATTATATCTTCTCTCTCTGTCTAATGTGTCCAGAATCCATGAATCGGAAGGCACCTCTCAAAACTTGAAATCTTTCTTCTTCTTCCCTTCCTTATCACGCTTCCTTTTCTTCGAATTCTGTAGCCAATCCACCAAGTTATATAAAACATATACAAAAGGTTATTCATTATACCTCAGTGTTGTTAGAACAATTATATCGAACATCATTCATTACCTCAGCGACCATATCACTAAAGTCCTCTGGCTTATTGCGTAATTTCTCCTCTTCTCTTGCCTCCTCATACCTTCCAAAGTCAATGTAAAGCTTTTATTTTTCTGTTTTATCTTATGAATTCATTCATCTATAGATATTACAATATTGTTTCCTAATACTTACTTGGCAGGCAAAACATTCTCCATCGCTTCCAGCTCTTCTGGCTGTAAACTGACGTCCACACGATCTGTCTTTTGCCCTCTCAGCAAATCAACCTGCTCAATTACACACAATTTCATAAGTAAAAGCAAAAAACTAAGACGACCCATTGATGACCAAACAATCACAAATTATCAAACTTAAGTATTTCTCATCTTCAACTGTCTACCAATTCCTCTAGTAAACACACCATTTGGTTATTCAAGGACTGGATTGCTTACCCTTTTCGCTCCCGTCTTGTCTTGAGTACCTGTTTTGATAACATATGTGTGTGTGGTTCCCAGCAATGTTCCCGGAGCAATACTCTCTCCCTTTTCTTCCAGTACCTTTATAATTTAAAATAAAAAAATAAACACAGCATTAAAGAACCAACCAAGTTGGTAGATAATAAAGCGAATCTGCATTAATCGGAATCAGGTTTCCTACCTGATATAGAGGCCTATCAGGTTCCTTTCTCTGTTCCTTACGAAGTTCAATTGCATCTGGTGTCTCTATGCCCGTTGGAGTGCTGAAAAGAAGGGAAAATTTCTCATTTAGTTTCAAAATTATATTTAGATGATAAACAAACAAATACACCTCCTCAGTGTAGTACAAAAAAGCACCTTGACAGTGTATCAACCGATTCAATGCCATCTTCAAGTTCCTCTTCATCCATCTCCTCTTCTTGTTCCTCTTCTTCCTCCTCCTCTTCTTCTTCTTCCTCTTCCTCCAAATCACCCCAGTGCTTGCTCTTATCAATTGGCTCATCCTACGATAATGATTAAAGAAGAACCATCATATTACACCACCAAATTTGACTATATTTAACCCAAATCATAGACACTTATTTAATACTGCACCAACTACCTGTTTAGCTGGGTCCTTCCAGATAGAATTTTCAAAGAGAGCACAAAAGGCTATTACTAAGGAGAAGGAGCAGAAATGAAAACGATTACCTCATAGTTAGGCTGATCTTGTTGCTGGACACCAAAGACATCCCCATACAATGGACGCCCAAACTAACACAAACAGTGAAAAGCAACAAAAAAATGTTAATAAATGGCATAGAGTAATAAAAGGAAGCATATAGATAAAATGCTTACTTCATCAACTGGAGTTTTCCCCCAGCCACCAGGATGATAGCCAAAGCTAGCTCCAAGTGGAATAGGAGCACTCAAACCAGGAATTTTCAGGTGTGGATAAGAAGGGGGAGGACCATATCTCTGTTGGAGAAGCGTTTAAGGTGATCAAGTCCATTTCAATCGGAATAATGATAAAGACGATTTATAATGAACCCACCTGCATATTAATTAGCCATGGGGGAGGAGCGCCTTCAGGCATACCTAGAGCTTCTTTTAGTTCATGTGACAAAGTCCCTGGTTTTGTTTCCCTCAGTTTTACCTATTTCCAAATGATTGTAATTAGTTTGAGGTCACAAAGCAATGAAACCAAGCAATGCAATATAGATAAAGATGCAAAACATGCGACAAGGAAGTACCTCAAATTCTTTCCCTTCAAAATACAAATCGCCAAGAGATGTCAGCTTAGGCTTTGTTTGGTATTTGAAGAATGCATCATGGAGGACCTGAGAAAGGAAGGTATTATCTTCAATAATCAGTTATAGAACGAATATCAACAAATGCTCACCACAAAACACATATTTTAAAAGGGAAACCTGGTAGTCAATGTCCATCTTTCCCATCTTTGGTTGCATTCGTTCCCGTTGCTTTTGCTTCAACTTTTTCCCATCTTCTTTCTCAATGTAAGCCTGCAAAAGAAGACAATATAATTAGCTCTGACCAGTACAAGCTTTTAGCGACTTACACCTAAACAGATCCAGCTACTATTAATAAAGAATAGCTTAAATTTTGAAAGTTTTACATGGCAACGAGAAAGAATGACAAGATATACAGCAGAAACTGTATGACTGAGATTGACAAGGAAGAGATTATTGTGTGCGTAAAAAACAGATGGCGTTGCCTAGAAAAGGAGCTTGAGTTTCATGTTAATTTTTGAAAGAATGGAAAGTCGCAGTGATATGTGGAGATTTTCAAAATCTTTTTAATGATAGCATTTGCCCTAATACCAATAAATATTTCTACAAAACCAAAACCTAGCGAAATACGAGGTCAAAAAGGGCAAAATCAAGGGTACAAGACACGTTACCTGTCGAATTTTCTCAATTCCAGTTGCCGCAATGAAATCAGGAAGGTGAAATGGCTGCTTCTCTATACCACGCTTTCCCTGCAAAATTGAAAACCTGCTGAGATACCAACTTAAGAAAGTGAGAGCAAGCAATGTAATAGCCCTAAACACAAATAAACTTGACATTTGACAATCCCAAGAGTCCTCAAAACCAGATGCATTTTAAGCAAGTTCACTAAAATGCATACGAAAAAAGGTACAGTTTCAGAAGAATATCCCAGCCAACTGATATGTAAAACACTTTTCTCAGAGGAGTATCAAATGTCTCAAAAACTAAACACCACAGATTTCATGTATAGACAAAAATAATCAAGAGTCCTCTCGGGTTACACCTACAAGTCCAGGCTCAATGGCTATCACAGAAGTTTTCCTGCAAGAAGCACATATATAGGTATAAGGAAACTTAATTGGCATGATGAGTTCTTAAGTTCTATCCCTGCTGATATAATTCCACTATATTCAACACCCACAAATCACACAAACATATAGTTAACTACATCATCATTACTTGTAATATCACAAACCTGCAAGTATTTTCTCTTTTGGGACCAGTGTCTTGGAACAGGAACCGTATTCCGGTACGACTTCAAAAACACCAACAACTTTGGATCTGCTGATGTAGCATCCCAAACCTAAAAACATTAAAATAGATTAAAATATCTGGAACTAGACAAAGAGATAAGAGAATTCCCATAAAAAGATATCGACAGGATGAAACTGAGACATTAACATATAATACTTTATAAACATGATATTCTAAGCCATTAGAGTGTAATCGTAATCATAAAAAAGGTTCGAAGGCCACACCATTAGTACTTCAAATTTATAGAATGTAGATCAGTTCAAGTATACCACACAAAAAAACTCATTCATGCATCCTATCAACATTCTTAACCTAGTGTTGAGTGACGAAACAGCAGAATATGAATTGCAAAGTATGGAGATTATGAGTACAGCGAAGTTGAGATATTACTCAAGAGTCAGAGACGAAGACACCAGAGATTTATAATGCATTCTAGAGGATAACAAAATGAGCAGTAGGTGGGTACCAACAATAGGGACAAAAGAAAACATCGGATAAAGAATCACATATCCCTATTGGGAACTCTTTAAAAAACTATAAATGCATCCTTACCTCAACCACATCAGGCCTAGCGGAAACTTGCTTCAACTCAGCAATCTTCATTCTCCGTTGAAGCTGGATAATGAGAAATTCAGGATTGTTAAAGTCTAAATAAAGTGGTATTCGAGTTTAGAACAACAAACTAACTAGCGTGTGTACTGTCTGGTCGAATGCAAGGAAAACAAATTAAGAGGTAATAATTAGTTTTGAAATTAGACCTTTTTCTTCTTATTAGAGATGCCTTTCTCTTTTTGCTGGTTATCCTGCTCTTCTTCGTCTGAATCTGAATCTGAGTTGACCTTCTTTTTCACATCTTCTTTCTCCTCAGTCTCATCCTTCTTAGCGTCGTCCTAGTCAAGCAAAAAAACGATTTCATCAAGATATACGCACCGCTGAACTTTCTAAGTAATGCCAAAAGAGAAAAAACAAAATAGTCGTACCTCAGAGGCGAGAGATTCCCGAAAGTTGAACTTCTCAAAGATTTGTTTAAATTCATCGTCAAAACCATCTTCAAATACGGCCTGTTCTGGAACATACTCTATCACAATCTGCTCAGAAACCTACGAGGAAAAAGAGATCACAAACACCAATCCGAGAAAAATCAATACGAGTAACACTTCGGAAAAAATCACAAACCCTAGAAATTTTCCAATCTCATGGATAGACTGCGAGAATAAGAGCACAATGCTAACCTGTTGCTTCGGATCGGAGTTCTCCTTAGTATCAGAAGCACCAGAAACGTCCGCTTCTTCTACATCGCCCTTGGATGCTTTGTTGTTCTTCTTCTGCTTCCGCCTACGGCGGCGACGGTCGCTCTCACGGGATTTCTTAGAGGAAGCTATAATGTGACCGTTGGAAACATCTCCGTTCAGAGCGACGTTATTATCGTGCGTAACAGTTGATTCAGCGGTCATATTCAGTAAAGTCTCAGAGTCGGTGATGCGAAGAGAGAAGAAAGAGAACAGAAAAGGATGAAGAAGGATAATCGAGAATATATAGGGACGAAATGAGGCTAAATATCTTCGATTCTATTCTCGGATCGGTTTTGATACAATGTGGTTAATTGATAAGTCTGTTCCGGTTCATCACTGATCGATTCGGGCCGGAGCAGTAATTTGAGGAAGTCTATAAATGTAAGGAATGGGCCGGCACATCTACTTGTCTATCAATTTCATTTTTTTTTTGGATTTAAGTGTTTATCGACAGTTTAAGGCTTTAGAGTTGGATTTCATTTTAGTTATAGAAAAACAATATTATTCCTTGTGTTTGTTATGTATCTTTGGAATTTTGTTCATAGGAATTTTTACAATCTAAACATAGCCTATGAAGTACAATTGCAAATAAGTACGTATGAGTTGAGAACTTGCCGGGTTTTAAGTTAATACATAAATGGTTAAAAATGAGAATAGCAGGCCGCCAAAGAGGAGGTACCATTAATCTTATTTGACCGATGATTTTCAATCATCAAGTATGTTGGTTATTATGATGTTAATGCTTACTGTCATATATTTGCAGTTGCTCCGGTTAAACAACAATCTACCAGGCTCTCAGCCTTTCTATGTTAAGCCATCAAAGTTATTTCATCTTGTGTCATTTGGTTCTGAGTATAAATCATTAACTTGGGATGGACTCTATAGGGGGACGAGCATCTTGGAATTAATCTTCTTCTAGGAACAGTGATCTTGACTACATATGTGGACGAAAATTTTCTTTTATTGTAACAACATGTGTGGCAAGTCACATTTTTGTATAATCTATCAGAAACTGAGTCAAAGCAACAGCTCGAGGGACACTGATCGCACAGACAAGACTTAAGCACGCATGTTTGGCCTCACGCTGTAGGTTACTCGGTGGAAATCATTAAAGTTGGTTTAATAGTTTCCGCAAAGTTTTTTTCTGCAGTTTTACCATTAACAGTCCCTGTTTTCACTTAGACAATAAGATCTTGAGTTTATAATGTTAAACTTATATTGTGCTAGGCTTGCCTGATTCAAAGTTTATCACATAATTATACAACCTATTACATGAGAATAAGTTACAATAACTGTGAGTGGAATTATCAACAATATTTATTTAGAAACATTAGCAAAATTTGCATAAGTGTAGCAAAGGAAAACCACAAGACAAGTTTATATGACAAAACAAGCTCAACTTTGACCATTTACTGTCCAGAAAACTCTTTGGCTCAGACTCACACTCAGACTTCCTCCTCTGCAATGGACTCAGAGAAACTTGCTTCGGACTTGATGTACTTATACCATTTGGCGCATACCAGGTAAACAACAAAATCTGCTGCGGTTAGACCAGCTAAAAGGAAGTAGAATCTGTCTAAGTGTCCTTTGTTGAGATTCCCTGGAATCCAACCAGGCAAATCATCTCTTGTAGAGATCTTCATGGCAATGGAAACTAACAAACTGCTTACGTAATTCCCAAGTGATATTGATGCCATACATAGCGCGCTTGCAAAGCTCTTTAGCCCAGTTGGAGCTTGGCTGTTGAAGAACTCGAGTTGACCAACGTACATGAACACTTCTGATGCACCTATCAACATGTACTGAGGTACTTGCCAGAATATGCTCAAAGAGCTCGAGTTTGACACTGAGCTAGAACTTTCTCTATTCTTGTGTTTCAGTCTGTATATCTCCACGATTCCTGCTGATACCATTGCCATTATGGCAATCACGAGACCAATCCCCATTCTCTGAAGCTCAGAGAGACCTTTGTTGGGCTCTGTTTTGTTGAGTCTAGCGAAGAGTGGATCGAGAAACCGCCTGTAAGCGAAAATGAAGAAGGCCACACTGAGAATATCGAAACTCGACATGCTTGAAGCTGGAATCCGAAAATTGTTTATGTTGGTTTTCATGGCCGCGCCTTGCTCAACAAACAGTGAAGCCATTTGAGTGAAAACCACTGAGTAGAGAATGGTGCAGAGCCAGATTGGTAAGAGCCTCAAAACACATTTCACTTCTTCAACTTGAGTCACCGAACAGAGCCTCCATGGATCATAGGTAGATCCGCTCTCCACCTTCTCGGCCTCATCATCAGGCGTGACAATCGCCGCTCTATCCAAGAATCTGCATTAAACCCAAAAAGAGAGCGTTAATGCTATTCTTGAAGATAGTTTCTGATATTATAACAAAATTCTTCAAAGCAGCTATCTACCTGAGGCCTTTGGTATGAAGAATCTTCTTATCTCCAGTTCGTTGAGTCTCGGAATCATAGAGATTCAAGTCCTCATAATTGACGTCAATCTTGGCTTTTCTTGTTGCAGCAACCAGTACTTGGCAGAATCTAGACCAAGGACTTTCTTTAGGCGTAAAATATCGGTACTTTGGCGTGCCAAACAAGAAAAGCACTAAACCCGCAAAAGCAGAGCCTGCGGATGCCCAAAACCCTAACGCCCATTTCCCTTGATCCTCAAAGTAACCCAAGACAGTATTCGAGAACAGTGATCCAAGATTTAGAGCTAAGTAGAAGTAACTGAAAAACGCGATTTTTGAGTGTCCTTCAACTGAATCATCTGCGTCAAATTGATCAGCTCCAAATGTAGCTATGTTAGGCTGATAACCACCATACCCTAACGCGATCAGATACACTGATAGATAAAAGAGAACCGTCTTGACCGCGGAGTGAGGCTTACACGGGGACTCTTCGACACCGCAACCATTTGGTTTGAGTAAGAATGCACCGGTAGATAAAGATAACATCACCAATCCCTATAAACCCATCAAAACATGTTTAACTTATGACACAAGAAACAAACCGTACAAAAATGGAGTAGTGTTGAAAGAGACTTACTGCAACGAAACTTGCTTGAAAGATTGCACAAGTCTTGTACCGTCCCCAATAAGAGTCACTGAGGAAAGCACCAAGCAAAGAGAATATATAAACAGTTCCTGTCCATTTACTGACATTATTGGCAGCTTCTGCATTGTCTTGTCCCATCACTCTCGTCAGAAACAGAACCAAATTCACTCCTACACCGAAGAACGCAAGCGTCGCTAGCCCTTGATTCACTATATTAATTAAAGAAAAACCAAAATTGTTAGATCTAAAACACAACACTTTTAAGATGAGCAACAGTTTATATTTAAGTATGTATGTATTGATTTACCAAGAATGAGAATAGCAGTGAGCCATTTGCCGGTTTTGGCTCGGATTGCTGGATTTCCATGACGATCAACGCTTCCATCTTGAGTGCAAACCTCAAGTTGTCTCACTTTTTGGTCCATCGATTGGATTTCGTGTAAAGGTTATATTCCTGATGATTTGATTTGCAGAGTTGGAGTCAGCCGGTTGGGTTAAGAGTAAACCGGGACCGAGAAGAAAGGAGCAACCTTTTGAATGAAATGGGGAGACAAAAAGAAGGAAATACAAGAATGAAGGAAAATGAAGAAGAGAAGAAAAAACGGAAGTGAAAGTGAAACTTTTATTAGTTATTATGAGTTGTGATAAGAGTGTGAAGGAGAGAGGTATTATTTATAGAGCTAACGAAATTGAATCGGAAGAGATCCTTTCTTTGACGTCTCTTTCGTCCTCTGGTTTTTAAATTTAATCATTTTCTAAAATAATTAAACGGGCTGCCAAAATATATGTTCGGTGGATTTTCTCAACAGAATTTTAAATGCATTTTAATATTTTTAATAAAATTAACTACGGTATTTTTTAACTAGGTATATGAATAGATAACTGATAAGAGAGAAATCATATCGATTTTTTTTAATAAAAATATATTCAAAATATGAAAATTAATTATTTAAAAAATAATATCTTTGAATAGAATTTTTTCATTTTTTCTAAATCTAGCACAAGAAATTAAAATTTCAAAATATCACAAATTATTATATGAAAATAACTTATTTATTTTAATTAACTACAAGTTTTTTCAAAAAACTATGTTTAAATTATTTTTATCCAATTTAGTTTTACATTTTCCTTACTAAAAAGATGTTTAGAATATTTAATATTAATTTATGTTATTATTGAAAATTTAAACTAATGATATTATTTTTTTTTTTAAAATATGTTCTTTTGAAGAATTGTTATTAATTAAAATTTAGTTATAATTTAAAAAAAACTAAAATTTATATATTACTTGATAATTACTTTATTTACTTTAAAAAACACTAATTTACGCCGGTAAGAAAATATTTTGGCATAGCAAATTAAAACGCCAGTCCTAAAATATGAATATATAAAGGAAGAAAAACACCTGGTTAAAGGTAAGCAAAGCTAATGTGTGCCCAGTGACACCTGGAGGGCTGGTGGAAGAGACTGAGAAATTTTTAAAACATCGAGAAAACGAAATAAGTAAAATTGTAAAATAATAAGTTAATAGCTAAAAAATTGAAAACCAAGTGGGGGGGAAAGTGAAAGTAAATTTGTTCCCCATGAAAACAGGATTTGGTGTCTCTTTCAAGCACGCAACACTCGTGCGTAGCTGTCTTTGATTGCGACATTTCTCACTTCCAACATATAAATAGTTTTATCTTCCCCTTCTTTGGTATTTTTCTTCATCAAAGTTTAGGCCATAATTTAAGTCCGATCTTTAGGATGTTTCGGTATTTTTTTCTTGTGTTTGAACCTTTTTGTTAGGTTAGGGTAATGTACAAATCGAATAAACGGAATCGATCAAATCAGATTTTTTGAATTTCGATTTTAATTTTATTATACACTAAATCGATCGGATATAATAATAATTTTAATCGATTTACAGTTCGGTTCGGTTTGGTCCAAAAATCTGAAAAATCAAAAATTTAAATTAATAAACTAAATAAATTAAATTATATGGAATAATTAAATCAAATTAATCCAAAATTAACCAAAAATCTAAAATACAAACCAATAAAATGATTAAACCTATTTGTTATGTAATTAAAGCGAAAATCCAATTTAAATTTAGTTTAATTAAAGATGTTTTTTTATGATAAAAATCGAACCGATTAGACCAAAAATTAACTAAACCGAACCGATTGTTTTATTTTTTTTAAAAATCAAAAAAATCGAAATCCAAAAATCTCAATCCGATTAACTTGAAAAAACCGAAAGCCCATATCTATTTTTTTTGTCTCACAGATATGTTTATATTCCAAAAATTATAGGTTTTTTCAAATTCTTCATTTATAATCATCGAACTCATATGTAATGATGTGGTAATATAAGTAGAAGATATTATTACAAATTAGCAGAGTAAATCAATCAAACAAAATGAAAAGCAAGAGAGAGAATATTAAGGAACACGTAATAATAATTTGGTTTAATTTCCTCCTGTTTTTGAGCCGACAACTAAAAGAAGAAAACAAAACAAAAAAACTCAAATGTGTTGAATAATAATAGATAGATATAAATTTTATTATTATATTAATTTTATTAATTTTATAAATTTTATAGAAAAAAAATGAAAAGAGAAAAATTATTTCATATGAATAAATTAACATACATATTTATACTGAAACTTACCGACTTTCTTTCGTAAGTCGGTAAGCATAAAAAAAAAATTACTTCTGCCTTTTTTTTTTTTACTTTTTCAACATTCCCCTTTGATTATTTATTATTATTGAATTATTGCGTACTATCTCATAAAAAACTTTATCATGAAAAAACCAAATAGGATAAAAATCATGATAAGGGAAAAATAGCACAGATACGTAATCTTCCCCTCGAAAAGATAATTGCGTTTTCCTTCATAAATCTCGAAGATGACGTATTCCAATATTCTGAACATGTTTTCTGAACGTTGTCGTAGGAAGTGCTTTTGTAAACAAATATGTTGCATTATCACTTGAACGAATGTATTCGATATTAATTTTTTGATTTTTCTCAAGTTCTTCGATATAGGAAAAGAATCTTGGAGGAATATATTTTGTACGGTCACTCTTGATATAACCTTCTTTGATTTGGGTGACACATGCAACATTATCTTCGAATAATTTTGTTGGCTCCTTATTGTTGGTTAATCCACTTGCTCCTTCTATATGTTGAGTCATAGATCTGATTCATACACATTCTCTGCAAGCTTCATGAAAAGCAATGATTTCGGCATAATTTGAAGAAGTGGCAACCAAAGTTTGTTTTTGAGATCGCCACAAGATCGCAGTTCCACCAAGTGTGAAAACATAACCAGTTTGGCACCGAGCTTTATGTGGATCCGATAAATATCCAACATCTGCAAAACCAACTAAACCAAACTCGGGGTTTCTAAAATAAAATAATCCTAAATCAATTGTACCTTGCAGATAACAGAAAATATGTTTTATTTCACTCTAATGTCTTTGTGTAGATGATAAACTATATCTCGCAAGTAAATTTATAGCAAATGCTATATCTGGTCGAGTGCAGTTTACGAGATACATAAGTCCACTGATAGCACTCATATAAGATACTTCAGGACATAATATGTCTTCATTATCTTCACAAGGTCGAAATGGATCCTTGTTTATATTAAGCGATCGATTAACCATTGTAGTACTCAAAAGATTCGCTTTATCCATATTAAATTGTTTCAAAATTCTTTTCGTATAATTTGATTGATGCACAAATATCCCATCTTGGAAATGCTCAATTTGGAGTCATAGACAAAATTTTGTCTTTACAAGATTTTTCATTTCAAATTCTTCTTTCATATGAGTTCTTACATTATCAATTTGCTTTTGTGTTCCAATTATATTCAGGTCATCTACATAAACAGCAATGATCACAAAGCCTGATGGGAATTTATGTATAAATACGTAATGACATATTGGATTGTTAATATATCTCTTTTTCAACAGATATTCACTTAAGCGATTATACCACATGCGTCTGAATTGTTTTAACTCATATAATGATTGTTGTAATTTGACTAAATATAGTTCTCTGGGTCCTTTAGAGATCTTTGATCCTTCTAGGATCTTGAATCCTTATGTGATTTTCATGTATATATCACTATCAAGGGTTCCATACAGATATGCAGTCACGACATCCATAAAGTATATTTCTAACCTTTTGGATGATGATAAATTCATTAAACTAGATTTAGACCCACACTTTGTGTGGGGAAAAATATTCACATATTATAATTATTTATTTATTTATAATTGATTTTTTTATTTAAAATATTTTTAAAAGTTTAATATTGATTATACAAATAAAATATAAAATAAAAATCAGATTATACAAATAAATTAAATTATCAATATCTTGGAAAGATAATATTATTAAATAGGTAAAAATTGTATATGTGATAAATATTGAATTATTCTAAAATTTGGTTTTATCTTTTGTTTGACTAATTTTTAAAAAAAATTAATATTTTTATTTCATATTATGTTTGTCTTTTAGGTTAAAATATTAGTTATATACATATAGTATAGTAATAAATATTGGTCTAATGCTATTTTCGTAAATACTCTAGTAAATTATGTCTTATATAATATTTGCTTTAAAAAGCTCTCATGGTTTGACACGTCAGCATGGCATACTTGTAAATCACACGTAAAGATAATGTTTCTTTGCTAAAATGTTTCTCAAATAATATATTAGGGATATCTAAATGTAATTACATCCATGACTGGAGAATATGTTTTTTCATAATCTATTCCCAGTCTTTGAAAAAATCATTGTGCAACAAGATGGGCTTTATATCTAGTGACCTCGTTTTTCTCATTTTTTTTTCTTACAAAAACCCAGTTGCACCCAACTAGCACTACATTTTCAGATGTAATGACAATGGATCTGAAGACATTTATTTTTTATATAGAGAATAATTTATTTCTATGAGTATTTACCATTTTTTCCAATCAGATCTTTTTTTACATTCTATTATAGATATTGGATATGCGTTATCATTTTCATTTTTAATTTATTTGGATACAGAAAAGGAGAATATTCTATTAATATTTTCTATTTCATTTCTAACCCATAATTTTCTATTTTGAGTATAGTTAATTGAAATCTCATATGTTTTTGTATTGCGTTCGTCTTCTGAACGGATTTTCTCTTCATGGTTTTCAAAAACTTGTTTGCATATGTCTTCCAGACATTCCATTTGAATTGGTTCCTGTATAATCTTTTCATAAATGTTTTCGAGACGTTCTTTGTGAGGTTCTTCCGGAACCTTTTGATTTTATTCTCCCAAATACTTTTTTTACGAGGATTTTTATCTTTTGAGCTCATCGGTCTCCCCCTTTTTAACTAAACTCTGGGTTCATTTATTTTATCACCATCAATATGTTCTATAGGAACATTAATTTTTGATGGGACATTCACATCGGGTATATATGATTTCGTCACTCGTTTTGTATATTTGAATGCATCTGGCAACTAGTTTGTAATATTTTGCAAATGTACAATTTTCTGAACTTCTATTTCACGTTGTTTTGTGGGAGAATTAAGATACAACAAAGATGGCGTACACCATTTAATATCTTCTTACAGTTATTTAATTCCTCCCCTTAACGTAGAAAATTTATCTTCATCAAAATGACAATCGGCAAATCGTGCCGTAAACATGTCACCAGTTCGCGTTTCAAGATACTGAATAATAATTGATGATATAAATCCAATATATATTCCTAATCTTTTCTGTGTTCCCATCTTTATTCTTTGTGGTGAGGCTATAGGAACATAAATCGCACACCCAAAAACTCGAAAATGAGATGCATCGGGTTTCTGATCAGATTTTAATTGTAATGGGAATATTTATGATATGTACTTGGTCTTATTTATACCAATACTGTCGTATGTAATATAGCATGACCCCATATTGAAATTGGGAGATTTGTTCTTAAAATTAACGGTATAACAATGAGTTGTAACCGTTTAATCAAAGCTTTAGTCATGCTATTTTGTGTATGAACATGGGGAAATCTGATGTTCAATATCGATTCCGAGAGCCATACAATAATCGTTAAAGGTTTCTGACGTAAATTCACCAGCGTTGTCAAGTCTTACTTTCTTTATAATATAATCAGGGAATTGTGCTTTTAACTTGATTATTTGGGAAATAAATCTTGCGAAACCCATATTTCGTGTGGTTAACAGACACACATGTGACCATCTACTATATGCGTCAATTAAAAGCATAAATTATCGAAATGGCCCACATGGTGGGTGAATAGGCCCACATGGTGGATGAATAGGCCCACATATGTCAACATGTATTCTTTTTAAGAATACTAGAGATTCATTACCAATTTTGGCTGGTGATGTCCGAGTAATAAGTTTTTCTTGAAAATATGTTTTACACGAAAACTCGCGTGATTGAAAAATCTTCTGGTTTTTCAATGGGTGGCCACTAGAATTTTGCATAATTTTTCTCATCATAACTGATCTAGGATGTCCCAGTCTTTCATGCTAGATTTTCAATGTTCTCGTAAACTTCTGTTTTACCGTAATATACGATTCAATTCTATTTATTTTGTGTAATATAATCGAGAGGACATCATTAGTAATTCTTCTAATATTTGTTTATGTTCACATGTAATGCAAAGATATTCAATGTTATTTTTACTTATTTTCTCTATGTGATATCAATTTGTTAGGATGTCTTTGAAACTTAATAAGTTTCTATGAGATTCGGGGGAATATAAAGCATTATTTATTTCAAATTTTGTTCCTTTTGGCATTGAAAAACTAGCTCTTCTGTATCTTATGATAATATTTGCATTACCTAATATTGTATTCACGCTTCCGGCGGAATCTTTCATTTTGAGATAGGAGAAAAACTTTTTATCTTTAACTATCGTATGTGTTGTAGCACTATCTCCTAGGCATATATCTACATTCTCATTCTCAAAAACATTCATTTTATTAAAATATTGATAAAAATATATTGATAAATGTTAAACACACATTTTTCAAAATCAACTTATATTATAACAAAACTATTTTACATTAAGTAATTAAAGTTCAAACTTACATATATTTTTCAAAAAGACATTAAGTTTTTTTTTTGTTCGTAAGGAAACTAAATACGAATTTATATATAAAAAAAATTAAACTTAATTATCTTGTTTTTTGGTATTCTCGGAATCAACCAGAAAATGAGCAATATCGAGATATGCATTTCCATCGAAAGAAGGTCCGAATTCATCCGAGATAAAGTTGGTTTCACTTTCTTTTCTTTTTTGTTTCTGTGATTCTTGATACATATTAGCCAAATATTTTGGTGTACGACACATACGAGACCAATGTCTTTTCATGCCATATTTGTAACAAACATTTTCATATTGTATGTTTTGGCGTACATCAGGTACGCGACCAACTTCATTTTCGTGGACTTTATTCTTTCTCCCGAATTTGGATTCATTGGGATAAAAACTTCTTCCTTTTCCTCGTCCACGTCCACCTCCTTGACCACGTCCACAACCACGACCATGGTCTCGACCACGTCCATGTCCTTACCAATTATTGTAACTGGATGATGCAACATTCACTTCTGGGAATGGAGCTGATCCAGTGGGACGAGATTGATGGTTCGTTATCATCACAAGTTCATTATTTTGTTCAGCAACAAGGAAAACTTGCATTAACTCCAAATAACGAGTATATCCATTTGCTCGATATTGTTGTTGCAGGATTACATTTCTAGGGTGAAATGTTTGGAGAGTTTTTTTCAATCATATCATAATCACTTACTTTTTCTTCACACAATATCATATTACAAGTGATTCCGAACAACGCGGAATTATATTCACTTACACTTTTATAATCCTGAAACCGGAGGCTTAACCACTCATGTTTTGCTTTTAGTAAGATCACATATTTCTGGTGATCAAACCTATATTTGAGTGATTTTCAAAAATTTGCAGGATCTTCTTTTGTGATATATTCATCTTTTAAACCATCATAGATTTGGTGACATGAAAATATCATGGATTTTGCTTTTTTCTCATCGGATGTTGTTTCCGACCTATCGATGGTGACAAGAAGGTCTTTTACCTTTAAATGCATTTTTGTAGTTACTAGTCATGTCATGTAATTTTTTCCAGATATATCAAGGGCAGCAATCTTGAATTTTGCCAAATTTGACATTATAACTATACACATAATAAAACAATGTGTTAAACATGAGTTTTGTTAAAATTATTTTACAATTATTTTTAATAAATAATCGTGATAAAATTTTGGTTATAGATTTTAATTTTTATAAATATGTGTGAGTTTTAAAAATTTTAGACATAATGATGATATAAATTAATTTATGATAAAATTGCAAAATATTATTGAATATAATAACACATAAAAATAATTTCAGAAGACATGGGATACCATATAAATGAGACGGCATAGCTTAACATATAATTCATAAGACATAGACTACCATATAATATTGAGAAAACAAAACATATTATATAATATTCAGAAGGCAGAATCTACCATATAATATTTAGAATGCAGAGTTTGCCATATAATATTCAGCAGACTGATCTTACCATATAATATATGCATGTATTAATAAAATAAATCGTTTACTTTATTTCAAGATTTTAGGTATATAGTAGAGTTTCATGCTGATAACGTATTGAATAATAATAAATAAATAGAAATTTTATTATTATATTAATTTTATTAACCTTATAAATTTTATAAAAAACAAAGAGAAAAAGAAATGAAGAAAAGTTATTTCACATAAATATTTATGATGAAACTTACCGACTTACGTAAGTCCGGTAAACATAAAAAAATAATCACTTATGCCTTTATTTTTGACTTTCTCAACAAAATGAAACACGCAAAAGCTTTTATCACAGAATTAACGTGGATCTAAAGATAAATGCTAATTACCAACTTATGAATATATAACGACAAAAATTTAGTATATTACTTCTTAATAAAGACTAACAAATGAGGTTTTTTAATTTTTATAATTAAGCAGACAATTTGGGAAAATCAAGTTGCAACTTTGAAGGATATATTGTCTTTTGCAAGCTGTTCTCCAAAAATACTTTGAATGTTTTTTAAATTCATCCAACCAAGAAGCTTTATGCCTTCCAACGAAAACGACATTCAGAAAATCAAATCTTTAGTAGACTAATGTTTTTTTAAATAATTTTTAATAGACTATAAAGTTAATTGGCGTCATAATTATATATATTTACGATTTTTAGTCGATCTTTTTTTCTTTTCGTAATTAAACATTTGGTTTTAGTGATCGGCTACTACGTGGAAACTGCAAGAACGATAAGAACAAAAGTTACGAAAAGACAAAAGTGGCAGCTTTGACTTTGACTCCACAACTCTAACTCTGCTTGCGTCTGCAATTTGTAGTTTCTGCTCTAAGCCTCTAAATAAGTAATTAATTCTTGATTAGTTATTAAACCACGATATTAAGACAAAAGTGCTTATGGTCAATATAATATAAGCGGTTTCAATTATCTATTCCATTTTGTATACTGCGTATCATACATAACCAAATTTTTTAAAAATTCTCAAACAAACCAAACAAGTTGCTTCTATTTTATTTTCCTTATATTATTTTCCACAGTGTTTGAATATAGTTAGAGATCACTATATATAGAGTGACATCGTCGATTAGTTAATGATAATAAATACTACTTAGAATATCCTTCGGATATTAGGTAAATATATGTATATAAAAATAGAAAGTATATGATAACAAATTTGATTATGTCCACATGTGACGAAGAAGTTTTTTACTTCCAATGTTTTGGTTGAGTACACGAAAACTCGAAAACGAAAGAGTTACATAACTTTTATTTATGTTTTATGTAAGAATACTATTAACTAAATATCAAATCAGTTAAAAATTAAAATTTTAAAATACAAATAGTTACAAAGTTAGATAACTTTAATATTTACAAAACATATCATTTTATAGAACAAACAAAAACATTACTTAAAATAAGATAGAAGAATACTATCGATTTAATTTTTTTTTACAAAGAATGTAACCTAAATCAATATGCATGTTTTGTTCTTGAACTATTTTTACTGAGTGATTAAAACTATTGAAGCATGAAAGACTTTATTCCCAGCAATCTGGAGACTAATAGAGTATGAATATATATAAATTTATAATGGAGGGCTTATATCAAACAAAATCGAGGTCGTCGTGAGGATATCAAATTGGAACTTATATATTGTCATCTTCATCCACCTAACTGAGAAAAACCACTTGTTCCATATTTCAATATATATATTAGTTTTCTCTAGTTTCTGGAATCAGTAGATAACTCTTTATTTTTTTTTTAACATTTTACAGATAAGCATAAGAAGTAATAAATGAAAAGTTTGGGTGACGTGACTTCATTAATTGTTGTTGTGATTCGGTGAATGGATCTATCAAATTATAGTGTACGTACGATTTGCTGGGCGGTATGAATTTGTTTTACAGTCTCTAAAACAAATTTATTTTTCAATTAAGGTTTAGATAATTTAATTAAATAATCTCATCAATATTTATGGCTATTACACATATACTTTTGTTTGTTCATTTTAAAGCAATTGTTTAAAAGCTTTAAATACTGTAAGTTTTTTATACAGTAAAAAACTAAAGAAACTCATTGGACTAATTCGAATCAGAATTGATAAGATACCTCATACTAAAAATACAAAATACTACAGATTTTAAACCGAGAATCTAAACTTTTCCGGACATGGAAGGGAATACTAAGCTATTTCATGTGCTTGTGTAGAAAATTTGAAGTTTAAAAATTGGAAATTTATTCTACAACATTAGTATTATTCGTTTGATCGTTGTAAATGATTGTAGTTGTGGTTACGGTTACGACTGCGGTCAACATTACAGTTGCGACTACGGTTGCGGCTGCGGTCAATATTACAGTTGCAACAGATATTGTTCGTTTGTATGTTGTCGGTGCTTATGATTGCATTTGATCACAGATTTTTAGTCGTACTAATGTTTTAATCAACGGTTAAAAAAATTATGATACAATACGTAACATATGATTGTTGCATCTGTCACATGTAACGAACAATAATTTGCCGTAGTTGTAGGCGCAAATTCCTACGGCTGACAAACGAAAATGATAATTGTTGGCAAGATTTTAAAATTATAAAACTATGGAAATGGTTAATTTTCAGCAACGTTGGAGATTAGCTGGAAGGAATATAACTTATATCTTTGTAGTTATCAACATATGTAATAGCTTATATATTGTCCACCTCATACATATTGATTTACACAATTAAAAACAAAATCACTTGCTAATTGTATAAACACACAAATGTGTATTTTGTTTTCTTGTTATGTATATCTGTAGTTTCCAAAGTCAATAGATAGTAGTATTTCATTATTTTTTACATCTAAAAGGATAAGAAGAAGAATTAATGACAAAAATGGCTGATGTAGATTTTTGACTTAAAATGTTACTTTGGTTCGGTGATAAATTTAATTATTAGACTATATATCAAGGAGACGACAACTTCCATATCTGATAATTTATTCTTTAAATAAGAACGACAAAATGTGTTTACATAGAAATATCTCGTATTATAAGCACAATGAATTATATAGTTGGATCATTCATCCTATCAATCTCTGGTTTTATTTGTCTTTAACTCGGGATATAAGCAAGTTGCTGTTTTGTTTATAGATAATTTCATTTTCCACCAAATTGCGTTATTTAATCTCTTAAAATTGTATACGTACACATTTATTTTTGTTGTTTAATGCTTAGAATTTTATGTCGTCAACTACCAAATTTTCACACGTTATTACAAAATTAACCGCAATTACACAAACAGAAATGTCATACACAAATCTAAACTGAGTTAATATACAAAATATAAGATAAGATCGTTAAATAAAACTTATAGAGGATTGATTCACGTTAACGTTGTCAACATATTTAAAGTGTGGTCAGTAAGCTGTAGATGATCAAAGAACTCTTATCATATAAATAAATACAGTAATTTGGGAGTAAAACTTTAAAATTTGGAATTCTTTTAATTTTAATGTAATCTAAAGCTGGACAACTAAATTAAAAGGTAAAGAATTATACCACTGAATTACGTAGGCTAGTAGTTAAGCAAATGTGTTAGTTTTGTTGTACTCCTATTTGGATTTCCGGTAAGAAATATGATTTATGTCATGTTATAAAATATTTATAAAGGTTGGTCTCGGGTCGTGAAAAAGATTAGGACTTGAACGAACTCCTTTTATTTAAAAAAAAATCACAAAAAATTAAAGTGAGTTTGAAAACAACATCTACTAAAGAAAATGATTCATTAGGAGCCAAACGAAATTGCTCTATCTACTTGTACATTTAGGATTGTTAATTAAAACTATAAACATGAAGATCAACCTTAACCTACTACTCCGCTATGATATAAGTAATTTTATTAGATTGTGAAATGTTATACATTAGAAATTGGAATATTTTTATACTTGTATATAAGATTTATGAGTCATTTCACGAATTATTAATTAGTGGTTAATCTGATATTTTTTATGGTTCGTATAAATGGCATGCATTATCGTGTTATATTTGATATGTTGATTCGTTGTCCCGCACATATTTCGAAAAGACCTATTTGATAATTTTGCATTAATATATAATAAAATATAAATATTTAAATTAAAAATAATTGATAATGAGTAAAATGATCTATAAATCTTATATACTAATGTAAAAATGTCTCAATATAAGACATTTTATACTCTAATAGATTCTATTTTTACGTAATTTGATAAAACAGAGTTTATTGAGAATATGATATATTGGAACAATTTAGCTATAACGGTGACCATTAGTACAAAATTGTGTGATTAATAAAAAAAAGAATAATATCCAATGAAGATTAAAAACTGTAAGACTTATTAACAAAATCTACGTACGAAGACATACGAGGGTTTTCAAAACACTCAAATAAGCTCAGACAATTTCCGGGAGTGCGTACGTCGACTGAATACTACTAGATTGCAAATTCTCTCGAGAGTTCCAAGTTGCTATAGTATCATTAATATATATTTTTTTGTTAAGTAAAATGATCATGAATATTAATTGTCTTCGTCTTTTATTACAGCTGAATCAGTTCAACAGTTTGTTAACTAACCACAACAATTTTGTCGCTCTCTCTATTAATTATATCTTTTTCACTTTCTTTGATCGTTTTCAAATTTAATGCAACTTTTATAGATTTTGGCTTCATGTTTTGGGATCATTTGAATTTTGTAATGTCTTTTTAGCACATAGACTTCTTCTAACTTAGATGTAAACTGAACGAAACTAGATGAATTTTAGTCTAACGAAAAACGATAGAGCCTAAACCATCGATCCAATTAAATGGCATCTCTACTACCTGAAGCCACCAAGCTAAGCATTCAGAAACTGTGTCTGTACAGCTTTCTCCAACATTACTCGTTCTAAATCGATCTGTACAGCTGTTCAATTTACTAGTTCTAAATCAGTTTAAACATCATGGACAAGTAGAAGACGAGAAGATGGAAATGTACATGCATGAGAAAAAGATGAAGATAGATTGAAAAGACGACAAAAAAGAATTAAGAGAAGAGGACAAGAGAAAGACACACGTGTATGTTAGAGTTGTGTATGGTTGAATGGTAAAGAAAGCACCTGAGCTGTTTAGACAAGACTCATGGAGAGAACAACTTTAAATGCTCTTTTATCATTATGAACCCTATTTTCTCTATATGTATTTTCATGGCACTGCAAAAGTCAACTTAGCATGCATGATGCACCAAAGCTATACAATGCAAGCATATCGTATAGGTAATAAATGTGTTCAAAAAACTTCCATCACTATTTGTTTAAATAACTCTTATTGCAAAACCATCCGACAGATTTTGCGACAAGTGACAAATAATTTACTAGACATTAGTTATGGTGAATTTAATGAAAATCATCAAAAGAAATTGAAGAATTCGTGATGATCTTAGTTGCTAATGGTGTGTATATGCGGAATATGTTATGGTGAATTTGTCTATCAAATCATATATACAACATATAACATCATTTGGTTCTCTTGATTCGGTTTCCAATCTAGTCGATCTTCTAGCAGAAATCATTTCCACAAGAAAAAAAATGTATATCTCTATTTCTCTAGTTTCTCATTCAAGTAAAGAGCTACATTTTAACAAATAAGTCAATAGATACAACCACTGTGTCCTTTCCCTATACGTCAAAGATCTCTTTTTGACATCGAAATCATATTTAGACACTATATTATATATAGAGATCATGTATAGTAAAAAAACCAAATATATATGAATGATTTTTCAACATAAATACACATGTGGTTATCCTCTCTCTCGACTCTATATATATGCCTAAAGTGACATTAATGTTCCTCTCCATCAAAAGAAGAAAAGAAAGAAAAAGAAACATATACTAATCATGAGCTCCGTAACACAGCTATTCAAGAACAACCCCGTGAACCGTGACCGCATCATCCCATTAGACTTCACCAACACCAAAACCCTACCCGACACTCACGTTTGGTCTAAACTCAAATCCGAACCCGAAACCGAACACATGACCCGACCCATTCCTGTCATCAGCTTGTCCAACCCGGAGCAGTTGCTACTACGACATGCCTGTGAGGAATGGGGTGTGTTTCATATCACAGATCATGGGGTCCCACACTCGTTACTCAACAACGTCGAGTGCCAGATGAAGAGGCTTTTCTCTTTACCCATGCACCGTAAGATCCTAGCCGTCCGGTCACCCGACGAGTCCACTGGTTACGGTGTGGTACGTGTCTCCATGTTCTATGATAAGCTCATGTGGTCTGAAGGATTCTCCGTTATGGGTTCCTCTTTTCGACGTCACGCTACACTCTTATGGCCCGACGATCATATTGACTTCTGGTGAACTCAAAATTTTATGATATTCTGGTTTTAAATGATTATCGTCTTGAAAATATAATTGCTTACATATTGCCCATATATAATGCTAATGCTCATTATATACGTAGCTAGAAAGCTGTTTGGAAGAAACTGAACATGACTCTTTTTTGTACGATTAAGGTGAATATGTAAATGAAAGCAAGCTTAATTCGATGGATGTATATATAATTTGAACGCATGCATTCTCAGTAATATTAACATAAATGAACATATAATATATACACAATTCTAAATTAGGACTTCTTGCGACATAACATAACTGACCAGAAAAAATACAATTTTCTAAAACACTTTTTTCTTGTTTGTTGCATATGCAGCAATGTGATGGAAGAGTATCAGAAGGCAATGGATGATCTAAGTCATAGACTAATAAGAATGGTGATGGGTTCGTTAGGGCAAACACATGAAGATTTGAGATGGCTTGTACCGGACAAAACCGGTTCAAGAACCAACTCAATCCAATCATTTCTGCAGTTGAACTCTTATCCAGTTTGTCCGGAACCTCATCTAGCCATGGGGTTAGCCCCTCACACTGACTCTTCCCTTCTCACCATCCTCTATCAAGGCAACATCCCAGGTGATTAATTACGAAACTTCCCAATTTTTAATTATAGTTGTATTTATCGAATTTAATACGTACTTCTCATCCATTTGAAACCCATATCTTTGTTCTATATCAACAAAAGTGGACATCAGTTATATAGTTGATATGTACAAGAAAATAAATTTCAATTTTATTAGCATACCTCAAATTGTAAATATCATAGAGAGAAGATGAGTAAATCATTCCACTAGATCTCTAATTAAGCGGATCATAGATATCACAAAATCATATATGTTACTCTAGTCTCTGAACTATATCATTCACTATCATTAAGTCTTAAGTTATGATAGTTGAATTGCATGGTCAGGTCTCGAAATTCAAAGTCCAGAAGAAGAAGAAGAGTCGAGATGGATTGGAGTGGAGCCAATAGAAGGTGGTCTTGTTGTTATAATGGGAGATTTGTCTCATATCATATCCAATGGACAGTTCAAAAGTGTGATGCACCGTGCGGTGGTTAACAAGACGCACCACCGTGTCTCAGCCGCATATTTCACCGGCCCACCCAAGAACCTTCAGATCGGTCCGTTAACCTACGACAAGGACAATCCTCCTATCTACCGGCGTTTGATATGGGACGAGTACCTTGCAGCCAAAGCAACACACTTTAAGAAAGCCTTGACTTTGTTTCGTTGTTGACGAGTAAAATAATAAGTAATGTCTAATATTGTCTAATTTACGTCGGTGCATTTATAAGTTTATTTGATTCCTGTTTTATATCAAAAGTTTTTATATGAATGTTGAAGAGTTTTGTATTTCGTATTAACTATATATATTATTCACCTCAATGTTTGTCTTTTAAGCTTTTTAATGAAGGGAGGTTTAAATGATTTAAGTCAATGCTCAACATTGAAGAAATAAAATCAATTTAGACCAAATGTTTTTGATAATATGAACCAATTTGGGTGATTTAGCAAAAGCTTTGGTTAAGATGTTCGGTCGGCATTTGCAAATTCATATGTTCTTATTACTAATTTTTATTATTCACTCATCACATCATGTTGTTTTTGTTTTGTAAAATTATTATTAGCCATTTGAATACAATAATTCTAAATTAATAAAGATATATTTCTTATATGGTATAACTTTTAAATCCTTTTAAACACATGTGTATATATATATACTCTAATCAGTTTTATATGGTGATAATCTATTTTTAAAAATATTAATCATTTTTAAATATTATTTTTAGAATAATATTCTAAATAATACATTTTAAATTTTTTGTTCTAAATTTAACGCTTTAAAATTAAAATTTCAAAAATAACACATATTATTTTTTGAAAATACATATTTACTACAGATAAATTATACATAAATTTAAAATATTATATTTAAGTTTTTTTCAATTTAATGTTTTTTTCATTAATACTAAATTTTAGTGTATTTTAATATTAAATTTATGTTATTTTTAAAAATTTAAATTAATTATATTATATTTACAACCAAAAAATTTTAAAATAATATTTTTATAATTATTCTTATTTTTATCGTAAATAAATAAATTTATTAAGAGATAAAAGAAAAGTTATTAACTCTGAAGCAATGTCTGATCTTAAAATGGGGAAAAGGAGGAGGAGGAAGAAACAGAATCTGTAAAAGTTTCTCACTTCCTCGTTACAATGGCAACTTTACAGCCGCCTTCTTCATCTCCAAACTACCTTTGTAAATACCTTTATTTACAATCATGCCTTTCTCTTATCCAACTTCTCATCGTCTTCCCATTTCTGACCTCTGCAACTTCACTCACCGTTTCATCCCTCGTGAATCCTAACTCCTTCAGAACCCCACGTATACCTTACACCGATCACTGCAACCACATAGTTCCGGATTCTCCGATCGATCCTTCCCCCTCCGCCATTTTTAGCCGTGCCTCGCTTGCATTCGATGTCGGCTTCTTCTCCGGCGGCGACTCCTTCTTCAATAGGAATCAACCACGGAGCGGTGATACTAAATCAGCTAGCTTTAGACCCAAATCCGTCCGCAAAGCTTTGGGCGAAGGTAATATTTACAAGGTCGATGCCAGATTGACTTTACAAATCTACAGAACCTCCGGTACCTCCTCTAGTTACGCCGGCGATTTTGGGCAACGAAAGATCCAAGTAATGCAGATCGATGGACGTAGGATTCCGGCGAGCTTTTGGGGTGGGCCCAGCTTTGATTTCTCTGGGTTCTGGTCGGAATCTACAGGACAAGTCTGTATGGTCGGATCAACGCAAGTTTTCTCTGCGGAAGGTACTTATAAGCCCGTTGATGGTCGTCTCATACTTAACTATTCCAAGGACTCCAATATCTATGGAAGTTTGGTTACGGGAGTGATAGAGATCTTGAATAACCAGAGTAATTTCGAAACGATCTCGATTCTTGGTGCAAGAAACACTCCTTTGAACTATGAGTACAAGTTGTTTGAGCAATCGAAATCAAATTGCGGGACAAACAGTGAAGATAATTTGTCGCTAGATCATGTTTTGGGAGGAATTTGTAAGGTTTTTGAAAGTAGAAGTCATAGGTTTGGTCTGATGTACAGAAGTGATTGTGGGATCAACCATAGCTGTAGTCCTTTCGGAAATGATTTAGATTACGCACCTGGTCTCATGTCTCTCTTAACGTTTCACTGTGATGGGGAGAGGATGCGGATGCTTTTGTCATTCAGTAACACAAGCAGTACTAGCAGGTCGTTTTCCTTTGATCCGAGCACCATTTTGGTTGCAGAGGGATCTTGGGATGTAGAGAAGAATAGGTTCTGTGGTGCTGCTTGCAGAATCTTAAATTTCTCGGATTCTTTGAGTAATGCTGTGGTTGGTGATTGTTCCCTGAGGTTAAGTTTGAGATTTCCAGCTGTATTGTCGATTAGAACCATGGCTTCAGTAGTTGGGCAGCTATGGAGTGCCAAAACAGAGAATGTTTCAAGCTACTTCAGAAAAATCGAGTTCTCTAGCCTAAATGATCCGTTGTGGCGTTTCCTGGGTCTGAGATATGAGTACACAGAAGGTGAGAGAGTGGGTAAATTATGCGGCTCTGGAAAGAGTCACCCCAAAAGCAAAGGAAATCATTACCCTGGTGCTCAGACTTCAGACATGAGATTTGTCATGTCAGTGAAATATGCTGGAGGAGGCAATGTGTTGAGAACTGCCCGTGCAAGCCCGTACTTCGTGGGAGATCAATTGTATCATGATCTTTTGGTTCGTGGGCAAGGGGCTGGGCTAACTGGAACCCATTTGAATGTAAACAGTGTCACCAACAGCTTCACAAACATTACTTATAGAATCCGTTTTTTGAATCCGATTTCTGAATCTCGTGGAGATATCTATGCAGAGGGAACATATGATAGGGATACAGGTGAGCTGTGTATGGTAGGATGTCAATCAGTTAGGCTAAAGAGCCAAGTGGCAATGCGAAACGAGACTCTGGATTGCCGTCTTGCAATCAAGATCAAGTTTTCTCCTATTGATTCAAAAAGCGATTACCATTTAAAGGGAACCATCGAAAGCAAACGGGAAAATACAGATCCGCTTTATGTTGGACGTATGGAGGTTTTGTCAAGGTCCATCTATGTTCATCAAGCCAAAGAATCTGTTTGGAGAATGGATTTGGAGGTTGTTATGGTATTAATATCAAATACACTTTCATGTCTTTTCCTGGGGATGCAACTCTACCATATGAAGAAACACCACGAAGCACTTCCTTTCATCTCCATTGCAATGCTGATACTTCTCACACTAGGTCACATGATTCCTCTTCTGTTAAACTTTGAAGAACTCTTCAAAAGCAGCCATAACCAGCAGAGCTTGTTATTCGAGAATGACAGATGGCTTGAAGTCAAGCAGATTGTGGTGCGGATAGTGACAATGATAGCTTTCTTACTTGAGTGTCGTCTTCTCCAGCTAGCTTGGACTGCTAGAAAAACTGTAGAGGTTCATCACCGTGAAGGCGTGTGGAATGCAGAGAAGAAGGTTTCTTATGTGTGTTTACCTCTCTACATTACCGGTGGATTGATTGCTTGGTTAGTGAACCGTAATAGAACTCCTAAAAGAATTGTATACATAGGGAAACCACGAGCACGAAATCTCTTGTACCGTCCTGTGACCCTGAAACGCTCGTTTCAACGTCCTTCGTTGTGGAAAGATATGAAATCTTATGGAGGTTTGATGCTTGACGCCTTCCTCCTTCCTCAAATACTCTTCAACGGATTCAGCAACTCGGAGTCAAAGGCTCTTGCCGCTTCTTTTTATGGTGGTAGCAGCATCGTTCGATTGCTTCCTCATGCTTATGATCTATACAGAAGCCACAGCTACGGGGAGATTCTTGATTGGTCATTCATATATGCAAACCACAAAATGGATTATTACTCGACGGCATGGGATATAATGATCCTCTGCTTCGGTTTCCTCTTTGCTTTTCTGATTTTCTTGCAGCAGCAATTCGGTGGTCGTTGTTTCATTCCAAAGAGATTCAGAGAGAGTGTGGGATATGAGAAAGTTGTAGAGCTACAAGAAACTGGTGAGCGACACAATTCCAATGATTCTTGATAATATATATATATATATATAGATATACAATTTTGTCTGATTTTCTTGCACCAGCCATTACATCCATGTTTATATACAATTTTTGTATTCGTTGTTTGTGGGAAAACAAATTGTTAGAGCGTGAATATAAACTTCAATAAAATTGTAACCAAATTGCTGAAACTCCAACATTGCGTTCTGCTGATACAAAATGAGAGTAAAGGGCGTTTGGGCAAGAACAGAGGATTTATGATGAACATGTACTATCAGATGATTTGGTGTTTCAAATGTAGCAAACATGGGTCTTATCGAGAAAGCCAAGCTACTCCTGAAGAAATCAGAAGTGAGAAGTGTGTTTAAGAGAGAATGGTGAAGTCATGGATTCATTGAAAAGTGTGATTCTATTCTCTGTAGCTGCACTTGAAAAGTCCCTCATCATTTTCCAGGAAGTAAAGAACATAACAATTCTTCCTGTTAGAAGTCATTATGTCTAGGAGCCGAACAAACATAAACAAAGAATACATTTGAAAAAAACTACAATTTAGTTTCAGAAAGTGGCTACTCAAATATTTGGATTTATTACAAAGCTACGACCAAAATAGTAAAACAGAAAGCTCAAATGCTTACAAAAACACAGAGCGAAGCTCCTCACTTTCTGCCTTTAACCGAATTCAGGTCCTTAGTAAGCATCCGTGGTGCGATTGCCATTGACATAAGCTCTTGAAAGAGCAATTTGCAAGCATATGGTATGTGAACCTGTCAATAAGATTATATGAAATTATATCATCAGACAAGTGAGAGCACGAAGAAGAGATTAAGCCCAAATCGTTTACACAATTTGAAAAATTTACCTGAACAATATCTGTTTTGTTCTTGCAACCTCTGCATTCAAAAGAATTCTTCTTCAGATTTGCAATGGCGATGAGCCCACAGCTTTCACAAACGTGTACTCTATACGCATCACTCTGATCAAACAGCCTCTCTTTCAAAAAGTTTGCAGCACCATGTGCAATCATGCAATCACGTTCCATTTCTCCAAACCGGAGACCACCATCACGGGATCGCCCTTCAGCCGGTTGTCTTGTTAAGATTTGCACAGGACCTCTCCCACGCGAGTGAATCTTGTCATCAACCATATGCTTCAATCTTTGGTAATACGTTGGTCCAAGGAATATCATCGCTGTCAGTGGTCTGCCCGTGTGACCATTGTACATTCTCTCAAACCCACGCATTTGATACCCACATTTATGAAGAGCTTTGCTTATATTATCCACCTAAAGAACAGCACAATGGTCAAATTCATACCAAGTCACAACTAACCAAGCAGCTACGGAAAATGTAAGGTACCGTGACATCTGTAAACGGAGTAGCGTCTCCTTCTTTTCCCATGTGAGCTGCCACTTTTCCCATGATGCACTCAATTAGCTGTCCAATGGTCATTCGAGACGGAATGGCATGTGGATTCACAATAATATCAGGAGTGACGCCTTCAATCGTCCAAGGCATGTCCTCCTGCGTGTACGTCATGCCAACAGTTCCCTTCTGACCGTGTCTACTACTAAATTTGTCTCCAATTTGAGGAATACGAACAGACCTAACCCTCACTTTCACAAACCTCAAACCATCTGCATTTGTGGTCAATAACACCTACAAGAAGTTCAGAAGTTATAAGACTAGAGAACTTCCAGAACGACATCTTTATGTTAAACATGATATGATCAGTTTCATAGTTCAGTGCCGAAACTTTCTAAAACTCCAACTGTAAGGAAATACCAAAGTTACCTGATCCACCATTCCAGTTTCACTATGTCGCAAGCTTATACTATGATCACGTCTAGTGTATCGTGATGATTGTCCCTGAGCCTCATCTTGAGATATTGGAGTTGTTTTCCCAATAATTACATCTTCACCTGAAACTCTAGTACCCTATACCCAGAAAGAATTTTTTATTTTATGTTATGCTTTCTAGCATAAATCGCCTAATCGTATCAGATAACAAATGAAGGAACAATAAATTATATACTTACAGGAGGTGCAAGGCCATCATCATCCAGTTTCTCATAAGAACCATGTCGCATACCCTGCAGCAGAAACCCTAGTATTAAACTCCACTAACAAAAGGACCATAGAAATAGAACCCATAAGTGCCAAATTATGTCCTACCATTGTACTTGCTCTATCCGGGCGCCCAAAATCTTCTTTGACAAGCGTCCCCATTTTTTTCTCCTCATCCCTGTCATCAGCAAGATTCAAGTACAAATAAATGGACAGAAAAAAGAAGCAAACCTCTACAAGTATGGCATACTCACCTGTAAGACCGAAAGAACAAGGATCGAAAGAAACCACGATCTATTGAAGACTGATTCATGATGACAGAATCTTCTTGATTATATCCAGAATAGCAAGAAATGGCAACAATAGCATTCTACAAAAGAAGAAAAAAACAACATTTAAGAGATATGATAGAAGAAGAAAAGCTGAATTCAGAAAGACTTCTAGCAAAATAACTCACAATTCCTGCTGGAAGTTGCCTAAAGTGGAGATGCTCCATAGCTCTTGTGGTAACCAGAGGCTTTTGAGGGTAATAGAGAACGTAGGCTAAGGTATCCTGGTTGACAGATCAATAATAAAAAATATCATAAAAACATGTAGTGTTACGACAAGAGATGGCAGGAAAATACCACAAATTAAGTGCCGAGAACATACCATGCGAAATTGGTAATTAGTGACATAAATTCCCATTGCTTGCTTCCCCATAGCAGATTGATATGTATTACGGGGTGACTAATTCACCAAGACGTAGAAGTGGCAGAAAAAATTAAACGAGTGAGTCAGCAAAAAGTGAATTTACATAACTAAATTGCTTCTCAATGACAAGTCAATTAAAGAGAGAGAAACCTGATTATGGTCGGGAAATGGTATGATTGAAGCACATACACCCAATATCAAAGACGGGTGAATCTCACAATGTGTGTAAGTTTCAGAATATGCCTCGTCGGGACGGAGTCTAGCTTGAACCAGATCCTGAAACAAAATTAGGGTTGAGTTTTCTGTGAAAATGAGTGCACCGCAAGAAAATCTGTTCAACCTTCAGACATTCTATAACTCACATTGATAGTCATGGATATCATAGTCGTCTCCTCTTCTTCTGTGTCTATGTATTCTATAAAGCCCTTTGCAACCAGATGATGCCACCCATCTTCTTCTGCACTTTCCTGGGTCATGAAAACAAATATTGGTACAATAAGTTATAACAAAAAGTACTTAGAGAACAGAAGACTAGAATTTTACCCTTTGTTGCAGAGCATATATATCTCTCTTCTTTATTAAAAGCCTCTGATTATCAACGATAAACAATGGACGGCTGCAACGGCCATAATCAGTGTATATCCGTAGCTCTTTTAGACGAATATCTCTAACAACGCCAACCTCAGTGTTAACATCAACCTGCAGGAGGAAAATAATATATCATTTCTACTTAAAGTTGCAATTTATTTACTAAAATATTTGGAAACGTGAAAGAAATTGCATACTTACCCTCCTCCTCAAACGTCTCAATGTTTTCACTAACATGTCAGGATCTCGATGAACTCCAACCCACATTCCATTGACAAAGATTTTTGTGGCTTGGGGTATAACAGATGGAGAAATTTCCTACATTCAAGTGAAGACCTTGAGCAAACCACAAGAAAACGAGGTGGCAGAGATTGAGCAAGGAGCTACAGACCTCAAAATTCTCAGTACCCCATTCTTCCAAAAATTCCAATATAGGATAAGCAGCTGACCCAACTGTTATGTAGACCATGAGCGCCAAGTTTTTGACTAGACCACAAGCCTGACACAGACAGAGCAAAGAAACAATAAGGGAACTAACTGAAACCCGAAACACCATATTCTATAAATGCAACAATTTTACCTGTCCTTCAGGTGTTTCAGCAGGGCACATCATTCCCCACTGTGAGTTGTGCAATTGTCTTGGTTTTGCCAATTTTCCTGGCATATAAGACTCGATTAAGATTCAAGTGGGAAAAACAGAACGACAAACCAATCTAACTCATAAGGATGAGGATAATAAAGAAAGCCATCGCTAAAATACACCAATTGCACTAACAGATACACTGAGATGAAATAGAAGTGCAGGAAAAGAATGAGGTTTCACCTTCACGCCCTATCGGAGAATTGAGACGCCTCAGATGTGATAAAGTGGAAGCATACGTTAGCCGATTTAAAACCTGTTGTTAGTGAAGACTTTAAGAGCATGTAAATCATGCAATAAACCATAATACCAAAACTGTAGACCTTAATAACATACATCAAGACACTACATGAGCTGAAAAACAGAAGTACCAATGAAATATCCTAACCTGAGAGACTCCAGCTCTTGTGCCAGCAGCGTTTGCCTGGCCCCAGTTCCCAGTGGCAAGAGAATATTTCAGGCCAGAGGTAATTGTTTTAGCCTTAATGGCAAATTGAAGATTGACTTCTTTGCCATTGTCAACACACTGTTAAAACAACATGAATCAGACTTCCAAATACAGACTAACAAGCTCAAAGTGAAATACCCAACACAAGAAAGAGTAACTATGTAAGAGACCTTCTGAACATATGATCTCACATCCCTTGTTAGCTTTCTGAAAAGCTGCATTAACAAAGATGTTAGGTCAGTAAGGGATAAAATAAAATGATGCTTAAAAATTCTTTAAACTATCCCAGTAATGCATGACTGTGGGTGGTAACAAACCATTCTGAAGAGCCCTCCAAGCAGAGGGCCAGCAAGATCCAGCCTTTTGTTACCATAATGATCCCTATCATCTTCTGGCCTCCGGCCAAGAGCACAAAGCAGCAGCCGGTGTATGATATACCTAAGGTTATAGCATAATATGAGCAACACAGAAACATATAAAATCTAAAACGAGTGATCTGAATACCTACCCAAAATAGTATGCTTTCTTCGTTTCACAATATTCCCCGATTCCTACATGAGGAAGCATTTCTTTATGAAGGATATCTTTCGCATACCTGCAATGATAATATTGCAATGGAAAACCTCCAGTGTCAACATCTCAATAGTTGGCATATTGGATATTAGTGCCCAACTTAATTGGTTTATATTACACATACTTTATCCTCTTTTCCTTGGTTACACCAACAGTTGCACCACGTTTCCCAATATAGTCAAGTGCAACCTGAAGCAATATGAAAGTTATAACTGAATAATTGATTGCAGGATCAATTCTGCAAGAATTCAACATGAGAAGAGCCAGAATACAAAATTTCATCAGCCAAATGGGAAACAGTGGATACCTGCTGATTCTGAATAACGAAAGCTTCTTCCAAGGAAGGCCTGAGCAGCTCCATCATCTGAGTATCGGCAAAATCATAGCAAATGTGCTCTAATATGTCCTTATCGGCAACAAATCCCAATGCACGAAATACAATGATGATAGGAATTTCTGTTCTGATGTATGGTAGAGTACAGCGAATGTACTGTCCAGATGAACCCTTTATCCATTCACCACATATAAAAGTAACTTATATTTACCATATTGTATAAATTACAAAATATCATACAAAGATATTGTAGAGTTAAGACTATTAGCTTTATCTTACCCCTTTTGAACTAGCACGAGAAAGCATACGCACAAACATTGTGCTTGGAGGCCTATTTTGGTTCTCAGCCATGGAACGGACTTCACCAACATATGCATACTTATTTGGCTGTCTCTTCTTGAAAACATAAACATGGTTTGTACTCATCTTCTCCTGAGCAATCAGAACCTTTTCACTGCCATTGATAATGAAGTATCCACCCTGATCATAAGGACATTCTCCAAGCTCTGTCAAATCTTTCTCCGAGTTCTGAAACAAGGTACAGTAACTAGACCGGAGCATGATAGGAACCTAGCGAAATAAACAAGAAGAAAACATTTCTACTTTCAGAACTTTATAGTAGATGCAACTTTATTAAATAACCTTACACAGAAACTAAGCTTACAAACCTTTCCAATGAAAACTTTGGTAAAATCCTGAGTCTCTGTAACTTCCTCACCATCATGCCCTTTCTTTATGACTCTTTTAGTAACATCAACATACAAAGGAGCCGAGTACGTGAGGTTTCTCAGCCTTGCAGCCTTAGGGAATAAGGTGGCAGTCTCTCCATCAGATTCCGTCATCATGGGTTTACTCAGATAAATCTGTCCAAAACTAATTTTGTAGATTGTCTGCAGGAAAAAATAATTATATCAGAGGTACGGCAGGAAAAGTACCAAACACATTTCCTAGTGCCAAAACTGATTTGAGCTTCAGCCAACATTCAAAACCACTGGAATAAAAAGAAAAGCTCAAGCATAGAAAACAACATGATCACAGGACATCAATGAGATCAGCTACTCGAGAATGGCAAACACTAATTGCAACAAAACTGTACAAGCTAAGATAGCTTGCCTGCAAGAATATAATCATATCAAAGGCTTAACAAAGAAGAGATCAAACACATTTTCTTAGTGTAGAAATCGATTCTAATTAATATTCAAAACCACTGAACGTACACCTTGAAAAGTGAATAGCTAAAGATAACTGGGCATCAATGAAATCAACCACTCACAAGGGCAAACCTAATTGTAACAAAACTATACAAGCTGAAAGCGAGACACTTAAAACAGCCACAAACACGAAAAGTTCACATATATATATATATAACAATTCCCGTTTAAACCCTAGAAAAGAAAAACCGAGGAAGAACCAGCTAAACAACCTCGGCAAAATCAGACTGGTGGCCAGGATTATGCTGGGATTCAGGTCGGATCTCGATATCAGCAGACTCATCAACGATTTCTTGCATAGTATTTTGAATAAACTCGTCGAAGGAATCGAGCTGCTGACGAACGAGACCTTTCTCTTCGAAGTAAGCAGATATGACGGCCCATGCGTCTTCCTGAGTAATTTCCTCATCGTCATCATCCTCAATATATTGTGGATCCTGTTCGTATTCGTTGTGATATTCCATTTTATCCCGACAGTAAGCCTGTAAGGGCTTCTCTCCTCAATAGCTTCTTTGATTGAGGATTCTTCTCCTCCTCAACGCATTCGAAACCGGAGAAGGGCGTCGAAGGCGACACAGGAGAAGGAAGAGTCGGCCTATTATGCAAATAACCGGTTTGATTGTTAGACCGCTTCGACTTGTAAATGAGGAAGTACCCTTAGATTAACCGGTTTGAGATTTGGACCGCTTGTACTGATAATGACGAAAGTACCCTTAAGAAACCGGTTTGACTGTTAGAGCGCTTGGACTATTAAAATATATATATGACGGCAGTACCCTTTGGTATATAAAGGAGATCTCATCTCTTCCTATGGCTTCAGCGATATTGTAGGCAGTAGATAGAGAAAGACGGAGGGAGAGTGAAGGCGGAGGAAAACGAGAGAGATGTTACCGGAGCAATGGACGCCGCCGTGTGGCAATAAATGCACGCATAAGTATGCAGCTCTTATGCAGATTCCATGTATGTATCTCTCAATTGATGCTTGATTCGATCCGTAATGTCTCAGTCAGTTTTCTGTTCTTGGCTCGTTTGTTTTGATGTTCTATTTCTCGATCATAAGAATCTTTCTTTCGATAGTTCTTGTCAATAATGTTTGTTAAATCTGGTAATTTGGGATTTTGTTTGATATTGTTGATTGTTTTCTTGATAATGGATGATTCAGAAGTCCGTTAATCTTCCAAGGGTTCTTCTTTCTTTGTTCGAATTGAATTGGGAAATGTGATTTTATAGTTTTTGTTTCTATTAACCCCTAGTCTATTGTTGGCGTTTTCATCTT
Source organism: Pugionium cornutum (assembly GCA_018901935.1). Lineage (NCBI taxonomy): Eukaryota > Viridiplantae > Streptophyta > Magnoliopsida > Brassicales > Brassicaceae > Pugionium > Pugionium cornutum. The sequence goes on from CM032165.1 coordinate 34,934,711, forward strand.
TCATACACCTTTACTGAACATTTGGGAGAATAATCACTTCTTTGGTCCAGAGATGCAAGTATATAAGAACACCTCCTTGTTTCTTGGTTGAATAATGTAAATTGAAGAATACGGAACATGTCTACCGATTATAAGTAAGGGATATGCAGAGTTCTTAGAGCTTTTCTGTCATGTAGTTAAGAAAATGGTTGATCTAATAGGAGAAGAAGTTGTAGTTTAAGAACACAAATAAATATAAAAGAGAAGGCACAAATAGCGGTATTATAGATGCCTTTGTGCCGTTGTTGTTTCTGTCAACCATAGAAAAATATGTGTACCTTAATTAGCGCCATTGGGGGTTGGTTTGGCCATTTCTGCTGAAGGCTTTTTCATTCCATGATCCTCAATTCCATTCATGGTCACAAAAGCTAGCTAAATCTATATGTCTCCTACATATTTTTTTTTATAATAATCTTTCACGATCATAGTAATCCTCATTAGTTTAGACACTGATGATAATCATGGATCTGTGTAGGGAGAGTGTTCTGCAAAAAGGGATGTGATGCCAATAGTGACACATGGGAAGATTGTAAGCATTTCTTTCTAAATCTCTGAAGCATATTGAAATTTTTAATGACCTGGGGAGCACAGAGTACATCTGTCCTCACTATGCAACATCATAAAACCAATCTTGACTCCTACGTTTTAAAAATGATCATCTCCTCTTTCGGGTTTTAGTTTCCAAGTTAAGGAATTGATAGTGTAATCTTTATAGGTATAGTAAACTGCAGTGAGCTATGCTACAAAGATCCTGTGCTAAAAGACCGACAATGGAGTGCATATATTGATCGTTCTCCTGGAGCAGCCAGCTACTCTGAGGTATCTACACTCTTTCTACAAAGAAAACATTTATGTTAAACAGACAAATAGAACGAACCTTACCGTATATAACGTGTTTTATAAAATTCAGGAATGCTTTCATGCGTGTGTTTCCGGCTGTGGTTACAAGGTCTGTTGCCTTGTTTCAATCTTCATTTTGACGCGTTTGCAAATTTTCTTATTCTTGATGTGTGTGTTTGCGTCAACATGCAGTTTGAAGTTGATTCTGAGACAGTCAATAAGGTGAAACCAAAGAGACCACCACCACCACCACCAATGCCACAACCACCACCACGAGCTCAAAGACCAATGCAGTCTCCTACTGAGGATGTTCCTGCAACTTCTGCTTGACATCAAACGCTTTGTGAACTAACTTCTTAGAGCTCCTCAATTTTTGGTGTGGGGAGTATTAATGTTCAGAGTAGCCAACGCCTCAAAGCAAATGTTCCATTTTTCTTGATAGTTTTGTAATTGAAAGTATATCAGTGCGAACTAGCCCCATGGATTAATGAACCTTAGACCTTTTTGGTTCCTTAGGCATATTAATGAACCAAAAAATCACAAACAGCAGTTCAAATTCATGTTCCTAAGTCCTAACCGTGACTCCAATGATGCTTTAATGAACCAGATACATTTGTGTTGTAAATGGATTTTACATTAGCAGTGTACAGTAATCATTTGAAAAGGATTATTATTTGAATCCTAATGCTTTTCTGTGTCTGAACACACAATATCTGCAAATGGATCGATCCAATTTTCTATAGCTTTTTATAAAAAAGACCGAAACAATAATTTATTATTTCCAAACCGGCTAGATGTGGTGAACCGGTCTTGACAACAGTTCGCGGACCAACTGAATTACTAATAAAATCTATAACTTTACCATTTTCTCTTTAAACCATGAATAGCTTCAAGAAATTGGATTTTTACTTAAATCTATTATGTAATCTGATCGTAAATAATATTTTGAAAACAAAAATGCTAACCATTTCAATTTAGTGTCACTGATGACGACTAAGAACAATAGTATTTTAAAATTAACATCTCATTAATAACTCATATGTATATTTTTAATATTTATACATAAGGATAATTGTTGACAAAACGTAAATGGTTCTTTGAGAAGTGAAAACTAATACATATATTTTGATGAAAGAAAAAAAACTAATACATGTCTTCTCGAGTAAGAATTGGTGACTTTATACTCATTTTGATAATTATTTTTCCCATTAATGTCATCACTTTTCCTCCAATCAACATCGGTGACGGTGACTGCGAGACTCCGTGACCAAAAATTAGAAGACACTCTAATACTCTATTATGAAACCCTCCCCACAAGACAAAACGTTGTCGTTTGGCTTATCACATCACATAAAGCTTTACTAACTACTAAGTTTAACAAATGAGAACAAAAAAAAAAAAAAAAGAAGAGAAGCCCATTCTCTCTCTCTCTCTCTCATGGCTCTTCCCTTAAACCGTGTTAGATCAACGTCGTTTTTCTCGTTAACTGTAACATTCCTCCTCATCTTCGCCGGAAAATGGCTCGCCGAAGGCTTACGACCATCTGATCATGGCCTACAGTACCAATTCAGCTCACCACCGACTGAATCTCACTCACCGCCGGGAAATATGATGTCCTTCTTTGGAGATTCCCATTCTCCTCCTCCTCAAGCTCAGCTCCTTCCCAAAGCTACGGCGGCAAACGGCAGCGATGACGACTCGTGGTGGCGAGACGGAGCTGGGAACAGACGCGAGCACGTGATGAGACACGTCTTTTTGGCGGCGAGCATCGTCTGCGGAGTCTCCGGCGTTGCGCTTCTGGTGGTATTCACCTTTGTATACTTCTTTAGATATCGGAAGCAAAATCCATCGAATTTAAGCTGTAACGATTCAAAGTAGAAGTTCGATATTGAATTTTATAACGCGTTTTCACTTTTTGTGTATATATTAATTGTTTTTGTTATTATAAAGTATCGCATTTTGCTTTATTTCTACGACTTTTATGTTTTGTTGTGTTGGAGCATTATTACACCCACATATTGTCTAACTATTGTTGCCAAATAAAATATACTGTTATTATATTATGTGGTTATTATTAGCCATTAGGATCTGTAAGGCTTGGAATTTTATGTAACAAAATAAAATGATTGAAAAGAAGAAGAAAAATAGGACTATTATTGTCTCTTCATTTCAATAACTTATAGAAATGGAAGGTTCGTGCCAACAAAAAAATCATTATACTTGATGGAAATTAAGTTCATGTAGTAAGATTTTCTAATGTGATGTATCAAACATATATCTTCGGTTCTGTTTGATTATATTTTTATATTAATTACCTAACAAAAATTAATAGTATTATTAAATTAATATTTTAAACTTTTTTATAAGTCGATGGAAATTCCGTCACAAGAATTGTTCCGTAAAAATCCATCACAAAGTCATCAGATATCTCTCCATAGAATTTTCATCAAAAATATCAATGGAAATTTCATTGGTTAAAAAAATTATGGTTATATTTTAATTTCTTAGTTTTGTCTTGATTAAAGCATAATCGAATTTTCCTTTTCTCAAAAAGGAGAATACATTTTTTTTTACTTTTGTGGTCGAAACAATACTTTCATTAGATTAAATAAAAAGAGATGAAACTTCTGAAGAAAGATGTTTTTCAAAACAATTCCCATGATGATGTATTATTGTATATGCAAACTGTATTAATTATGATTCTAGCTGATAGTACTAGAACAAAAAAAAAGCACACAATCATTAACTAGATAAATCGACCTATGATAAATTTAAAAATCACAAATTATCTCACTCCACGTATAATGATTTTTATATAGTAAAGTATGAAATTTTTTTTTATATTAATACCCTATAATAACACAATTTTAAGTTTATATTTCAAATTTAGCACAGTAAAACTAAAATTCATAAAATTGCATAAATTATTATGTAAAAATAATTATTTACCTTAAATAAACTATATATAAAATTAAAACATAATGTTTGGATTTATTTTTTTCAATTTAGGGTTTAAATTTTTTTATTAGGAATAAGTTTTTAATTATTTTAGTATTAAATTTGTGCTATTTTGTAAATTTAAATTACTAGTGCTATATTTGGAACAAAAATTTGAAATAGTGCTATTTTAGTCAATTGTCCATTCTTAAAATAAACTAATAAATAATTTTTTTTTAGTAATACTTTAAAATATCACCTTTTAAATTTTTTTTTCCAAATTTAGCATTATAAAATTAAAATCCCAAAAATAGCATAAATAATTATGTAAAAATATTTATTTACTCTAAATAAATTATACATAAACTTAAAGTATTATATTTGTGTTCATTTTTTTATTTTAGTGTTTAATTTTTTCTATTAAAATATAATTTTAATATATTTTAATCTTAAATTTATATTATTAATGGAAATTTAAACTAATAATGTTATTTTGCAATAAAAACTTAAAAAAGTGATATTTTAAACAATTGCCATTTTTCTTATAGAATATTAACATGTATGATTGTATCAACTAATAATTATAAAACATGCATGCATAGTGATAACTTAGTTTTCTAACGATGTTTAATTGAAATTATAAATCTTTCGAGGGGTGAAGATGAGTGAATTTAAGGCAGGAACAGAGGCTTTACCACCAAGAGCATCATCCTTTAGTCATGCAAGACTTTCAAACCCTTTATTCACAGCTTATACTTCTAGTGATATTAATTTTTTCGTATATATTTGAGATTATAAATATAAATTTAGTTAAGAGTTAAATAATCAACAAAATTTGTCTAACGTTGTAATACAGATTTTGATCAGAGCTCATCAAGCCAACTAACTATATCGGATAGACTAAGAGATATGCCTCCAATTCCATTAGATCTTTCCAATATTAGCCATGTATTTCGTAACTACATAATCTGCATACATTTTAAGAATTTAGAAGACATATGTTCCTACATAATCTGACACATATTATGTCATCAAGAACAAAGGAGCCTGGGGCTTAGAGTTTTGATGGCCAGATAGAAGTGAAGAAATGAGTGGAATAAAAGTTTATGCAACTAATTTCTTCATGTGTTAGATAAAATTCTAATAACATATTTACAATTCTGAGCCGTTTTAACAATCAAATTTTATATTATCAAATGCAACTTTTGGAAGCCATAAAAAGATCTACATCCTTTATATTTTCGACATTTTCTTAAGTTTTTGCTCATCATCTATAATCTCTTATTTGATGGCAAGTAAATGACGAGCAAATTGCTAAATTCTGACATTAACATAAAAATGGATAAATATTTCAAGGATAATCAAACTAGAGGCACAATTTTGAACCAATTGCAAAGTAAGTAAACTTTGGTAATTAGGTTACATCTAGCATTTGTCCAAAATATTAAACAACTGATATCTTTTTCAAAAGTAACCAATTTATATTTATTCTGAATATTTTAAGAGTTAAAAACTGAGACATGATTCATTGCCTGAAATTCTGTCTCCAAATTACTAAAAATAATCATGCACGGAACCAAGAAAAAAGAAAAGAAATATAATAGAATCTCTGAATTTGGATTTTGGCGTTTAAAATGACACCAATAAAAGGAAAATTGAAAGGCAATAAATGAGTTAGTTGGTAGGCAGAAGTCGCTCTTTCCCACTAGCTATTATTAGAACATGACGTCCCTACAACTCCAAGGCGTTTCAGTGACGTTAATTTACACAATTACCCTCGTCTTAATTATCCATCTAATTCAATGCTTTTACACATCCTGCTGTCTAGTTTTAGACGAAGTGAACTACATGTCGGTTTATTAATTACCGTATTCTCCCAACACGTAATTAGTGCCCAATCCAAACAATTTGCTAGCTTTACAATTGAAACAATTTTCAAACCCTAAAACATTGACTGTAATGTGGAGAAAACTAACCAACCTGCTGAATCTGACACTCTTTACACTAACGTTAAGCAATATGTCTACAAAGAAATTAAATGATCGACTCATGCATGCATCACTATGTACTCAATTATCCAAATTAAAGCTTCTACGTGCAAAGGAGTTAAACTTTTTGTTTTTATCCTTTGCCTCCATTAATTTTTCTCCTTTCGCAATACAACGGTTAAGCATTCTCAAAACAAATAATCTATATGTTTCTAAATATTTTTATCAATCGATAGACAAATATTCGTTACTAGCTAGTGGTATTTTCGATAATGTTCACATTCCTAATATCGTAATTTTTGTCGAGGTGTCCTCCTAATCTATTTCATCTGGATCTAAAATGTGATAAAGTCGTAATTATCTTCAAAGTTTTACTGAAAATGATAAATTATTTGGTATAAAAAATTTTCATGTGTTTTAGATATGTAATCTTGAACACAATATTATATCAAATAAACTATAATACATTAACATATTAATAACACAATAAATATTTAAAAATTATATGTCTCGAGTACTCTCTAATTAATTAATTCATGATCTTTTTGCTATGTGCTAAACTTATTCGATTTATCGAATTAGTTTTTAGCAAAACTTTGAACAAGAATGTCAACCAACGGGCAAATGTCTAATCTAAAATTTGTGAACAAAAAATTTCAATCTTATTATATAAGACGAGTGTCAACCAACCTTTTCCAACCAAATGATTTTTGGTTTGCTACACAAGTATTTAATAAGCAATTAATATATATATATATATATATATAAATATATATATATATGTGTGTGCACAGAGTCGTGCCTGAGAAAGAAACGTAGGACCCCAATATATATTTTGAAGCTCGTATTTATATAGAAAATATGATGTGTTTTCTTTTTGATTTTAAATAAATTGTGTTGTATGAGAAACTTTATGTTTTTTCGCTATAATTTTTGGAAGTAGGTTATGTTTACATTGATTAATGAGTAATACCATAAAATAATACATTTTAAAATTTTTCATCCAAATCTAACATCCCAAAATTAAACTCCAAAAAATAACACAAATATTTATGTAAAAATACTTATTTATTTTAAATAAACTATATATAAACTTAAATGATTATATTTGGATTCATTTTTTCCAATTTAAAATTTAATTTTTTCTATTAAAATATAGTTTTAATGTATTTTAATTTTAAATTTATGTTATTATTAGAAATTTAAACTAATTATGATATTTTGTAATAAAAACTTAGAAATGTGATATTTTATACATTTACCCTTGATTAATTAGTACTTTAGTAGGGTTCTATTTTTCCTTTTCCAAATCTACGAAAGTTTCCAGATATATTGTACACGTTCTTATGTACATGTTTATGCATATAACGAGGATTCGCAATTTGTATCTCACTTCCTTGTTCGAAAGATATAGATATGTATGGTATGTGAAAGCAAAGCATAGCTGAATCCGATACCACACAAATATAACACGTCAGGTAAATCTAAACAACATTGACAATCTATAATCTGTATAGTGCGTACATGCACATGCCACACATAACATGTGTATGAGTATTCATGTATGTTTACATATGATTGAAACAATGTACGTATGTATGTGATGTAAATCTTAATGTATGAGCTGTTTTTTGGACAATGGTCCACAATGGATATTGCTCCCCAACTACATTATCGAGTGGCCAATTTTTAATTAAAATATTTAATTCAATCTACCATTAAATATAAACTTTGACCTTTTTTTAGTTAGAGATGTTCTGGATAAAAATCTATTGAATACCCAAAATCCTTGTAAAATAATAAGTTTACATGACGAGTTTAACGTTGAAATGGACTAAAAACGGACTTATCCTATAGAGTTTTTGGTACCCACTATATCTTTTAAAAATCACATATGTATAATCAAACAATGTTGTGGTTAATAATATTAAACGATGTTTTTTACGTATTTCATTATCAAATTTTCTGATCGAATTATAAATCTGTAAACATATTTTTTTTTGCATTTTTATAGATCAATATCGATTGCTTTTTTTTTTAATTCTGTATTCTCTTGCTCTGTTTTATAGCAATTATCAATTTCAAACAGGTATATCTAAGATTCTTTAGAATTTAATTTGGATTATGATATGTAGGTTTGCATGTATTGAAAACAAAATTTCATATAAATTTGGGTTTAAAATTTTGTTTGTAGCTAAAATCTATCTTGGAATAAAATTCAAAATACACATGTTTTACACACCAACATATATTTATAATGTTGTGGATATCAAATTATCGAATTTACTTATTATGCAGTAGTTTAGTATTGGTTAAATATCTTTAGTATGTATAATTTAGAACTACAAAGTTGCAATTGTTTTTAAAAAACATAGATAGTTTTTAGTGGGGCAAAAAAACTTCCTTTGCTTAAGGCAAAAATAGTCATCACGCCGAATATGCTTGCAACTATCGACTCCTAACTTGGTCTGTTGACTTCATTAACGATTCATACTCTTAACTTTATGTTTCCGACAGCATTTTACTCTGTTTTTTTATTTGATTTTCTGCAAATTTGATGTGGAATACAGTAACATATATTGCTTGCCATTTCACTATTTGCTTGAGTAATTTTCTTGAACCTAGGCGTTCAATCTGTTCTTGATGCGTTAAGGGTCCACATTATTGGTAGAGATGATAGCTTTTATCAATTATCATTTTTACTCCCTACTGGGGTCTCTTTATGTCTTGTCGTCTTCTCGTTACGTTTATCTTTGACCATCTTTTAGGTTTTGACAAAAGTCAACGCACCTAAACACAACCCTTTTATTCTGATTTTTGAGAGAATGAAATTCAAGACTTCACAATTTTACCAATTTTCTGGGTTTTTCTCATATATAATCATATAATCTATCTATTTTAATGTTTTGTTCTATTTATCATTTCCTCAGCGATTATTAATACTTTATAATAATATTTTTTAATTTTTATTCTAAATTTAGCATTTAAAATTAAAATTCCAAAAATAACATAAATTATTTTGTTAAAATACATATTTACTAGAAATAAATAATTTAAAACTTACATTTATTTTGTAGAATATATACACAAATGTGGCAATGAGTACATAGCAATAAATGAAGAGGGCGAAACATATATATTTTGGTATTTTACATTTGTTACAAACTTATGTTTTGTTTTTCTATACCATTTTTAATTTGTGGTATAGTAATTACAACAGTTCATAAGTTTAAAAATAAAAAGACATTAAAACAATCATATATAAAGTGAATAAATAGATATTTTGACCCACATTAACATTCCTATTTTTTAATTCATTTTTCGATATTCGTGGACTTGCGTAGTTTATATCTCAGCCCTTGTTTTGTTCTTTGAAAGTGGGTCCAATTACAAAAGTTATCTCTCATGTCTTATATTTTGGTAAAAGAACACATAATAATATAGGTTGACAAAGGACAAATAATTTTGTATATAGTATACATATTTTTATGTTACAGTAAGTTATCAGCCCACCTCGTACTTTCAATTTGACATCAGCCAAATGATGAGATTGTTAGGGGTAAAAATATTTGGTCTACTCCTTTTTCTTCGTCTTCTTTTATATTTATATATTCTATATTCTTATTCACTATGAATTTAGACTGATCAATTTGGGATATAAGTAAGAGTGTAGAACAATTATTTTGACTAATAATCCATAAATTTTGTTACGATTTAAAACATTAAATCAGTCTCTTTGATCCTATCATTTGAATTGTATAGAATCTTACTTTTGAGTTTATTTTTTTTTTAATAAGACCTATGAATGTAGTTGTATAGTTTTCTTGCTATACTACTTAAAGATCATCAATAATCAAAGATGCGATAGTACTAATAAATATCTGCAGGATTTCGATTAAATATTGTTAACCTCAAACATTATGCTAATTTATAGAGAATTTTAAGGAATCAGAGTCTCACATGCATTTGGACTGACATAACTTACTAAGTACGTGTATTAAACCTTACAAAGCATTTATATGTCGACATATATGTTTTTGGATACACATGCAATATGCAAAACACATTATTATAAATACGTATTAATCGGATATACTATTATACAAAGAAAATTAACTATAACCATGAACACATACAATAACTATGAAAAGGGTAATTATTTCAAAATTTTCTTTATTCCTCGGCTGTTTTTCTTACCTTACGAGAATCTGTTAAAATTATTTAATTTTGAAAGTTGATGAACTGAAGCTTTTCTCTCTAGAAAATATGTAAATAATTCTTTATTTTATGCTAAATAATGTTTAAGACTTTTGAACACTTGTTATAAATATCTTTAATTTTATATAGTTTTCATTTTACACGATAAATCATTATTTATTATTTACCTAAAACTAATTTAAACTATACCAAAAAATTTATTTAATTAACTTTATATTAACTGAAAGTATGACTTATGATAAAACAAAAAAAAAGGGTAAGATACTATTTATTATGTAACGTAGTATGAATTTCTCTATTAGTAATATTTCTCTCACTAAAAGCATTTATGGACCTTTTGACAATCATAAATGCAAGGCACCCTCTCTATGCATTTCGCAATAACTCCCTTTCCTTCTACCACATCTTGTCCTCACCTTTTTCTCTTCTTCTTCTCCTTCGAATTCTCCATTTTTTTACATCAAAAATGCTCCATTCTTTTTTTCTGAATAGTGATCCCCTGAGAACCACCGGTTAGTTATGTTTTGAGTGAGCTATAAACCGGTGCCCTAAGAAACCCTTTTGATTTTCTCATATCTCCACATCCATCGATCTCTTTTCCTCCACAAGAAAGACGACCAAGAAAACCAGAGAATACGACGAGCTAGGGTTTCATTGTGTGTCCAAAAGTAAGATCGCTCTCTCTCTACATATATATAAATCATACTCACATCACATATACATGTGTAATGTTGTCTTTTTTTCTTTGAGAAATGGGATCTATATATATGTTGCATGTTTGTTGTTAGTAACCGGGTCCGTTTTTATCTTTTCAAGATCTGAATTATACTTTATCTTTAGGAAACTAATGAGTATTTCGATCTGAAAAAGGGTTTGAGTTCGACGAGTTTAACTTAGGAGTTAGGACGTAGTAGTTGTGTAAGAAAACTCCATTGACTTAGTGTGAACTCTACACATTTTTAATAACTAATTAATTTTGTTTTTCTCCTTTGATTTACCATTTTCTAATCAATGTTTACTCAAAACGTACGGTTCTTAACATTTGTTACACGAAGACCAAGATCAATATTTAATAAATTCCACCGAGAGGATTTTTCCTTTCTATTTTTGTCGAAAAAACGTATTTTCTTGGCTTCGTTAACCTGTGAATATCTCTACCTCATTATCTTTAATTTATGTGGACATAGAGAACAGATCATTAAATTCAATCCAAAACTTCAAGAAACCAAACCAAAACTTCAACAAAAAAAAAAGATCTGTGTGTAGGGTTTCAATTTTTTTTCTTGAGTTTGTCTCAAAACTCTCAACTAAACAACATCGATTTTTTGGATTCACTCCAAAAAGTAAGTAAAACCATATAATTTTTCTTTTCAAGCTAATAGGGAAGTATGGTTCCCTAAAGATGAACCATCTTTCATCTTTGTGTTTTCTTTTACATCCGAAGATGTGCTCATGTGACTTTCATGATTAGTTCTATCGTATGTTTAATTATACATATGATTGTCTGCTTTTCGTATATGTGTATGCATAATAAATTCCAAGCGACAGATATGTGCTTGAGTTTTCTTACAACATTATGACTTTCTGAAAATTTTATGTCCTTGTACTATTTTTCTTACATTATTCATCCAAATATTCGTGTCCCATTTTCTCACTTGAATTTCCCGATATACTCATACTCTTTTTTATAAGATGAATAAATGTGCATATATAAGCTTATGGATATAAATGACCATTAAAAATAGAGAAAAATGTTAATTTTTTGCTTTTCGTTTACTTGAAGACTATATAAAGATGTACATTAAAGGTATGTATAGTTTCATAACATCTAGAGGATTATACTTTCCTTAATACCAAGATTTATCTTCCGTTTGTAATTTGATCTTATATATAAACGTGACCATTTGATCTTTGATTTTGGACAGTGGGAGATACTTGTAGTAGAAAATCAAGTTAAATCAACGACAAACGATTTCGATAATCATCTTGAAGATTTGAAGTAAAATCATCAAAAGCTGAAAAACTCCAAAATAGGGATCATTAATCATCATAATGTATCATCCAAACATGTTCGATTCTCATCAGCATATGTTCGATATGACCCCGAAAAACTCCGACAACAATTTGGGTCTTACCAGAAGCCGAGAAGAGGATTTCGAGACCAAGTCCGGTGCAGAAGTCACCATGGAAAATCCTTTGGAAGATGAGCTTCAAGATCCTAATCAGCGTCCAAACAAAAAAAAGCGTTACCACCGTCACACGCAACGCCAGATTCAAGAGCTTGAGTCGTAAGAAAAAATTTCACTTGAAACTATTTCTAATATTCTTGGGGGTTAGGGTTTATGTTTGTTTGGTTTTTATTTTATAGGTTCTTTAAAGAATGTCCTCATCCAGACGATAAGCAAAGAAAAGAGCTGAGCCGTGAACTAAGTTTAGAACCTCTTCAAGTCAAGTTTTGGTTTCAAAACAAACGCACTCAAATGAAGGTAGTATATATACTAAGGTTACTTCTGATTATTGTCTCATTATATATCTTCAATGTCAAATGAAACTGGTTTATCATTAATCCCTGTAAACCTAATTGTCAAGTAGTACATAAAAGACAAACCTTTATTATATGGTTTTAGGTCATTAGAGTATATATAGCTCCAAGATTAAATAAGTTGGCTATGGTTATATACTCTCTTGAGATCAAACCTAAACAAGAGAAAGTTGTGATCTTAATATGGTAGGCACAACATGAGAGGCACGAGAATGCAATTCTGAAGTCAGACAATGACAAGCTAAGAGCAGAGAACAATAGGTACAAGGAAGCTCTAAGCAACGCAACATGCCCAAACTGTGGCGGTCCTGCAACTATAGGAGAAATGTCATTTGATGAACAGCATTTGAGGATTGAAAACGCCCGTCTACACGAAGAAATCGACAGAATCTCTGCAATAGCTGCTAAATACGTAGGAAAGCCATTATTGACTGATTCATCGGCTTTCCCTCAGCTCACTTCTTCACACCATATTGTTCCTTCGCGCTCGCTTGATCTTGAAGTTGGGAACTTCGGGATTAATAACCAGACGAATTTCGCTGGAGAAATGTACGAAACAAGCGAAATTTTGAGGTCGGTTTCGATCCCTTGTGAGGCTGATAAGCCTATGATTGTCGAGTTAGCGGTTGCAGCTATGGAAGAGCTTGTGAGAATGGCTCAAACTGGTGATCCCTTGTGGGTATCAAGCGATAATTCTGCCGATATTCTCAATGAAGAAGAGTATTTCAGAATGTTCCATAGAGGGATTGGACCGAAACTTATCGGATTGAGATCAGAAGCTTCGAAAGACTCTACGGTCGTTATCATGAATCATATCAATCTCGTTGAGATTCTAATGGATGTGGTATATATATATCAGTCTGTATTCTTTATCTCTTGGTCTTCTCAAGCTTCAACAAAGATTATAACTTTTAGTTGACACTTTGATCTTCTTCCTCCGTATAGAATCAATGGTCTAGTGTGTTCTGTGGGATTGTATCTAGAGCATTGACGCTAGAAGTTCTCTCAACCGGCATTGCAGGGAACTACAATGGTGCACTACAAGTGGTATGAGACTTCAAAAATGAAACATATCGATTCAATTGATTACTTTCTTTACAAGCTATTATTCTAAATCATGTAGTAATTCGATTTCTCGTGTATTTGATCTTTATTTTCCTGTTTACAAAGATGACAGCAGAGTTCCAAGTCCCATCACCACTTGTTCCGACGCGTGAAAACTACTTTGTAAGATACTGTAAGCAACATAGCGACAATACTTGGGCGGTCGTTGATGTCACTTTGGACAGCCTACGACCAAGTCCGATCACTAGAAGCAGAAGAAGACCCTCTGGTTGTCTGATTCAAGAATTGCAGAATGGTTATTCCAAGGTAAAACTAAAGGTCTAAATTAGTGGTTGTAAAAGTATGTGGTGGAGAATTTGAAAAGAAGAGAATTGGATTGGTGATTGATAAAGTTCTTTTTTATAATATTGGCATTTTGTTGAAGGTGACATGGGTAGAGCATATGGAGGTGGATGATAGATTGGTTCACACCATGTATAAACCATTGGTTAATACCGGTTTAGCTTTTGGTGCGAAACGTTGGGTGGCTACGCTTGACCGTCAATGCGAGCGGCTGGCCAGTTCAATGGCCAGTAACATTCCAACTGGTGATCTTTCTGGTACATTATTCTATTATACAAGTCAAATAAGATTATTTTGAGGACTATTTTGAAACAAATTAACTACTTTTTCCCGTTAAAAGGAAGTAATTAGTTATTTTGTGGTAATTTATGAATAGTGATAACGAGTCCTGAGGGGAGAAAGAGCATGCTGAAACTGGCGGAGAGGATGGTGATAAGCTTCTGTAGCGGAGTCGGCGCGTCAACTGCACACGCCTGGACGACATTGACCACCACAGGATCTGACGACGTTCGGGTCATGACCCGGAAGAGCATGGATGATCCGGGAAGGCCTCCGGGAATTGTCTTAAGTGCTGCTACTTCGTTCTGGATCCCTGTGGCTCCTAAACGAGTGTTCGATTTCCTCCGAGATGAAAATTCCAGAAGCGAGGTAATCAACACAAAAATATTAAAAAAAAACCCATTTTTTAAAACAAAAGTCGAAAGTTCTTTTATTTAAGGAATTTTGGGGTTTGGTTTCGCAGTGGGATATACTTTCGAACGGAGGCTTGGTTCAAGAAATGGCTCATATTGCAAATGGTCGCGATCCTGGGAACTGTGTCTCCTTGCTCCGAGTCAATGTAAGAAAATCTTGATCCCATGAAATTTGAGGTTTATTGCTTTGTTGTTTTAACGAATCTCCTTGATTTTGATTGTTTAAAAAATACAACAGAGCGGGAACTCAGGGCAGAGCAACATGTTGATCTTACAAGAAAGCTCTACGGACGCATCAGGATCGTACGTGATATACGCACCAGTTGACATAATGGCTATGAATGTCGTCTTGAGCGGCGGCGATCCGGATTACGTGGCTTTGTTACCATCCGGGTTCGCTATATTGCCCGATGGCTCCGAAGGGGGAAGAAGTGTCAGTGCTGATGGTGGAGCCGGAGATGAAGGTGAAGGAGGAGGAGAAGGAGATACTCTTGACAAGGTTACTACAGGAAGTAATGGCGGTTCGCTACTCACAGTTGCGTTTCAGATACTTGTGGAGTCTGTTCCAACCGCTAAACTCTCTCTCGGGTCAGTGGCTACAGTCAACAGTTTGATCAAATGTACCGTTGAGCGGATTAAAGCTTCCGTGGCCTGCGATGGAACCTGATCGGACTTTGTTCAGGTAAGGCAATTTTCTCTATATTACTTTCTTTATACGGATAATCACATCTTCTTGAATCTGTTTTTTGGTTTGTGTTTCTACAGAAGTAAAAGAGGAGAGAACAAAAAAAGAGGGAGGTTTAGGAGTTTTTGATGGCAATATTTGTTTCTTGTTTTAGTCTTTTGAGTTCCTCCAAAGGGAGTCAAGAACGCACCTTTTTGCGTTTAATCTCATTCCGCGTTTGTTTGCGGGCGGGCCAAAAGAAGTGGCTTTGAGAAAGAAAGGGTAAAGAGGTTCGGGTATTGACTTCTGCTGGAAACCAAAAGGAAAGATGATTTGTTGTGATTCGGGCGGTTTAGTGTTTTATCTGTTGTTATTTTATTATCATTCACTAGCCAACATCTTAGCGTTTTGCATTTTGCCTCTTGCGTTTTACGTTTTGCATCTACTGCCAAAGTGTATGCTGATACTCCTTGTTGTTTATTAAACCACTCTTGTCGATTGTCGATGACGCTGTGTTTATTAATTTTACATTTCTTTCGATGTAATCACAAGAGTTTTCGAATTTTACAGAATAGAAAAATTATGATTTGTCATTCTCTTTAGAAATGACCCATGGTGTAAAACTCAAAAAAGTAATCATTTCCATGTAAGAGAAAAGTTTAAGTTCGTCCCTCAAATCTTTCATACTATTTGCCAGTTTTCATCCGTCAGAATTGTTAAATTTACAAAGCTCAATTGGTGAAATATCATATTATAAACCTAAAAGTGAACGGACAAAGCCATTCATTTTCTCTTTATATGACCTCCTCTATACTCTTGAACCCAAAAAAAATTATAGTTTCTGAATCAATGGAGGACAAATCATCAATGTACCTTTCTCTGTTTTCCATTTTGGTTCGTCTGCTTCATCATTGTAACCTTGGCCTCAGTCTTATCATCACCATCATTAACATGGTATAATTATCATGTCTCATTGAGGGTCCTTAAAGAAGAAGAATTTTTCCATTTTCCCAAAAAAACCTCCTCTTTAGCACTGCTTCTTCTGCTTACCAGTTTCTTAAAATCTTCTTTCTTTTACTTAATCCTCATTTAATAACCTTAATTTTTAACATTAGTTTTGTTTGCTCTTACTCTATATATATTTAGTATGAAGGAGCTTACTTAACTGACGGCAAAACCCTAAGCAATTGGGACGTTTTCACAAGCATCCCTGGTTACATCTCATGAAACGAATGGCTCACGGTTTTGTATTCATTCGTGTTGCTCAAGTCACCAAGTGAGAAACTTGCTTTTCTTTTCGTCTTTCTTGATCGAGTCTTTTTCAAAACCCGTTCTTTTTTTTTTTATAGAGGGAAGATTTGGAGATGTGAACATGGAAAGTATTGACCATTACAACAAAATGATCAATGCTATTCTTAAAAGATGTATTAATTGCTAAATTTTTTAGCAAAGTTCTAAAGAACAAGAAAAGCACCATACTTCAGCTGAATCATTTTCAGGGATCGAGCCATTCGTAACGTTGAAACATATATAACACTCCTCAAGAACTAGAATTTAGATACGGAAGCTGTCTGCAATCTTCATGTGAACCGGGCAAAGGAGGTTCACAAGCTGAAGATTTCGTCAATGCCAACGCTCTTAGAGATGGTTTTAGCTTTAGGAGAGCCAGTATGAAGACCGACTAATCGAAAATAAAACCATTTTTCAGAAACATTTTGAATTGCTTGGTTTTGGTACTGATACAGACTGGAGGTAAATTTGTTTAATGTTTATCCTCAAGGAATTGAAGAGATGCTGATGTATGAGCGATAGAAAACACATTCCATTGTCTGTAACAGAAAACAGTCAGCATGTGGCCCAGACTGTCTACTCTGATGTGTGGTTTTAGCGAAAGATAATTATTTTTCACGGTATTTTTTGCAGGTTTTGGTGAGAATAAGAGTGGAGGTTTGTTAAACGATTACCCGAGAGTGAAGTTCATGAGTAGCTATTTAGATGCACTAAAAAGAGCAATGAGGTAAACCACGCTTCAATTTCAGACAAAGCTAAAATCTATCGCTTCTAAAACCCTCAAGTTAATGGTGAAAACAGGAAAGGAGAAGATATCTAAGGATACTTTACCTGGTCTTTGCAGGACAACTTTGAGTCGATATCTGGTTTATACCATAAGGTTTGGTCTATACCACTTCGACTTCAATACTCTGAAGTGAACCCCAGGACTCTTGGCTTCTTGGTACAAGAACTTCGCTTTGCAGCACAGAGCTCAATCCAAAGATGATGATGCCTGAAACAAAAGGAAGACTCATATTATTGTGGTCTTCTTGTTTGATTTTTTAACAAAGCAGGAAAGATATGTAATAGAAAGCTGTTTTATGAAATTAAGTTCCAATAAACAATCCACTTTCACTGCTTATAACATAAAACTCTTCTTCACCTCTAATTAACTGATGCAAGTTTAGAGAAGATCCTCAACATCAGGATTCAGGATGTGTTTTTCATCTCCACCACGGAGTCCCAGCTTCATATAAATGCGTTCCATCATCATCGTTCCACGAAATTTGACAAGCTTGAAGACCGATTCCTACCCTCGGTTCCTTCCCATGCCTATCAATCCATTCGGAAACAGCAGTTTCCTTATCGTTCTCCACCATTGTGTAATGTTTCTTTGCTTTCCCATAGGGGTTGATCCCAGGATTCACCGCCTCTGCTATTGCAGCTGGCATGTACATAGAGTCACCAACCAATGGTGCCCCACAAGCTGCAAGCTGGGCCCTGATCTGAAACCATTCAACGCAGCAATTGGATGGTCCCAACATATTCAAAAGATATACATGTTTTATGATGGAGATAAGTGTCAATGAACTGACCTGGTGAGTCTTTCCTGTTAAAAGGTTTATTGTGCACTCGTAAGCAAATTCTTTTGAAGTCCACCCACAGTCTTCAATATCATGTTTCCTCTCAGTAGCTGAATCAGGCCAAGGAATCTGCTTACATTCTAGAATCTCAAGTTGACACAAGTGCCAGCCTTTGATCGAATCTGCATTTCAAAGGACATTATATTCACATTGTTAGGAAAATACACAGAATCGTGTATATTTTTGATGACTCTTGACAATTTCAGGTCGAAATTACCTTCAGATACAAGTCTTGGAGCCATATTAATTGGGCGCATATAATGTGAGATAATTCCACTGGGAAGAGGTGCCGCAACAAGAGCACGATAAAGTTTCTTAACTTCTTTATTCTTGAAAGAAGGAAAAACATACAGAACACAATGAAACGTTTCAGCATTTCTTCATGGTTTTCCAGCCCAACAAAATAGAGCCAAGCAAACTCACTCTTATCTTAGTGTGGAAGACCGAGCAATACTCTTTTGTTCTAGCAAAGACAACACTGTACAGAAAGAAGAACAGCATTTTGACCTGGTCCCTTAAAGATGTTAATTATGAAAAAGTTTTAATGAGACAGTACCACCCTTCTGTGCAATTATCAATCTGATGTGTTGTTTTTAATGGTTCTGTAAAATCCAGTGCACGTGAGGCAAATGTGGCACAAGTCTCTTCGATGTTATCCATGGTTCCCCCAACCTGATAAAATAGTTAATGTGTGTCAACGCATTGAATTGCTGAGCACTATGATCCGGTATAAAACACAAATCAAGCGGTTTCTGAGGGATTGAAGTAAGAAAAAGCTTCAAATTACCAAGAGATGAAGAACAATAAAAACAGTTTGATAGGAAACTACAATCCGATAATTTACAAAAATTAGTCCAACTATACTCACAAGTTGGAGTACTCTTTTGCAAGATTTCAAATGCAACTTCAATGGTCAATAATCTTGAGAAGAAAGTCCAATGAAATTACATACCGTAGTGCCAGCAGGTTTATCCAAAACAGCATAAGAGTCAGTCACAGCAATAATACGCGACTTCCAATCAATTTCATAACACCTGATTGAAAAAAACTCATCTCAATTGCTTATCTTCAAAAATTTTGATTTCTAATCACAAAGTTCTACCTTGGGGAGCGTTTTGGGTGAACGTGCACACGCAGATAAGTTCCAGCTTCCACATACTGATCAGTATGAGTCACACGAAACGTTTTCTGCGCTTCTCTAACAGTTTTCCCTTTGATAGAAGATCTCTTGCTTAGTACAGAAGGAGAAGTTACTTGTTCAAACAATTTCATTTGCTCAGGAGTCGCAGTGAGTGGAGGTTTAGGGCATACAAGAGCGTAATGCACAGCTCCAAATCGGATAAGATCTGCAACATATCTTCACAGAATGAAACTTCATATATTTATTACTCCATTTCAGTTATTTTTTTTCTTTTTAAACATAAATATATCTTAGAACAATAAGTACTTACAAAGGAGGAAGATCCAGTTGTTTAGAGATAAAATCAGCCACACGAGCGTCTTCTAAAACAACCATATGCTCAATTCTTGGTGGAAAGTTATGAGGAGGACATGGCATCAGTCGATTGTATTCAGGGTATCTGAAAGATAAGAAAAAAAATCACAAATAAAGCAACTGATTTCGCAGTAAAGTATCGAAATTTGAACGAGTTGCATAAAAATAATTAAATTTTTAGCATACCCATTATTGAAAGAAGAGGAGAGTGTGGTTTGATTAGGAGAATCGGTTTGAAGTAAGGACAAGCAAGCGAATCTCCTTGAAGAAGAATTGGAAGGCGGAGAGTGTTTGTAAAGATACTCGTTAGAACGAAACAACGGAGTACTGATACAAGTCGAAGCTAAAGTGCGCAGGAAAGAAACCGGCGCGGTAACGTTCCTGTAACCGGTTGCTAACGCCGGAGAAGCCATGGTTGCTTAGACTGATTGCCCTACGAATCGTTATCGTTATAGCGCCAATCTGTAGTTTGGGCCAACACTAAGCATCGGCTTGGGCCGAGATTGAAGCTTGGTTCTGTCAGCAACTTGGTTCAGTGATTAATTTGGTGGTTTATTTTGGTTTGTTCCCGGTTTCAATTTGCTTGATTAAACCGAATAGCAATTTTTTTCTTAAATTATGACTACTATTAAAAGAAATCATAGTCTGTAGTTTTCAGTGGGATTAATTGAAATTATTGTGTTTAAAAAAAGAGAAGCATATCCTATTCTAAAAAGTGAAAATTAATCCACGGCATGATAGAAGGAAAAGTAATTGAATGTACAAAATCTGCCATATTTATCTAATGTACTAATGTGGCCTAAAGAAAAGAAGGTTGGGTAGCCATAAAAGGTTGGGGTTCTTTTGTTAAAAATAAAAAGTTGGATTGTTCAAATCAAGATTTATTTTAATAATTTATGTAATTTATAAAGAGAGAAACAAAATAGTTTATTTAATTTATCAACCGAATTATATTTTGTCTTCTCTGCAACAACCTTGTGTCAATGTGTCATTATGTAGAGAATCATTTCGTTGTCCCTTTTGCAACAACATCCTCGACTTCTCTATTAGCTTAAAATCCTCAAAATCCTTTGTTTTGGTATTTTGTGATATTATAAAGCATAACAGACATGGCTTTGTACATATATGTGTATTTTAAGTCTAAAATGTCGATACGAACGATACAGAGTTATTAACCACGAGATTAGCTGAATTTTGAACATAAGTTTATCTAAATACAATAAAAAGGAAGAAAATAGATAAAAGAAAATGGATGACCAACCAACCAAAGCAATCATATAAAAAGAGAAGATGTAAACATTTTTCTATTATTTTAGCTTCAAGCATCTCCACACAACCTCACAACCACTTTGATCAACAAACGGAAGAAGCTACACACAAAACTCTTTATCAATGGCTGCTCCAATCGCCATAGGAACACGAGGAACTATCGGATCGCTTGTACGTAAAGAAATCGATTATTTCAAAAACTTCAATACATGTTCCCAGTTCGATCTACGGAGAGGTAATTCCAACGAAAAAACCAACAGTTTTCAACAAAGAGATCGCTCGTCACGGCTCAGTTCTTGGTTCTCTAGAACCAATTGGAGAAAGAAGAAGCGGCAGAGCCGCGGTGATGGCGGCAGGTTTTTACCGAGTATGTGCTCGGCGGTGGAGGTTTCCGGTGAGAATCGAGTTCGGGGTTTCAACTACAGGATCTTGAAGAGTGATCAAGACCCCATAGGAAATTAATAATTTGCTATCTTAGTTAAAGTAATTTGTGTTTTTCTTCGTCTGCAGTCATCGAATGAACGTTTTCGCCTCCTCTTCTCCTATCAATGAATTTGGCTCCGCCACCATTTACACTTCAACAGTCGGATCCCCCATATCCACTAAATCCTCCAGATTCACCATAGTTTTCTCAGATTTCGACCATCTGCTCTCTCCATGTTCTCTCGGTTATACGTCAGGTTGATGCAAATTTACGGCTTTCCACAAGGGTTTCTCCTTCCGCGAGCAACCTAAGCTTCTCCTCCTCTGCCTTTCCCGCGATGAGACTCGTCGCCCCGGTGGGCTCTTCCAACACTCAGATTAATGTTTCTTTAAGCTAAAGTTTCTTTTACTTAATCATAGAAACACTCCCGACCCGTAATCATTTTTTATCTAAAAAAAAAAATACTTAAAAGAGGGGTCGAAACTCAACATCTTGAAGTCATTCGTTACAAACTAAACCACTACCGTAATCATTTTTTGAGGACTGGCGGCCTCAAAGATCAACAAGCAGCCAAACATCGCACCGTTATGCATAGAAGAAGGCGAGCCAACGAGTTTATTGAACCTATATGGATATTTCCAACATTGGTACAGTACAAGTGAAAAAAAATATTAAAACTTTAATAGTATATTAATCAAATGATCTATATGTTCACACGTCATGCAAAAAATTAAAGTTTCATTGCAAATATTTTAAAATGTAGATGTGATAATAAAATAAACATTTTGCGAGCGAATTTTGTTTTGGTAATATATAATAGGGCAATTCTTTAAAATAGTATTTTTTTAAGTTTTTGTTCCAAAAATAACATCATTAGTTCAAATTTCCAATAATAGCATAAATTTAAGATTAAAATATATTAAAACTATATTTTAATAGAAAAAAATTAAATCATAAATTGGAAAAAATGAATCTAAATATAATACTTTAAGTTTATGTATAATTTATTTAGAGTAAATAAGTATTTTTACATAATTATTTATGCTATTTTTGGAATTTTAATTTTAAGATCCTAGATTTAGAAGAAAAACTTTAAAATATGTTATTTTAGGATACTCTGTATAATACAATAATCTATTAATATTAAGAAAAATATCTGACTTTGCTATTGCTAGTTTAATGTTTTTGTTATCTATATAATTTGTTAGAAAATGAATATAATTGTATTCCGGTCACGAAATCATAAATTATTAAGAGGACGTGTGAGGGACAAATACAAGCAGCCTACGTTCAGAACCGTTGATCTTCATCTCTCTCTCTCTCTGCCATTTGACCTGTGGGTTGCAGACATTCAAACAACTCATCCCCTTGTTCGCCTCTCGGATTCTGAGGAGCTGATTAAGGTTTCTGGATTTAAAAACCGTACCTTGTTGATTCGGCTGATTTTGCTTTTCTTCTAACCCCCACCGGCAAAATTCAGGATAGCAGATAGCGAGGAAAATGACGGATTCCAGTCTGATGATGCCGGTGGAGATAGCAGAAATTTTTGCGACGGCGATGACGAGTTGGTGGGACGATGTTAACGAGTCAACTCAGTGGCAGGATGGGATCTTCTTCGCTC
This sequence comes from Pugionium cornutum, assembly GCA_018901935.1. Taxonomy (NCBI): domain Eukaryota; kingdom Viridiplantae; phylum Streptophyta; class Magnoliopsida; order Brassicales; family Brassicaceae; genus Pugionium; species Pugionium cornutum. The sequence goes on from CM032165.1 coordinate 34,957,762, forward strand.
TCTGTGGAGCTTATGCTCTAGTTTCCGCCATCGCATTAGTATGATTATCTCTATTTCTATCTGTTCCCGGTCCAATTCATCGTTATGTTTCCCGATATACACAAAAATCAGGAGTTTTTTTCTGTGGTTGAATTTCTGTTTTGGGATTATGCGAATCAGTTTTCAAAGACGCTTGATTTGAGGGTATTGGGTCAAATTCTCGCGTGCTTGACCTTTCTTTCCTCATCTGTTAAAAAGAACATTTCCTGGACATAAATTCTGGTGGCAATCTTTGTTATCGTGTTTGTTGATGAAACATCGTTTTCTGCCTAAGTCATGGAACTTAGAAATACTGAGGAATTATTCGAATGGGGAAGTTCTGTATAGCTGATTGATTGTTCTATACTTTATTTCTGAATTTAGTTACTTTTCAGAGTTTTCACATGTAGATTTTCGATGTGTTGCAACTATTGTTGACCCTGTCTGAATCAACTGTTGTTGACCCTGTCTGAATTGGATTGTCATTGGCAGGTCCAATTGGTAAGGATCCATATGAGAGTGCCTGAGTATGGCTGGACCACTCAGAAGGTGTTTCATCTTATGAACTTTGTCGTCAATGGAGGTGATAATCTGTATTTCCCATTTAGTGATAGGATTTTGTGTGTGTTTTTGTCATAACCTTCAAATTACGTTTTTGATTTCTCTGTGTGCAGTTCGTGCGGTTCTATTTGGATTTCACAAACAAGTATTTCTCGTGCATCCCAAGGTAAGTGTCTGCATAAGATTTGAGTGCGGTTGTGGTGACAATAACCGTGTTGTTGTTTCAGATCTGAAAGAAAAATTCGACTTTGATAAACAAAAATGATAAGATATTTATTTATGTTAATTTATATCTATTATTTAGTTCCGCCTAATCTATGTGTTTGCAAGTTTGATTGGGAAAAGATGGATTTTATAGGCTGCATCTTTATCTAGTGTTTGCTGTGAGGTAATGCAGGCTCTTTGCTGGATATTATTGGATCTTCCAGGGCTCCTCTTTTTCTCGGCATACACACTGCTTGTGCTGTTTTGGGCAGAGATATATCACCAGGCAAGTATCACAGCAGTAAAGAAAATTTGATATGCGTATACTCTCTTCTAGACAAGCTCTAAATCGATATGAATGTTGCCCACTGATGAGCAGGCAAGAAGCTTACCAACAGATAAGCTGCGGATAACCTATATTTCAGTCAATGTGGCTGTATATTTGGCTCAGGTTCATGTCTGATTCTTATTGTTTTTTATCCATTTTAATATGTTGTAGTTGCTGATATCCTGAGATTCATGTATATACATCTTTTGCAATTATCTGTGTTTAGAAACTATAGATTGTGCATGTTTTCTACCTTGTCCTTGTCTCACTAACTTTGTAGCCATTCTTTGCTACGAAGAATCTCTGGGAATGTTAAGTCACTAATGTAGATATTGTTGGTGAGTCAAAAGACTTAGTTTGACAGGTAATTGATGTCTCTATCAGGTTGGTATCTGGGCATGCATCTGGGTAAATGATAACAGCACTGTGGAGGTAGTTGGAAAGATATTTATGGCAGGTAGGTTCTTGTCTGCTCAAGCAAGTTTGCTAAACCGATTATTACTTAATCTTTAGTACTCTCTCAATCATCTAGATCCTGTAGTGATTTTTTTTTTGCGCATTCTTTTCTTTTAGTTGTGTCTTTCATCGCTGCATTAGGCTTCTTGCTGTATGGAGGAAGGTATGTGTATTTGTTTATTTCTGCTTGTCTCGTAACAAAAATGTCTGGAAGTTCTTCATTGGCTTTACTGGATCGTCTTTTCCCTTGTGTTTCTTTGAATGCTATAGGCTGTTCGTTATGCTAAGAAGGTTCCCTATTGAGTCAAAAGGAAGAAGGAAGAAGCTCCATGAGGTATTCATTGAGCTTGGCATCTTTGTCTTAGTTCCCTCTAACTTTTGAACAGTAACACTTTGCCTTTCAGAATTTATTACTTTTCTTTGATTAGCCGTTTTAATTGAAATGGTTTTCATTGCAGGTAGGATCTGTGACTGCCATATGCTTCACCTGCTTCCTCATAAGATGCACTGTGGTAAGCTTTGACATGAAACACTAAACATGAAATTTGTTAACTTCAGTTACAATTTCCGAGATGCTGATGAGTGTATATATATTTGCAAAACTTCAGGTGGCTGTATCAGCTTTTGACATGGATTTAACGCTCGATGTTCTTGATCATCCAGTTCTGAACCTAATCTACTATATGGTAAGTAACCACACCTTCATTAATTCTCTCTCTAAATCTATGTTCCTTCACTTAATGGAAGGAAAAACACAAAAAATTGCAGGTGGTTGAAGTACTTCCATCGGCACTAGTCCTCTTCATTCTCCGTAAGTTACCTCCAAAGAGAGTATCAGCTCAATACCATCCGATCCAGTAGTCCTTTGTGTCTGAACCATCACACGGCTGAGCCTGATGAAATTTTTAAGAGAGTATGGGGCACAAATTCGAAGGTGAAGAAGAAGAAGTGGGTGTTGAATCTGCGTGTGTTGTTGGAATGAACGATCATTTATATGATTTTACAGCTTTTACTCTAAGCCCGTCTTGACTTTTGGTTTGGTAGTTATATAACTGTTATTACTGTCGTTCTAAATAACATGTTGTGGTTAACATTTGTCGGCAGATGTTTGTTTGTTATGTTATGTTGCCATGTTGGGTTGAAGATAACAGATTGGTTACATTTTGTGTCTCTCTTTATGAATCATTATATTTTGTTTTCCGAAAAACAAATCTCAAATTTATCTTGTGTAAGCTGACGCCTGCCAGTGGGTAAAAAAAACGTACACGAAAACATAAAACGTAGAACTTGACAACGATATCGAACAAAAAAGAAGTGACACACATAGCAATCAAAGCTGAAACTCTAACCCTGTTGTTATTATGCCTTTATGATTTGATTGCCAACAACCATTTGATGTGCTTTTTGGTTAAAGCAAAATAATTTTGTCTGGACTATTAAAAACTATTTATATTCCTTGAAACCATGACTTCATCATCATCACATGATGGTGATCCTCTCGGTTTTTTATTTTCTTGATCATTCTTTGTTTGCCACTTGTTTTAGGTTGTCTATGAGATTAAGAAACGTGCAGAACAAGCTTGATTATGTCCTTGTGGATCAAGATTGAAATCTTTACAAGGTATGCTTCTGAGGCTTATAATCACTGAAGCCTGCGCTTCAACTTTCCCAACGGTTGTCACCTATGTGATTGATGTTCCACAAGCCCAATCAACTTTTATGAACAACATTTCTCTGTTGAAAGACAGATGCAACAGAGAAGATGATGCTCGAGGAAGATGCTGAGGACATCAGATTGAAGATGATGACGCAGAGATGAATCGTTTTTATTTATAATTAAAACTCATACACCAAATCTTTCAGACTTCTATTTAGTCGCTTTAACTCGTTTTTTTTAGTCACTACCTTGTTTCCCAGTTGTTTAAACCAAGGAACTGAATCTGTTTGTGAGACCTTGTCTGATGATCTGTTGACTAAATTATAAACTGGAATTTTCAGACTTTGTACTCAATTTGCGTTCATATATATGCACAAGGAAGATACACACATATGTATCGATAATAAAGTCACCAGAAAAAACTAACAAAAACTTACACATTATCCACAAGAGTTAAAAAGAATAATGTGTCATCATCTGCCTTTTTACCATTACCTGAACACACTTGAAAATTGCGCGTGGCCGGTTTTGTGGAGATTAAGATTCAGTCTTGGTGGATTTCATCAAAAGGAGCATGAGCAAACCTCACATCTTCTGGCCGTGCTATCATGACAGGCTCATCAGCGAATAGGGCTTTGAGGAAAGATGGAGTTTTCAAGGGATGTCGATCCGTCATTCGGGGATACACAAATGCCAAGAAGTAGTATGCATGACCCGCTATCATTCCCTGCATATTGGATAAAGGCCTAAGGATAAGGATGAGGGTAAAGAGGGGAAGAAGAAATGGATAAAACAGAATTAAGGGAGAGTGTGTACCAGAAAATCCCCCCAGGCATTTGCACCAACAAGGATAGAGAATCCAAGAAGCACCTGCAATGTCAGAATTCAGCGAGAGAAGTGCTTTTAATTATCGTTTTAGTTAGAAAACTCCAAGCAGAAAACGAGAAAGTCCAACTCACCCATGGTAAGTATGCTGCTGTAAAGGTGAAAAGGCCAAGGAAACTCATGTGGATGTAAGGATTTTGTTTACTCCATACATAGACCTGCACAGCAGAGGAAAGATACCAATATGGTCTTGATATGAATTACAGAATTGGTTTGGAATTGCGGTATCAAGAAGTTACCATCATGAAAGTCAATGAATTGCTGAGGAAGATGATTTTGGAAAATGAGACAGACAAGTAAGGTATCATTCCACCAATGAGAACAATACCAGTTAGAACACTAGCACCGAATAAGAGCATGTAAAGGAAATCCGCAGTCTTTCCCCTGAAGGAGTTTTCTTCAAGGAGTTTGCAGTATCGAGCTAGAAAAAACATATGGAACAAGAAGTCCAAATCTGCAAAGTATTGATAATAAGAAAAAGTAAGTAAATTGACATTTGAAAACTACAAAGGAAATGAAATCATCCAGGGAATTAATCGCCAAAGACTCAAAAAGCCCATTAACAAGTCATAGCTATATTATCCAGGGAAGATGATTTCAACTGGAAAACAACACAATAATAATCTAAGGGGAGAAAGCAAAGAAAATATCTCAGAATAGTAACAATGTATCAAACCCAAGAGGTGAAGATAAGTACCCATCTTTCGGAAATAAAGGAAATTTGTGACGAGGCGCCAGAATTGGTATTGCTTCACCACAAGAGTAGGATTTAGGTAGAGGTTATAAGGAGTTATAATCTGCAAAAAAAAAGTTCCACAAAATTTTATAGAAAAGAAGAACATAAGCCATAATACTACAAATAGCTCTAAACTCATTAGCCACCACAATTCAAATGAAAAGCGATCTTTTTCATCAAAACAAAATCACCCACAAATGCGACAGAAAGTAGAAACCAAAATCCAATTTTTCAACAAAAACTGGAATTCAAAAAACATCAAGGGAAATTAAAATTCCCCACGAAAAAGGATCAATCGATTCCAGAGAACAAAACTAATCAAATCAATTGGAACAAAGTAAAAGGCTTCGGGTAAAACTCCCCAAGGACTTGAAAACGGAGACGAGCGAGCATACATACCTCGAGCGAACATCCGACGGTGGTGACAACAGCCGCCGTGAGATACGACCGGGTTATAATCGGCATCTGTTTGTACCATTCTTCTATGGCTTGAGCCATACTTTCCTTCTAACCTCGCAATCACAATCGATTCGAATACGAGCAGCGAGCAATTGAAGAGAAAACTTTAACCACACTCAAACGAACCTTTATGCGGCAATGAATTTGGGATTGAAATAGCTCTACGGAAGCTTCGAATTAACGAAAGCGACTGATAAAGATTTGCCTATTTTTCTGTTTTTATTAATGAGAGAAGGAAAATTCCTATCGCATGCATATATACAATTACAAAACATTCGTTTTTAACAGTGTGACAATAGTTCAACGAATAATAAAGCGCGTTGTTTACACGGACCAATCATAAAATGTTTCTGACAGCAGCGTTTCTACGAAGTTAATAACAATCGTTAAACGTCTCAGCGTTTTAGCTTTTTAAAACGGCATGGCGTTCTTACGGAATAGGGTAAAGCGGCTTGATTGCCAAACAGTTGTAATAAATCTGGGGAGCTGTATTTACGACCGTTTACAATTTGTTCTCTGGTCTTTCAAATTCAAAAACTCTCTGGCGAGATTTTGAACAACGTCTCTTTTCTCTATCTCTAAGGAATCTCCGATTTTTTCACCGATGGATGAAAACGAACCACGGTGTGCTTCACCGGCGCCGCCGCGTAATCCGTCTTCATTGTTATTCACTGATATATCGAATTTCAAAACTCCGCGGCGTCCTTCCGTTGTTAAGTCAAATTTCAGTAACTCTCCGCATCTGCAGTTCTTCACTGCATCCAAGCAAACCCCAAAATCTTCTTCTTCTAACTTCCGTCGTCCTACCATCGTTCCCTCTTATACGTCTCGGTCTAAGGTCGCACCTTCGTCGAGGCGGCTCAGGGCATTCGAACTTCAGCAGTCCCAGTCTTCTCGCAAGGCTGAGTTGAGGAAAGAGAAGAGTCTCAGATCTCTTGCTAAATCACTTACTGTGTGGCTCAATTTCCTGTTTGAAAACCCGGAAAGTTGTGGTTGCAATCCGTTCCAGAATGACTCTGCTGTCGGTAGCGTAGGACATTTAGGTCAGGCGAAGAGAAATAGTTGCGAGGCGTTACGAAACAGTAGAGATGTGGGAGTGGATACAATGTGGAGAAGCCCCAAAAGGCTGCGGAATTTGGGTTGGTGTGGTGGGAAAGGATCAGAAATTGGCTCATGCTTGACTGGTTCCAAATATTCTACGCTGAGGGAATCTTTAAGAGATGTATGTAGCTTAGATGATTTGAAGCAAAGAATGCAATTTCACTTGAGTTTGGGATGTTGCAAGGAGATTTTTGATGTGATGACCCGCGTGACAAAGGTATTTTTTTTGTTGCTGTTTATGAGTCAGTACATATCGCTTTGGGTTGTGTTGGGCATGAATTTTATACTGTTTGTTAATCTTTTGTTTCGGAGAGAGATAAGTGGGTTCAATCTTTTTATCTCTGTTTCAGAATATCGATGAAGGGAGGATAAAAATGAAACCACAATGCCCTCTTGTAACTGATTTTGGACTGAAAGAGAAGGCCATCAAGGCACTGATGTGCTATAACCAAGTTTGGCTTCGTTTAGGGTTATATATCATCTTTGGCGGCGATTCCTTTTTATCTGACAGTGAAATTAACTCAGACCAAGAAATGACATTCTTGAAGATGGTAATTAATAAGCAATTCTTCTCCCATGATGGCCTTGGTAGAGCCTATGCCTATAACAAGATGGTTGAGGGTTTATATAGACCAGGATACTATGAAGCCCTTGGAACCGTGATACTGAAGAGGATTCTGTTGCTCGTCCTTATAATTGATAGAGCTAAAGACCAAAGTTGCCTTTCACTTAAGTATGGGATTGATGGGATAGATGGTGGCTCACCCCTCATGTTTTCAGAGAAATCTAGAATAAAGTCTAGCCGTCAACTTATATGTGGTACTTTCTCAGATTTTGCTATTTACTTTGTCATCTTTCTTGCCTTTGTCGTGTTTATTGCGGCTAATTTCCATTTTCTGCTTTTAATAGAATTCTTGTCCTCTGATGTAATGCACGGAGAAGGGAATCTCCTAGCGCATTTAGTGATTATAGGGTACAAAATACCTTATCAGCAGGTAAATTTTACTTAAGAGACAATGCAACGACTTATGCTAAATCTAGATTTAGTATGTGATGCTTGGCTCACTTCAATAACTGGACTGGCTCTTGCAGTCTCCTATAGCTGAATATGAATATAGAGTGAGAGACTTGTTTGCTGACCTCCAAGATGGTGTGAGGCTCTGCAGAGCCATTCAACTACTTCTTCATGATCCATCCATTCTCACGGTTTGTTTTTAAACTGATTTTTAATCAAGAACTTCCGGCTACGTCTTATTATTTAGTAAGTGAGTTTTATCTAATGAGACTATTGATCAAAGCAGAAAATGGTAGTTCCATCCGACAATCGAAAAAAGAACTTGGCCAATTGTATAATTGCACTTCAATACCTGAAGGATGCTGGCGTTTCGTTAGTAGATGACGAAGGAATGATGATAACTGGAGAAGATGTTGCAAATGGTGACAGAGAGCTCACTATTTCACTGCTATGGAACATTTTTGTACATTTGCAGGTGAGTCGGTTGTCACTTTGTCCACTTTTTGGTGGATTGCTGCACGTGTTGTCTGATTTTCATTGGTTATGTATGCACTTTGAACGGGACAGCTGCCTCTTCTGATCAATGGAAAACTCTTGACGGAGGAAATCTACAAAATCAAAGGGCTGGAACAGGTAAGTCTAGGGCTCACTTGATTTCCTTTGTTCGGATAATTCTTTCCAATTTCTAGCCCTTGTTAGTTATTTTGAATCTATATGTAGTTTCGACTAGAAGACCCTCAATCAGATATGTAATGGTAACACTATCTAGCTACTCTATTTCTCTCTCTTTAATTATATCTTTTTTTTTGGATTTCTGTTACAGAACAATCAAATTACCGTGTCTACTCCTCTGGAAATGCTCTTGAACTGGATACAGGTACCTTATTATATCAGCGTATTCTTATTACTTTCTTTACTATGATCATTTTTCACCCAAATTGTGAGTGCTTTCTTTGCCTACGTCCTATATGTCTAACCATGCTGTCTTGCATTCTTCACTCAGTCAATTACCAGGAAGAATGACTTCAACTTAGAAAGCTTTGCATCATTAGGTGATGGAAAGGGGATATGGTTTTTGCTTGACTACTATTTTCGTCAAGAAGTTTGCTGTCCCTGTCTTCAAAAAGAGGTCTGAAATGTTCTTAACTTGCAATCAGTTTCATTGCAATGAATTATACCTAGGCCGTTTCTCTCAATATCTCATATAATACAGGCCGTGCTATATGTTCTGAATAAGTATTTATATCCAGGATCCTGGTAGTCAACGAGGCCCTCAGTCAGTAATGTCCAATACCGATTACCATGATGCAGTTCAAAATTTCATTCTGTCGCAAAAGTTGACAGCACTTTTGGGAAGTTTTCCTGAGGTAATAATACTCAGCCTGTCAATGTCTAAGTTCTTCTTAAGTTTATCCAGAAGAAAGATAGATTTCTAGAGATGTGGTAATATTACTCAGCCCGTGAATTACAGTAAGGTGCCCTTTTTCTTTTGCATAAATGGTTTGCTTCAATTAGGCTAACAAATTCTGTATGTATGGCATCACGTTAGTGCTATTAATTTCTTGACAATAATGTTCATCTCTGTAGGTTCTTCAGATTGGTGACCTACTGGAACACAATGCAGTAGTTAGCAACCAAAGTGTGATTATACTTTTAGCTTTCCTATCATCAAAGCTGATCGTCAAGGAGAATATGGTATTGCTTTATTACCAACAAATTATTGCTTTTTCTGATTAATTTTTTGGATGGAACTTAGAATTTACGTTGACAGGTTATTTTAAAAATTCCTACTTTTCTCAGGAGCAACTTAATTTTCATAAATTGCTGTGCTCTAGCTGTCAAGCTCAGGAGAAGAGATATTCACGCATCAGCTGCAGCAGCTCCCAAGCAGTTAGGAATGAAGAAGCGAACAGAGAAAACGGAGAAGGTTCTCATTCATCTATTTCTGACGTGCCTTAAAATATATGATCCTAGAAATGAATAACCAGACCTGTTTGCATTCTTTTTATTTCCTTTTTTTCTAATTTTTTTGTATCTCATAGTTGCCACCGTAGTTTCTTATGGAGTTTTTAGCTTCTTACAATTGGTTGGATGAAGCAAGCATGCTTGGTGACAATATACATGTATCACTGGTATTGACTGTCAAAAGTGTGATGCCACTTGTAGATGCTACTAAAAGGTTCCAGGCAATCAAAGCCTGGTGGCAGGACATGGCGAATCAAAACCAAAACTCTGTCGGAAAAGCTGGTAGCCATACTCTGCAAGGCTCCTTGTCTAGCAAATGCACTATAGATTTCCAACGAGGTGAGTCAACTTCCATATCTACCCTTCTCAACTTTTACATCATAATCTTTTTATGATCTAACAATTATAAAATAGTCCTTGATTGTATTATTGTATTTTATTCAGTAGTTATTTATCTACTTTCTGTTTCTGGGCAAGTAGAGTATTGAATATTGGAATCTATTCACTAATTGATTTATGTCTTGGCTCGTGCTAACAGAAAATGCAGCAGTGGTCCTACAAGCGAATCTTAGGGGACTTCATGCTCGCCGCAAGTTTAGAAAGAAGATGAGTGCAATCCTATACTTACAAGCTGCTGTTCGGACATGGTTTACAGTGAAACATATAGAAGTTCTTGAGAAATTAACTGTAGAGAAAGTTACTTTACATTTAACAGGTAATCTTTTTGTGAGTATTCATTGCCATTGACAGATAAACAAATTACTGTCCGGTGAAAGTTTTGTTATTCCTGCAGAAAGATTGGCCAATTCAAACTCTGCAGTGAGATATGTCAAGTTCATTGTTGAACGTAGTCGTTTCATCAAGTTGAGGAAATCTGTTTTGGTCATTCAGAAAGCTTTAAGGAGGCATAATCAAGGGCTTTTAACCAATTATGATGTGTGCACTCCGCATCAGATCGACCTCCATCATGAGCTGAAAGCAGCACTCAAAATTCAGCTAGCTTGGAAGAGTTATAAAGACAAAGTTATCTCGTCTATCACCATCCAATCTTATGTTCGTGGATGGATCGCACGCAGAATGAATAGGACATACAAGTTTTCTTCCATACTTATTCAAGTAAGTTTATTCAGGTCCTCTGGTATCTTGTTTATGTACTGGCCATGTTTCAGTTCTCAGTTGATCATTAAGTCCCATATAGAAGAACTTGTAGCTCTTTTGTTACCCTCTGCTTGCCCCAGTTTGTTTCATCATCCATCTTTCTCTTCCACTTTGTCACTTGTTTTTTCTGTCTTATTAGCCTTTCTTTTCGATTGAGGTGGCCCTTGGCATTAAGCTATTCTTACACAAATCTACAGCAAGAATCTGTATCCCGGACTTGCTGCTTCAATTTTTGCTCTACTCCTGCTTTATCAATATTCTGCAACTAACTGCAGAGATATTGCCGTGGTTGGTTGGCAAGAAGGAAGTTTTATCTTCAGAGAGAAGCAACGATATGCATTCAGAGTGCTATCCGAAGATTTAACTGCATGATGTCATTTCAACGCTATAACCATGCAGCCATGGAGGTTCAACGGTTCGTTAGAGGACAAATTGTTCAAAGCAGGCTTCAAGGTGCTATTTCTTCAGGACCTTACTTTTAGCTGATTGCATAGAATGTTTCGGGATGGACTAGTGGTTACTTAAATAACATATGGTTTTCCAATTTCAATGATCACAGGAGTTTCTTATCCCTATTCACAACTCGACAATGGCGTTTCAAAACTTCCACATCACAACTTTGGAATGACTAAACTTATACATTCCGTCATTAAACTGCAGCGTTGGTGGAGGTTTCTCCATTCACAGAATGTGAGAAGAAAATCAGCACTCTTAATACAAAGGCATATTCGAGGGTTTTTTGCCAGGCGAAGAACTTCTATGGAGAGATGCTACGTTGTCGTGATTCAAGTAAGATATAACAAAAGCTACCTTTTATCTTTTGTCCTTCTTCACTTTCGGTAACAACTAGCTTTCTTTAGCTAAAATTTTCTAGTTTCATTTACCCTTGAATCTCTCAGGCACAGTGGAGAGGTTATCTCACACGCAAAGTCTCAAAGGCTCAATTTCTGGATCTGAGAGTAAGAATGCAAAATTCTGCAGCAAACATAGACGACACAAAACGGTTGATAAACAAGCTTCTTTCCGCACTTTCGGAACTACTGAGCATGAAAAAGGTCCACAACATTCTTCACATTTGTGAAATTTTGGGTGAGTTCTCAGCTTCCTTTATTTACAGAACCATGTGAACAGACTATAACACGCTTCCTCTACAGATTCAGCAACAAAATACTCCGAAAAATGCTGTGAAGAGCTTGTTGGAGCTGGAGCTATAGAAAAATTGCTAACATTGATCCGATCTGCAAGCAGAAGCATCCCTGATCAAGAAGTTTCAAAACATGCACTTTCAACCTTGAGTCACCTTGCTCGTTATCCACAAATGGCAGATGAGCTAACCGACATGAAAGGATCCATTCAAACAATCTTCTGGGAACTGCTCAGGTCTTCAATCAGTTGTAGAATCTACTCTTGTAATATTGAAGTTCCATCTTTTCTCACTCTTGCGTTACTTTTCTCCTTTTTTTCAGGAATAAAGAAGAAGCATATTTCATTGCATCAGATGTTCTGAAGAAAATATGCAGTAGCCGTAAAGGCGTAGAAGCAATTCGTAAGCTTCCTGCATTGGTAAAACGGTTACAGGCCTTAGTTGAGGAGCTAACTCGCAAGGCAAACTTCGAAAAAAGGTTATATTTTATTTGAATTTTACTCTCTTACTCCAAACCAAAACTATGTCTTAGAAACATTAGATTATATCAGATTCAAATGAGAAAGTATGAAAACAAACATGTCGTAATCTAAAGATATTTGTGTGTGATTTCAGGAACGCAAAGTGTCAGAGTGGAAAGGAAAAAACAGAGAGAAGATTAAAGGAGGCTATTGAGCTTCTAAAGCATATAACCAGTGGATGATTTTGTTTATTTGATTTCTAACTCAGTTGTGTTTGTGTGTTTAGTTTTTTTTTTTTTGTTTAGAGTGCATTGACCAGTTTCACAGCAAAAAACTCGAACTCTGTTTACTACGTTCAGTAAACAAAACATGGCATGACAGATTCTTCAGCATCATTTCTTTTGTCTATTGCCGCAGCTTCTTGATGTTTAAAGAGCCTTTCCTTGAACAGATATAATACACAAGAACACAAAAAAATTTGAAGTTAACACTGACATTTTACTAAAATCTAATGGAATTAATTATTCTATTAAGAACGTTTACTGTTACGTTAATTACATAAAAAAAACTCTGAAAGTGTTAAGGATTAATGGGTGTCAACTTCTAGAAAAATTTATACGATTTTCATCAAAAATAAGTTAAGAGACTTTATACTCCGAGGATTAGGCCTGTCAATTTGGCTTACCCGCGGGTCCCGCTCCGTTTGACCCGCCGCGTGGCGGGTGCGGGTCGAAGGAAAAAAAAATTTATATACGGAATGGGTGCGGATCGAAATTTTGGTATAGCGGGGCGGGTGCGGGTTTCATTTTATTATTTTGCGCATTGACGGGTATCCGTAAATTTTGGGTCAAAATCATTAGACCAAAATTTAAATCAATTTAATTATAAACCAATTTAATTTTAAACCAATTTAATTCTAAATCAATTTAATATCAAACTTGATGTTCAAAATTTGTATAATTTGATGTTCAAAATTTGTATAATTTGATGTTTTAAAAATTGAATTTCGATATATTTGATGTATTAATTTTAGATTTATTATTATTTTAATTTATTTTAATTAAATATTTTTTAAAAAAAATTTTAAAACGAAGCGGGTCGCGGGTTACCCGCAAACCCACTATATTAATGCGGGGCGTGCGGGTTTTAAAAAAAATGATTCATAGGTTTTGCGGGTAAACAAAAATTTTGAAAAAAAAATTTTAACCCGCCGCGGGGAGGATCATACGGGGCGGGTCCGATCCGCTTGACAGGACTACCGAGGATTAATAACATTTTGAGACCAGCATCAATTTTAACACTGCAAAATAAATATTCTAATTTCAAATATATTTCAACATTAGTACTGGTCTATATAATTACAAAATATTAAAGTATATTAATTTTATAATATTCGAAATCAACTAACTTCCTTTCTATAAGATTAAAAATTGATATTTAAAACATATCAGTTACATTCGTTTATATGCTAAATGAATATACGATCATAGTTATAGAAAAGTATTGTTCGTTTATCTATTATAATTAATTGTTAGTCACAAAGATCATAAATTATATTTTATATCATATTTTTTATCAATACGATTAAAAATTTTAATTATTCATATTCATAATTGTGATTAATAGATAAACCAACAACATCGGTTATACTCACTATCGAGAAAACACAAACGAACATGGTCAGTCAACATGTTAACATTTATTAGCAAGCACTTCAAAGATGTATATCAGTAACATCAAATTTAAAGACTATATAAATTAACTATGATCCAAAATGTATTTCAATGCAGGAAAAAAAAAGAGGGCATTAATCATGTATTTTTGGAATGCTCACAAACACTTCAGACATAATCTCTTTCTCAAATTTCGACAATTTCATGTGTTTTCAATAGTATCAATCTGTGCAAACATTTATTATCTATTTCGGCGACTTTTATACCCATCTTCAAAAAACTTTTAAGATGTTGAAAAAGTCAACAATGTCGTCTGATTATTTATGTAAATTTACGTTTGTTGACTTACTCTTTTTCTATAAATACGTATGTTACTTCATTCAGATGAAGTAACTTTCTCTCTCTTCCTTCTTTCTCTTTTGTTCATCTGTAAAATTTATAAGATTAATAAAATCAGTATAATAATAAAATCTCTATCTCTCGATTATTATTCAACACGTTATCAGCACGAATGTTTCTACCATATACCTGAGATATTAAAATAAGGTAAAATTCTGTTTTATTAATACATGTGTATATTATATGGTAGGCTCTGCCTCCTAAATTATATGGTAGGCACTGCCTCCTGAATATTATATGGTAAGCTCTGCCTTCTAAATATTATATGGTAGGTTCTACCTTCTAAATATTATATGGTAGGCTCTGCCTTCTAAATATTATATGGTAGGCTCCGCCTTCTAAATATTATATGGTAGACTCTGCTTTCTGAATATTATATGGTAGGCTCTGCCTTCTGAATATTATATGGTAGGCTCTGCCTTCTAAATATTATATGATAGGCTCTGCCTTCTAAATATTATATGGTAGGCTCTGCCTTCTAAATATTATATGGTAGGCTCTGCCTTCTAAATATTATATGGTAGGCTCTGCCTTCTAAATATTATATGGTAAGCTCTGCCTTCTGAATATTATATGGTAGGCTCTGCCTCCTGAATATTATATGGTAGGCTCTGCTTTCTAAATATTATATGGTAGGCTCTGCCTTCTAAATATTATATGGTAGGCTCTGCCTTCTAAATATTATATGGTAGACTCTGCCTTCTAAATATTATATGGTAGGCTCTGCCTTCTAAATATTATATGGTAGGTTCTGCCTTCTGAATATTATATGGTAGGCTCTGTCTTCTGAATATTATATGGTAGGCTCTGCCTTCTGAATATTATATGGTAGACTCTGCCTTCTGAATATTATATGGTAGGCTATGCCTTCTGAATATTATATGGTAGGCGCTGCCTCTTGATTTATATTTAGAAATTATTTTAATTTATGTGTTATTATATTCACTAATGTTTTACAATTTTATCATAAATTAATTTATGTCATCATTATGTTTAAATTCTTAAAACTAATTATACATATTTATTAAATATATATAATAATAATAATAATAACAATAATAAATTAAAATCCATACCCAAAATTTTATTATGATTATTTATTAAAAAATAATTATAAAATAATTTTTATAAAAATGATGTTTAACACATTGTTTTATTATGTGTATAGTTATAATGTCAAATTTGGCAAAACTCGAGATAGCTGCCATTGATATATCTGGAAAAAATTACATGATATGGGCAGTAGCTGCAAAAATGCATTTAAAGGCAAAAGACCTTCTTGGTACCATCGATAGGTCGGAAACAACATCCGATGAGAAAAAAGCAAAAGCCATGATATTTTTATGCCACCATATCCATGATGGTTTAAAAGATGAATATATCACAAAAGAAGATCCAGCAGATCTTTGGCAATCACTCAAAGATAGGTTTGATCACCAGAAATATGTGATATTACCAAAAGCCAAACATGAGTGGTTAAACCTCCGGTTTTAGGATTATAAAATTGTAAGTGAATATAATTCTGCGTTGTTCGGAATCACTTCTAAGAAGATATTATGTGGAGAAAAAGTAAGTGATTATGATATGATTGAAAAAACTCTCCAAACATTTCATCCTAGAAATGTAATCCTGCAACAACAATATCAAGCAAAGGGATATACTCGTTATTCGGAGTTAATGCAAGTTCTCCTTGTTGCTGAACAAAATAATGAACTTGTGATGATGAACCATCAATCTCGTCCCACTGGATCAACTCCATTCCCAGAAGTGAATGTTGCATCATCCAGTTACAATAATTGGCAAGGACATGGACGTGGTTGAGGCCATGGTCGTGGTCGTGGACTTGGACGAGGAGGTGGACGTGGACGTGGAAAAGGAAGATTTTTTCGTCCTAATGAATTCAAATTTGGGAGAAAGAATAAAGTCCACGAAAATGAAGTTGGTCGCATACCTGCTGTACACCAAAATATACAATATGAAAATATTTGTTACAGATGTGGCATGAAAGGTCATTGGTTTCGTACCTGTCGTACACCAAAACATTTGGCTAATCTGTATCAAGAATCACAGAAACAAAAAGGAAAAGAAAGTGAAACCAACTTTATCTCGGATGAACCCGGACTTTCCTTCGATGGAAATGCATATCTCAATGTTGTTGATTTTCTGGTTGATTCCGAGAATACCAAAGAACAAGATAATTAAGTTTAATGTTATATATATAAAGTTGTATTTAGTTTTCTTACGAACAAAAAAAAAACTTAATATCTTTTTAAAAAATATATGTAAGTTTGAACTTTAATTACTTAATGTAAAATAGTTTTATTATAATATAAGTTGATTTTGAAATATGTGTGTTTAACATTTATTAATACATCTTTATCAATATTTTAATACAGAAAATGTATCGTTTTGAGAGTGAGAATGAAGATATATGCCTAGCAGACAGTGCTACAACGCATACAATACTTAAAGATAAAAAGTTTTTCTCTCACCTCAAAATGAAAGATTCCGCCGGAAGTGTAAATACAATATCGGGTAATGCAAATATTATCATACGCTCCGGAAGAGCTAGTTTTTCAATGCCAATGGGAACGAAATTTGAAATAAATGATGCTTTATATTCCCCCAAGTCTCATAGAAACTTATTAAGTTTCAAAGACATCCGTACAAATGGATATCACATAGAGACAATGAGCAAAAATAACATTGAATATCTTTGCATTACATGGGAGCAGAAACAAATATTGGAAGAATTACCAATGATGTCTTCTGGATTATATTACACAAAAATAAATATAATTGAATCGTATATTACGGTAAACCAGAAGTTTACGAGTATATTCAAAGTCTAGCATGAAAGACTAGGACATCTTGGATCAGTTATGATGAGAAAAATGGTGCAGAATTCTAATGACCACCCATTGAAAAACCAAAAGATTTTTCAATCATGCGAGTTTTCGTGTAAAGCATGTTCTCAAGGAAAACTTATTACTCGACCATCACCAGCCAAAATTAGTAATGAATCCCTAGTATTCTTAGAAAGAATACATGGTGATATATGCGGGCCTATTCACCCATCATGTAGGCCATTTTGATATTTTATGGTTTTAATTGACGCATCTAGTAGATGGTCACATGTGTGTTTGTTAACCACACAAAATATGGCTTTCGCAAGATTCATTGCCCAAATAATCAGGCTAAGAGCTCAATTCCCTGATTATACTATAAAGAAAGTAAGACTTGACAACGCTGGTGAATTCACGTCACAAGCCTTTAATGATTATTTTATGGCTCTCGGAATCGATGTTGAACATCCAGTTCCACATGTTCATACACAAAATGGTATGGCTGAGTCTTTGATAAAACGGTTACAACTCATTGCAAGACCGTTAATATTGAGAACAAATCTCCTAATTTCAGTATGGGGTCATGCTATATTGCATGCGACAGCATTGGTCCAAATAAGACCAAGTGCATATCATGAATATTCCCCATTACAATTAACATCTAGCCAGAAGCCTGATGTATCTCATCTTCGAGTTTTTGGGTGTGCAGTTTATGTTCCTATAGCCCCACCACAAAGAACAAAGATGGGGCCATAGAGAAGATTAGGAATATATATTGGATTTATATCATCAAGTATTATTCAGTATCTTAAACCACAAACGGGTGACATGTTTACGGCACGATTTACCGATTATCATTTTGATGAAGAAGAATTTCCTACGTTAGGGGGAGGAATTAAACAACTGCAAGAAGATATTAAATGGTGTACGCCATCTTTGTTGTATCTTGATCCTCCCACAAAACAACGTGAAATGGAAGTTCAAAAAATCATACATTTGCAAAATATTGCAAACCAGTTGCCAGATGCATTCACAGATACAAAACGAGTGACGAAATCATATATACCCGCTGTGAATGTCCCATCAAGAATTAATGTTCCTGTAGAACATGTTGATGGCGATAAAATAAATGAACCTAGAGTTCAGTTAAAAAGGGGGAGACCGATGGGCTCAAAAGATAAAAATCCCCGTAAGAAAAAGTATTTGAGAGAACAAAATCAAAAGGTTCTGGAAGAACCTTACAAAAAGCGTCTCGAAAATACTGGTGAAAAGGTTATAGAGGAACCAACTCAAACGGAATGTCTGGAAGACATATGCAAACAGGTTTTTGAAAACCGTGAAGTGGAACTCCATCCAGAAGACGAACGCAATATAGAAACATATGAGATTTCAATTAACTATACCCAAAATAGAAAATTATGGGTTAGAAATAAAATGAAATAGAGTGACGAAATCATATATACCCGCTGTGAATATCCCATCAAGAATTAATGTTCCTGTAGAACATGTTGATGGCGATAAAATAAATGAACCTAGAGTTCAGTTAAAAAGGGGGAGACCGATGGGCTCAAAAGATAAAAATCCCCGTAAGAAAAAGTATTTGGGAGAACAAAATCAAAAGGTTCTGGAAGAACCTTACAAAAAGCGTCTCGAAAATACTGGTGAAAAGGTTATAGAGGAACCAACTCAAACGGAATGTCCGGAAGACATATGCAAACAAGTTTTTGAAAACCATGAAGTGGAACTCCGTCCAGAAGACGAACGCAATATAGAAACATATGAGATTTCAATTAACTATACCCAAAATAGAAAATTATGGGTTAGAAATGAAATAGAGAATATTAATGGAATATTCTCCTTTTCTGTGTCCAAAGAAATTGAAAATGAAAATGATGATGTAGAACCAATGTCTGTAACAGAATGTCAAAAAAGATCTGATTGAGAAAAATGGCAAATAGCCATGAGAAATGAATTATTCTCTCTACAAAAAAGAAATGTTTTCGGACTCATTGTCATTACACCTGAAGATGTAGTGCCAGTTGGGTGTAAGTGGGTTTTTGTAAGAAAAAGGAATGAGAAAAACGAGGTCACTAGATATAAAGCACGTCTTGTTGCACAAAGATTTTCTCAAAGACCGGGAATAGATTATGAAGAAACATATTCTCCGGTCATGGATGCAATTACATTTAGATATTTAATGAGTTTATCATCATCCAAAAGGTTAGAAATGCACCTTATGGATGTCGTGACTGCATACCTGTATGGAACCCTTGATAGTGATATATACATGAGAATCCCAAAAGGATTCAAGATCCCAGAAGGATCAAAGATCTCTAAAGGACCCAAAGAACTATATTCAGTCAAATTACAATGATCATTATATGGGTTAAAACAATCCGGACGCATGTGGTATAATCACTTAAGTGAATATCTGTTGAAAAAAGGATATATTAACAATGCGATATGTCCTTGCGTATTTATAAATAAATTCCCATTAGGCTTTGTGATCATTGCTGTTTATGTAGATGACCTGAATATAATTGGAACTCAAAAGGAAGTTGATAATGCAAGAACTCATATGAAAGAAGAGTTTGAAATGAAAGATCTTGGAAAAACAAAATTTTGTCTATGACTCCAAATTGAACATTTCCAAGATGGGATATTTGTGCATCAATCAAATTATACAAAAAGAATATTGAAACGATTTAATATGGATAAAGCGAATCCTTTGAGTACTCCAATGGTTAATCGATCGCTTAATATAAACAAGGATCTATTTTGACCTTGTGAAGATAATAAAGACATATTAGGTCCTGAAGTACCTTATATGAGTGTTATCGGTGGACTTATGTATCTCGCAAATTGCACTCGACCAGATATAGCATTTGCTATAAATTTACTTGCGAGATATAGTTCATCACCTACACGAAGACATTGGAGTGGAATAAAACATATTTTCCGTTATCTCCAAGGTACGATTGATTTGAGATTATTTTATTCTAGAAACCCCGAGTTTGGTTTAGTTGGTTTTGCAGATGCTGGATATTTATCGGATCCACACAAAGCTCGGTCCCAAACTGGTTATGTTTTTACACTTGGTGGAACTGCAATCTCGTGGCGATCTCAAAAACAAACTTTGGTTGCCACTTCTTCAAATTACGCTGAAATCATTGCCCTTCATGAAGCTTGCAGAGAATGTGTATGGCTCAGATCTATGACTCAACATATAGAAGGAGCAAGTGGATTAATCAACAATAAGGAGCCAACAAAATTATTCGAAGATAATGCTGCATGTGTGACCCAAATCAAAGAAGGTTACATCAAGAGTGACCGAACAAAACATATTCCTCCGAGATTTTTCTCCTATATCCAAGAACTTGAGAAAAATCAAGAACTTAACGTCGAGTACATTCGTTCAAGTGATAATGCAGCAGATTTGTTTACAAAGGCGCTTCCTATGACAACGTTCAGAAAACACATTCAGAATATTGGAATGCGTCATCTGCGAGACTTATAAAAGGAAACATATCTATCTTTTCGAGGGGGAGATTGCGTATCTGTACTCTTTTTCCCTTATCATGATTTTTATCCCGTTGGGTTTTTACATGATAAGGTTTTTAACGAGGCAGAACGCAATAATTTAATAATAATAAATAATCAAGGGGGAGTGTTGAAAAAGTCAACAATGTCGTCTGATTATTTATGTAAACTTACGTTTGCCGACTTACTCTTTCTCTATAAATACGTATGTTACTTCATTCAGATGAAGTAATTTTCTCTCTCTTCCTTCTTTCTCTCTTCTTCATGTGTAAAATTTATAAAATTAATAAAATCAGTATAATAATAAAATCTCTATCTCTCGATTATTATTCAATAACACATGTAAATTACCACATACGATATTGTTTATGTAAACTCCTTTCCTCCGTTTTGGATTTTCAGTTTTTTAAATATAATTTGCTATCGATCAAAAAATATTTTAAGCTTTATTGTTTGTATCGGCGAAGGAAAGTTACATATGTATTTGGAATTTAAGCTTTTTGATAAGTTTTAAAGAATTACGAATGAGTTTCTTACTCTTTTTTTCAGATTTAAACAAATGGGAAAAATGCCAATAATTAACAAAACCGCCGACAGAAAAATGAAAAAAAAATGTAGCATAATATACTCGTGTATTATTGAAGCATTGATTGACTAAAAACAAAGTATAATTCAATGAAATTAAATAATAGTCTATTCATGTTTTAAAAACTTATGTACGTATTAATAATAACATAAAATGTCTAATAATTTTTTAAAAATATTATACAACTACAATATTAACATTTAAAACCTTCAGAATTCGATTTGAAATATTTATTGTAATGCTTAACATTTTCCATCATAATTCAAGGCAATTTGAAGTCTAATTTGGAGAAATTGTAAATTTAAGTAAACCGAAGTTAACTTAGTGATTGACAACCGATTGAACATTTGTGAGAAGTTTCACGATTATTCCAAACCGAAAAAAAATGATGAATATTAGTTTTGGATAAGACACGTGAATCACATGCATGAGTTTGGTGTAGGAAATATCGGAATTGGGTGAAAAAATAATATATATTTGATAAGACACAGATTTTAAGTTATATAACAAACGTAATTAATTTTAATTGATCGTTATTTATCTTTAAAATAAATATTTATGAAATTATAAAAATATATTAATAATTTATATAAAATTAAAGTATATATTATTAATTTGTGTGATATAATAAAAAATTCTAAAATTTAAATGGAAAAATCGTGAACAGTCCCTATATATCTATATATCTAAATATCTAAAGTACAAATGCATATAGGATGAGTCATTTTTCCTAATAACTACTCTACCATTAATCGTATGTTTTTTTGGTCGGAGTTGACACATTATATTTTTTTGTATCAATGTTGAAAAACTGCCCACAATAAGCTACAAAGAAATATTAGCATGATTTTCTAAGGATTATCCTGAGAGATTTATTCATTTTGATCTATAAATTTTTTAACTGAACAACCGTATGCAGCTTATAATTTATTTAAAAAGTAAAATTATTAGAACATTTTATTTTACTTTAATAATTTATATAGACTTATATAAACTAAAGTGAAATTAACGTTAAAGTCGTGTATAAACTTGAAGTTAATAAAAAATGATATATAAATTAATTTTACTAATTGTATTTTTAAATTAATATGTAAGAGATAATATTACACTAACTTTTTGTGGATATGATGAAAGAAACCATAGAAAAATTGGGTTGAATAATTTGTTTGCTACGATGTTACATCAATAAATTCTAATACACGTTGTATTGCGAAGTTATTCATGTCTAAAAAAAATTTTCAATTGTAACAAAAATATTAGAAAACAGGTATCAAAATATAGTAAAAAGATTATAATTGATACTGCAAGAAAATTTGAATTATGCTATGAATCCATGGAAAATGATTAAAGAATAAATGATGAGTAAAAAATGAGTAATACCCTAAAATAGTACAATTTTAAGTTTTTCTTCCAAATTTAGAACACTAAAATTCCCAAAATAGCATAAATTATTATGTAAAAATAATTATTTACCTTAAATAAAAAATATATAAAATTAAAACATAATGTTTGGGTTCACTTTTCCAATTTAGGGTTTAAATTTTTTTCATTAGGAATAAGTTTTCAATTATTTTAGTATTAAATTTGTGCTATTTTTGAAAATTTAAATGACTATATTTGAAACAAAAATTTGAAATTATGGTGTTTTAGTCAATTGCCATAAAAAATGAACATCATTTTTTTGCATTAAGAGAGATTAGATACACGTTTATGGATTGAATTGTGTTAGAGAATTTCTTTTGGCAATGGCATATGAAAAATGCCCATGAAATAAAAAGCGTTTACTTAAATAATTAAAGAGTGAGAAAATGTGTTTGGAAGTAGTCATGTTAAGCGGGTCGGATACGCCCCTCATGATCCGTCCTACGACGGGTTGAACACTTTTTTTCATAAATCTTTTTTATCCGTAAAACCCATGAATCATTTTTTTAAAACCCGCACATACCCTGCATTAATCTAATGGATTTACGGGTTATCTATGACCCGCTTTGTTTTCTAAATTTTTGAAAATATTTAATTAAAATAAATTCAAATAATAATAAATCTAATATTAATACATCAAATATATCAAAATTTTAATTTTTAAAACATCAAATTACACAAATTTTGAACATCAAGTTTGGTATTAAATTGGTTTATAACTAAATTAGTTTAGGATAAATGTCTAAAATAGCACATTTCTAAATTTTTGTTCCAAAAATAACATCATTAATTTAAATTTCCAATAATAGCACAAATTTAAGATTAAAATGCATTAAAACTATATTTTAATAGAAAAAATTAAACCCTAAATTAGAAATAATGAACTCAAATACAATAATTTAAGTTTATGTATAATTTATTTAGAATAAATAAGTATTTTCACATAAGTATTTGTGCTATTTTTAGGAATTTAATTTTATGATGCTAAATTTGGAAAAAAAAATTAAAAGATGCTATTTTAGGGTATTACTCATTTTTTTAAGATTAAATTGGTTTGTGCTTAAATTGGTTTAAATTTTGGTTAATTGATTTTGATCCAAAATTTGCGGGTATCTGCAAAATAATAAAACGAAACATGCACCCGCCTCGTTGTACCAAAATTTCGATCCACACTCACCCCGCATATGAAATTTTTTTTTCTTTGACTCGCACCTGCCGTGCAGCGGGTTAAACGGAGCAAAACCCGCATATAATGAACCATAATGATATACCTGTTTTGAAGTAATTTTTTCTCTTGAATAGTGGTGCACAATCTTGACGATTCGTTCTAAAATTTTTAAAATGAACGAAATTTTTTTATTATGTAGTTATTTTAAGTTTTAGAAAACCGATTTCCTTTTCTTTTCATTTGTGGAAATTTCTTTAATGTAGTCAAAATGTATACTTTTCCGAGTTATTATTACATTTTACAATCGTTGTTTATTGGATTTGAGCTTTTGACTATCAATTATGTTTTCAACAAAGTTTCACTTTGGTATAATAAAAAAATGGTTGAACTAAATTATGTTATTAAATTATTAGTTTTTACAACTTTCTAATTCAAAAGGAGAAAATGTAGGGTAACACCAATCGAAATAAAATTCAAATAAAACCAACAAACGCATTTATTAATCATATATTAATCATACCTACTGATTAAACCATTAAGTAAGTCTGATCAATAAATGACAAAACTATAATAGTTGGCTTGCATTGAACATATAATATAGAAAATTCAAGGGTGAATAAGAAAACCAAAATGATAAATTAGAGTATACAAATGACAACAACACACTCACGGGAGCATCACACATGACTCAAAACACAACAATAACACATAACAATCTCAAACGATTTTATTGAAGGAAAAACGATAAGTAGTGATAATATATGGAATTATATGGAAGAAATTTGTGATGAAAACTTGAGAGAAACACTGTTGACGCAGTGACGTTCATCGGTAGGTGTGGGAAAACCTTCTCCTTTGAAAACATGACCTAAATGTCCATCACATTTTGTGCATGTGATCTCCACTCTTCTCCCATCTGCCTCGGGCTGATAGATTTATATAAACAAATTTGTTTTTTTTTTCTATATATAAACAAATATTATTTTATATATATATTTAATATATTAACGTACAGTTTGTTTAATGGCACCGGGAATAGCGTCGAAGAAGGCAGGCCAGCCACAACCAGAGTCGAACTTGGTGGTGGACTTGTAAAGAGGTGTTTCACAACCAGCACATGAATATGTTCCATCGTCGAACAATTTTGTATATTCTCCTTTAAATCGGTCTCTAATTCAATACCCATTACAACATTGATTAGGATGATAAATCGTCTTAGAAATAACTCACACACATATCAAAAAATTTATTTATATTTTAGGATTTAAATAGTTTTCTTTGGATATGTATATATAATGTTGAACATATTTCATTAACTAATTAATATTGAAATATCTAAAAAATTAAATATGTAGTATTCTTGAGAAACATGCAAATGAAAATGAGTTGTGCTTACTCTGTGCCCTTTTCTCTGAGAACTCTAAATTGTTCAGGAGACAAAACAGCACGCCATTCATCATCGTGTTTTGAGACAGATCCAGTTGATGGAGCCGCTGATGTCACCGTTGTTGCCATGTGATAACGATGGATAATATGCTATCGAGAGACTGTCGTGTGTTCTGAGAAAAATGAAGATTTGATTTGTGAGTAACTAACAAAGGAATGGGGTGGTTTAAATACACATAGACAATAGTGTCTTATTTTTGGGTCAAAAAATATTCCTATTAAATAAGAGCTAAGAATATATATATATATATAAATAATAATAATTGCCTTACACCTCATACGTACATAGATCTAATTGACAGCAATGACATAAGAGAGTAAAAGGGGTATTTGTTTACATTTACATGCTCTTGATCTAGAGACTTCTATTTGACCTCTACTTAAGAGGAATAATGGAGAAAATTATTGGGCAAAAATTGAAAACTTTCAAATTTTTTATTTTTATTTTAAAAACTGTTTTAGGAAGGCGAAAAGGGTGGAAGTGAGGGTAGTATAGTCTGCGAGCCTTTGTCGCGTCAAACGTAAATGGCAGTTTTTTTTACCTTTCCACTAGATTCGAGAAGATAATATAAACTAAAAAATATTAAATTTTAGTTCAGACTTTTTAATTCAAAGCATCTCTTTCCAATATGAGTCACTTAATGGGAATAAAAATAAATAAAAAAGAAGAGAATTCATTCAAATCTCTCACTGCTTTAATATAGTGTAGCACCATAATAATATAAATATAAATGTTTTTCTTACACCACACTATAGTCACATTTACACTTAATCTTCCGGTGAGATTTGTGGTTAACTGGTTATGATATAAAATGTATCAACCATTTCCTATTTCTTTCCACATTGATTCGTCAAATATGGCCGCTATCTTATATTTTCTTAATACCTTCCAACTTTCCGTTTCACAGTCTGTTTAGATACTTAAATTATCTCTTATGACAGATACCGGATGAAATCCAAAAAAATTTGGATTCTAGGATCTTCCCATGGATCATTTGGTGCATCTCAAAAGCAAAAAAAATAACAAAATGTATAACGCCATAGATATTCTAAAAAATACTCGTAGGAAAAGTGAACTATAGTATTTATCCACAGTTTTAAAAAACAAGGACAAAGCTAAGGCAGTGGAGGTTCCAATACCCGACCATCTTAATAATGATCTTTCTCTATTTGTATGCTTTACTGACTACTCATGGAAGGAAGGGGAATCCACGTCAGAAATTGGATGGATTGTCAAACTGAAGGATGAAACAAGCGATCTATTAGGCATGAGAGGTATATACTGAGAACTTTCTCCATTTCATATGGAGATCCTAAACCTTCGTTCGACGATGATGAATGTGCACAAGATGAATAGATATTGTGGAAGATTTTCTACGGATTCTATGGACTTAATTCAAGTAATCCAAAATCCAAATGTATGGTCTGCTTTCACAACGCAAATAAAAGAATTCAAGCGAATCTCGCAACATTATCCAAGCTTCTCTATTACGTATCAAGCAAGGGAAAATAACATACAAACGGACATATTTTTAAAAGAAGCACGGAAAAAAATATATAAATATTTTAATACCACACTAGTTTGAAAATAACATACAAACGAACAGATTTTTAAAAGAAGTGCAGAAAAAAAACTGTATTTTTTTTTTATATAAATATTTCAATACCACACTGGTTTGAAAATAGATCACATATTTTCTGATCGGTTGAGATTTTAATGTTTATCTATAAATGTTTTTCTTAAAAATGAATTACATCAATTTTATAATTATAGAAGTAGAGAAAGAAGGACAAATTTATTCAAACTGACTTGATTGACGATGTTGGCTGTGAGCCGTACGTGTGTGGGTTCGATGGAGTGTTTGCATGGCATCCAATGGTGCCTTGAAAAGTTAGTCCACGAAGAAAATTAAGACTGCTTGGTTTATAACGTATGTTGTCTACTCATATCATAATTCATATGTCACAGTGGGATGTGACTCGTATCCCAATAAGTACATCATATATTATTAATTGATAATGTCTGATTGATTAAGATAAATAATGCGCCTACGTGAAATAGTGATGTGAGAATTGTGGATCATAAGCTTGGGCTGGTTTGGGCAATATCAAAACGGTGCGTTTTGATTCGTCTGGGCTTGGGCCAATTAAGTTGGCCCAATAGTGATCCGCTACAGCTGCCGTATATAAGGGATGCTTAACGCAAACCCTAGCAGCTGAGATTGTTTTTTTCGGTTGTCTCTTGTTCATTCTCTCTGTGTGCGATTCGAGAGTTGTTCGTAATCTCTCTCGGTAAATCGCCGATTGTTCTTGTAAACTCACCGGAAAAGTTAGTGAATTCCAGGCTCACACCCTGAAGGGGGTTTCGGCCAATTCATACATGAACTTCGACCCGTGGTTACGATTCGATAACGAACTTTGTTGCTGTGCACTTTCATACATTAACTTAGTGTTTGACTCCATAACATGCATTGACTGGATTAATTAGTATTAAACATACATTAGCGATAAACGACGTTTAACTCACCGTTAATCCTAGCTGAGTAGGATGACACGTCAGCCACGACAACATCTTAATAAACACGCAAAACGTCGACGTTTTGATAAGTGGGAGTTACCCTTAATTATTTTCCTCTTCCCCTTCTTCCCCTTCTTCCCCGAGCTCCTTCTTTCTCTTTGCAAAATTAGGGTTTGCAGAGGCTTCCTCTTCTCTTCTTCTACAAACCTTTTATTTATCCGGTTTTGAGTCAAGCCATGTCTTCACAGCTTCCTCTGTCGACTTCGATCCGACCTTTTTGTCCGGAGAGAGCAAAACAGGGCCAATCGGCCAAACCGGAACACCAGTTATTCTACGGAAGTAGGATAATCCCATCTGATCGATTTCCTCAACTGTTGAACAAGAGTCCATCGAAATCAGACCATCCGGGTAAATTCTTCTTCATAAAAACCGACCAATCATCGCTTCCATCAGCTTCTAACATGAAAGAATTCAACTGAGTTTTCTCAATCTCCCCTGCTTCTGGGAAATCATGTAAGAGAAACTGATCTTGTTTCGTTTCTTTATGTGGAAAGTTCAACCATACGGATCTGTAACAACCTAACCCAAAAGCACCACAAGAGCTAAATATCGCTGACGAAACACCCATCTCTTTGCAAATCTTACCGATCCAACCCAAGAAGAAATCACCAATGACCATAACCGTACTCTCCTCAGCATCTCCTTCCTTCAAAATCTTCGTAATCAGGTCTCGAAATGGCTCGCGGAGCGACCTAGAAGCTTCTAAAAGGCTGACGACGAGAGAATAAGGGAGAGAATCGAAATTCTCGGCGTCGTGAGGGAGACCGTGATCGGAGCTGTTGAAAGGTAACTCGATGAGTCTTATAGAGGATTCAGGTGGAAGATTGGAGCGTAATTTGGGGATGTTCAAAGGAGTGTTGACCAGAGATATGATGGTTTTGAGATGAAGATTGTATTTGTTTTTAATCATCTTCTCTAAACGAAGGGCTAAAACTACAAAAGGGATCATATGGCCTTGTCCCATGAAAGGAAACATCACTATTTTCAGATTTCTGGGTTTAGCTTCCGCCATCGACGAGGAAAATTGAGATCTGTGGTTGGGTATTGACAACGTTTAAATCCATTTGCATTCACCTAAAGTTTTTGATTATCGCAATCATGTTATGTATAATTACTATTTACAACTTTGAGTTTTATTATAACACATATTTTTATTTAAATTATGAATTCGAACTACGAATAATTAGATCAGAAAGGCAAAAAGTTATAGATTATTGGATTTGGCTTGTTTTATATAATTATAGTTTTTGTTTTTTGTTTTTGTCGTTTGGTAGATTTTTATCTGACTAGAATTTGACAATAATTTTTATCTGACTAGGTTAATAGTTAAATAATTAATTAAATTTATTTAAACATCTATTATCTGACTAAGCAAATTTTTAACGGTTTGACTAACACCGTCAAGTCAATGCATGTTACGGGATAAAACACTAAGTTCATGTATGAAACTGCACAGCAACAAAGTTCGTTATCGAATCGTAACCACGGGTCAAAATTCATGTATGAATTGGCCGAAACCCCCACCCTGAAGAGAGATGTACCTGTTTAATCGGGGAACTCTATAAAATCTCGTGTGTCTTTTCGTTTATCTTGCATGCGATTGATTTTAGGTTCTTTCGAGATCGGTAAATTCGATCCGATATTCCAGTGAGTAGAGCGGTGAGAGAGTGAGAGAGAGAGAAAAGCAAAACGGCAAACGGTTACAAGTGGTATCAGAGCCCAGGATATCACCGGTAACCGTCTATTGGCCGGAAAAGTCCAAGAAAATCACAGATCGGAAAGATCTCTTCCTTCTGTGAGTCGCGATCTTGAATCGTGAAGAAAAGAGAGTCTCGGTGAATCGGAGACTCTCGGATCTAAGGGCTAGGGTTTCGAGTCAGAAACCCTAACTCGGTTGTGACTCAGATCTGTGAGGTAACTCGCAGATCTGGTTCAGATCTGGAAAGATCTGGGGGTAAGGTTTCGCGTTTGAAACCTAACTCGGTGGAGGTTCGAATCGGTTCAGATCCGAAAAGATCTGAACCAAGATTGGCTGAGATCTGAAAGATCAGCTCGGATTTGAGCTGAAAGTTGTCACGATCTAAAAGATTGGTTCAGATCTGAGCCAAGAACAACTCTGATCTGAACAGTAGCTTCAGATCGAGGTGAAAACCCGGAAAATCCACCAGACTCAGGTGGAGTTTTCCAGGCGGTGAACCGGAACCGTTCAGATTTCAACCGGCCAAAGGAGACGGTAAGTAAACCAGGTGAGTACATTCGGTTTGCAAAATTAGGGTTAGGATTCGCAGGTAGTAAACCGCTCTGAGAATCAAACCCGGTTTAGAAAATTAAATCTCGGTTAAGGAAAATTTCCGGTTAAGGAAAATTTCCGGTTTAGGAAAATTTCCGGTTAAGGAAATTCTGGTTAAGGAAAATTTCCGGTTTAGGAAAATTTCCGGTTAAGGAAATTCCGGTTTAGGTCAATTTCCGGTTTAGATTGATTTTATTCGGTTAAGATCAATTGATCGGTTTAGGGTAATTCTTTTCCGGTTTTGTTTGATTTTCGGATTATTTTTAGGAGAATTTAATTGAAGAAATTTTTTTTAAAAAAAAAAATATTCAATTAAATAAAGAAAAAAATAATAATAATAAAAGAAAATTAAATAAAAAAAAAAATAAAAGAAATTAAAAAAAAAAAAAAAAAATTTAATTTCTTTGGGTAGTTGTTTGAGTCACTTGTGTGTGTCAAGTGAGGTGTACCCTAGGTGAATAGACCCCAACAACCCAAACAATCCAGTATGGAGCCAACCCTAGGTAGATTCGAAATGGATAAGTTCGATGGAAAGGGGGATTTTGGGTTATGGAAGTACAAGCTGTTGGGACAGCTTGAAATCCATGGATTAGCCTCTGTCCTCAAAGAGGGAGCAACTTTGTTTGTGGATGACCCTGAGGCAGAAGAAGGGGCAGAACCTAGATTAGATCCCAGGAAAGTAGAAAGGGATCAAAGAGTGAAAAATTTGTTAGGAGTGTGCTTGAGTGACCTGATCCTAAGAAAGGTGATGCACGAAACCACAGCCATGGGGATGTGGAAAGCACTAGAACGTGACTATCAAACTAAATCGTTGCCCAATAGGATCTACCTAAAGCAATAGTTTGCTAGTTATAGGATGGACGAAGGAAAGTCCATAGAGGAGAATCTGGATGATTTCCTCAAGCTGATAGCAGATCTGGCCAGCCTTAAGATCAACATCTCGGATGAGGATCAGGCAATCCAGATCCTATCAGGGTTACCTCCAGCATATGAACATCTGGTCCATACTCTTAAGTACGGATCAGGGAAAGACACACTGCGAGTTGCAGATGTTGTCAGTTCGGCCTATGCTAAAGAGGTAGAACTTAGGATGAAAGGTGTAATTGGAAAGTCTAAGAGTGGAGGAGAAGGGTTATCCACGGTCCAGAGAGGTAGATCCGAAAGTCGGTCAGAGAAAGGTAATAACCGACAAGGAAAGGGTAGGTCTAAGAGCAGGGGTAGGTCTAAGTCTAAGACTAGGCAAGGTGCTAAGGCCTGTTGGATTTGTGGGGATGAGACTCATTGGAAAAGAGACTGTCCCCAAAGAAAACAAAATGACCAGGGGCAAAAGTCATCTAAGTCGGCTAACGTATCGGTTAGGTTACCTGACCATACGGCCTTGACTGTAAGCTCCCAAGACACCAAGGACGAGTGGGTTCTTGACTCGGGTTGTTCATTTCATATGACCCCGAGAAAAGAACTTCTCTCAAATCTTAAGGAAATGAATGGTCATCGGGTGTACATGGCTAATGGCACCTTTTGTGAGGTAAAAGGTGAGGGAGAATTAACCATAGAGAACCCAGATGGTTCATTAGTGACCCTTAGCAAGGTAAGATATATACCCAAGATAGGCAGGAACCTCATATCCTATGGACAGCTAGAGCAATCTGGCTGTAAGTACGTGGGAGGAAATTATGAGGTTCAGTTTTTCAAGGGGGATAAGAAAGTACTTGGAGGAAAGTATGACGGGGGTTATACTACCTTCAAGGGACGGTTAGAAATGCCCAGGCAAATGCTGTCAGTAGTGGGGTAGATAAGTCCAAGCTCTGGCATACCAGGCTGGCCCACATGAGCCAGTCAGCTATGCAAGTCTTAGCTAGAAAGGGCTACCTAAAGTCAAGTGAGGTCTCACAATTAGGATTTTGTGAGGCCTGCACCTTAGGAAAATCCCATAGGCAGCAGTTTCCGACTGCAAAACATACAACCAAGGAAATCTTGGAATATGTGCATTCGGATCTGTGGGGTTCTACCAATGTCACCCCAAGCCTTTCTGGGAAGAAATACTTCATGACATTGATAGATGACTACTCTAAGAAAGTATGGATATACTTCTTGGGGGCAAAGTCTGAGGCCTATCAATGTTTCATGGAGTGGAAAGCCTTAGTAGAAAATCAGACTGGCAAAAGGTCAAATGTCTAAGGACGGACAATGGACTGGAATTTTGTAACACTCAGATGGATAGTATGTGTAGGGAGGAAGGGATTAAAAGACATCGTACATGTCCTTATACTCCGCAGCAAAACGGAGTATCAGAAAGGATGAACCGTACGATTATGGACAAAGTTAGGAGCATGCTAGCTGAAACTGGCCTGAAAGGCGAGTTTTGGGCAGAAGCTGCTTTAACGGCTGTCCATATAATCAATAGGTCACCTACAGCAGCCTTAGATCAGGAGATCCTAGAAGCTGTCTGGTCGGGTAGTAAACCAGATTACAGCTATCTGAGGAGCTTTGGATGTATGGCCTACGTGCATACATCTAGGGATAAGATAAGTCCTAGAGCCATTAGGGGTGTCTTTCTAGGTTATGCCCAAGGAACAAAAGGGTATAGGATCTGGTTGCTAGATGAACGCAAACTGGTCATAAGCAGGGATGTGGTTTTCCATGAAACCTGCTTATATAAGGAATTTGCAAGTAAAGATAAGCAACCAGAGAATTCTCTGAATCAAAAGAAGAAAGTAACCTTCAGTGAAAACTTGGAGGAAATTTTCTGGGAGAAGGATTCAGAGGACGACTCAGCTCAAGGTGGAGCTCCTGTGGAAGAGGAGCCAACCGAGGCTGATCAGACTGGCCCTGAAGAGGCAGACCAGAATATGTCTGATGAAATTGCTGAGGAGTCGGTAGAATACAACAATAAACAGTCTGAAGATCTAGATCAATACCTTTTGGCTAGGGATAGAGTTAGGAGAGCTCATAAGCCACCATCAAAGTTTGGTGACTCAGATTTTGTTGCCTATGCCCTTAGTGCAGCATATCTGATTAATCTTGATGAGCCAAAATCATGGTCAGAAGCCATGAAAAGTAAAGATAGCAGGCGATGGAAAGCTGCTATGCTGGAAGAGATGGAGTCTCTTGACAAAAACGGGACTTGGGTTCTAGTTGATAAGCCAGCTGATCAGAAGGTGATCGGTTGTAAATGGCTGTTCAAACTAAAACCAGGCATAGAAGGAGTTCAAAACCCTCGTTATAAGGCTAGGTTAGTGGCAAAAGGATTTGCCCAGGTTGAAGGAATAGATTATAACGAGGTATTTGCCCCAGTTGTCAAGCATTCCTCGATTAGACTCTTGTTATCTCTTGTGGTGAATCAAAGTATGGAGCTTGAGCAGCTTGATGTCAAGACTGCTTTCCTCCATGGTACTTTGAAAGAAACCATCTACATGAGTCAGCTTGAAGGCTTTATTCGAAAAGGACAGGAGAACAAGGTCTGTCTCCTGAAGAAATCCCTTTACGGATTAAAGCAGTCTCCTAGGGAATGGAATCACAGGTTTGACAAATTCATGACGGAGCAGAATTATAGGAGGAGTAAATTTGATCCTTGTGTATACATGAAGGGAACATGTATGAAGGATAAGATTTATCTTCTATTGTATGTAGATGACATGCTGCTGGCGTCAAAGAGCATGCAAGTCATAAGGGATCTCAAGAAAACCTTAGGTTCTGAATTCGATATGAAAGATATGGGTTCAGCTAGGAGGATTCTTGGGATGGATATAATCCGGGACAAGTCAAAGGACAGACTTGTCCTATCCCAAGAGAAATACCTTGTTCAGGTGCTGAAACAGTTTGGTATGTGGGATAGTATCCAGGTTAGCACACCAATAGGACCCCAGTTCAAGCTGAAAAGCTTAGATAAGGCTGATGAGCAAGAACTGAGAAAGGAAATGAATGTAATTCCATATTCTAGTGCAGTGGGTAGTCTTATGTATGCGATGGTTGGTTCTAGACCTGATCTCGCATATGGGGTAGGATTGGTAAGTAGGTACATGAGCTGTCCTGGTTCTGATCATTGGCAGGCTGTGAGATGGATAATGAGGTACTTAAAAGGTGCCTCAAGCAGGTGCTTGACTTTCATCAAAGAACCGCAATTTGATGTAATTGGGTTCTGCGATTCAGATTTTGCCTCGGATCTGGACAAGAGGAGGTCCATATCCGGGTATGTGTTCACGGTGGGGGGAAACACCGTGAGCTGGAAATAAAGCCTGCAAAAGGTTGTTGCCCTGTCAACAACTGAAGCCGAATATGTGTCACTTGCTGAATCATTCAAAGAAGCCTTGTGGCTTAGGGGTCTTTGTGAGGAGATGGGCTTCCCTCATGTAAAGACACAGGTATTTTGTGATTCACAAAGTGCCATTCATTTGGCTAAAAACAGCATGCACCATGAGAGGACTAAGCATGTAGACGTTAAATATCACTTCATCCGTGATATTATATTATTATAGCTCAGGATAAGGTAGAGATCAGCAAGATTCATACTTCGGTTAATCCAGCTGATATGTTGACTAAGGTTATCCCTAGTGAAAAGTTTAGGGGATGCCTTGAAAGTCTCAAGGTATTAGCTCCCTAGGCTAAGGGAGCTCGGCCAGCACCATCGGAGGCCATGATGGTGCTGGAGGTAAGTTATTAGATAAAATCCTATTGTATTCTCTGTTGTATCTTGTGTGTTTCAGGTACAGAAATTGAGGAGGAGCAAAGGAGCTGCTGGAGGCCAGGTAGCAAGGTAAGGTGAGGTAAGACATCAAATAAACTAACAGGTGTGTTGTTTATGATATTGATGCAGGTACAGACAAGGAAGAGGAGAGGAGGCGTATGATCCAAGGTGGAGAATTGTGAGAATTGTGGATCATAAGCTTGGGCTGGTTTGGGCAATATCAAAACGGTGCGTTTTGATTCGTCTGGGCTTGGGCCAATTAAGTTGGCCCAATAGTGATCCGCTACAGCTGTCGTATATAAGGGATGCTTAACGCAAACCCTAGCAGCTGAGATTGTTTTTTTCGGTTGTCTCTTGTTCATTCTCTCTGTGTGCGATTCGAGAGTTGTTCGTAATCTCTCTCGGTAAATCGCCGATTGTTCTTGTAAACTCACCGGAAAAGTTAGTGAATTCCAGGCTCACACCCTGAAGAGAGATGTACCTGTTTAATCGGGGAACTCTATAAAATCTCGTGTGTCTTTTCGTTTATCTTGCATGCGATTGATTTTAGGTTCTTTCGAGATCGGTAAATTCGATCCGATATTCCAGTGAGTAGAGCGGTGAGAGAGTGAGAGAGAGAGAAAAGCAAAACGGCAAACAGTTACAAGTGACTTAATTTGATTCAGGAAATTCAAATATTCTGTTGGAGGAAGATGAATTTTTGTTTTTGAAATTACTCTTTCTCGAGGAAAAATGTTTAACATTTTTGGTTCTATCATCAACGTTTGTTTCCGAAACTAAGTTTATTGTTTGAAGACCCAAGGTTTTATGATTAGAAGAAACAATATAGTATTTGGGAAAATATGCCTCAATTAGCACCTTGCAAAATGGTATATTCGCGAGATTTTAATTTATAATTTAGATATTCTCGATGCTAAAAAAACTAAAGTAGTATTCGCACTATTTATTATTAAGAAAACTAAAATCTATACAAAACCAATTTTATATGGGAATATACTAGTTTGATTATAGGTTCTTAATGATAACCCCAATAGCATCTTTTGTTTTTAATATAATTCACTTACATATATACTACTGAGCCAACATGAATTTTTTTATAAATGTTTAAAAAAATTGAACCAACACGAGTTTGTTACAAAATAAATTTTAATCTTATTATAAATGTAGACTAATATGCATGCAGAAACAAATTCATGTATTTTCATATTTATAAGAATTTTTCTCTAGTTTATATATGGAATATAATACGAGTGATTCAGGTTTCCGAAAGCTTTTTTATCTAGTTATTAAATTGGTAATATATATATATATATATATATATATATATATATATGAATTGGCGCTAACGTGAAATGTCTGATATTCGTCCATGAAAAATTATACACCTAGACATAAAAAAATTGATATTATAATGAATGGTGGACATTTATTAATTTAACGTATACTAAAATTTAATTGGACTTCGGTCTCATGGTAGACATTTTTAATTTGAAAATGTTATTTTAATTCATTGTCGCAAATAGAATCTGCTGTACACGTTAATGCAAGAATTCATGTGCAATGTATATAGAATTTGTATACAAACAAATCTGAATATGCTCATAATAATACAAAGATCATTGTGACCATACCACAATTAGTAGGGTCATGTATGGAAACTAAAAGAGTAGAAAATTAATCGACGATTGATAATAGGAGAAGAAAACAAAACGAGGATGAAGAAAGTGGACAAAAAAATAGATATACAATATCAAAGCAAGACAATAGGTTCGAATATTTCGTTTTTTTGTTTTGTTTTGACACGCGTAACTTCACTAATTTCACCCGGTTGGGTATAATATATGACCATACGAAGACTTGATTCAACGACCTTATTCCTAAGCCACACAATAAACAAACACAAGTGAATACGACCAAGACAAAACACCGTACGAGAGAGAGAGACAGAAGCATAACACAAGTACATTATTACAGGGTTCAATTCCCTGGTGTGAATTTGAGAGAGATGCTGTTCACACAGTGTCGCTCATCGGTAGGAGTAGGGAAACCTTCTCCTTTGAAAACATGACCGAGATGTCCTCCACAAGCTGCACAAGTGATCTCGATTCTTCTCCCATCTGGATCAGGCTGAGTATATATGTTAAAGCAAAAGATAATTTAAGCAATTAGTTTCTCAAATCATGATTCCTGATAAATGATCTTTTGATTTGAATATCTTACGGTTCGGTTTATAGCACCGGGGATCCCGTCAAAGAAAGCTGGCCAGCCACAACCGGAGTCGAATTTGGTTGCGGATTTGTACAGAGGTGTTTCACATCCTGCACAACAGTAGATGCCGTCTTGGAATAGTTTGTTATATTCTCCTGTTCCTGGATATCTACATTTACGTGTGTAAACCCGTTAGAATAATGATGTTATTGGGAAATAGATTTCACACCCTTATGTTATACATTGATCCTTCAATCACAGAGACAATTCTACT
The DNA here is from genome assembly GCA_018901935.1 of Pugionium cornutum. Lineage (NCBI taxonomy): Eukaryota > Viridiplantae > Streptophyta > Magnoliopsida > Brassicales > Brassicaceae > Pugionium > Pugionium cornutum. Next base: position 34,995,024 of record CM032165.1, read on the forward strand.
TAGGCTTCTATTTGCTTCTTGTTGTTAATGTTAAGAGAACCAAGAAAGACCAAATTAAGACACAAGAGTACGGAATATTTTCATGTCACACAGAGCAATCTCTCCTGAGACATCGTAAACGTATGGAACATAGCAACTGAGACAACCAACAGAAACAGAGTTTTAGTGCCGAGCAAAAAACGAAGACTTTGAACACTCTATTAAACCTCTAAATCTGTCAGAAAATGTGACTCCTAAATGTTAATCCAGTGATCAGGTAACAATTTTGTTTTCAAAGGCATAATAAACTCAGTTTTTCATCAACTTTCTTGAGTGATGTAGAAGCAATTACATGCCCAATGATTCAAAAGCATATTGTGCATGAGAAAAATCTAAATTTTAACGCATGAAGACCATCTAAGAAAAGACTCTCGCATGCTGAATCCCACAGCTGCACCGATCACTGGATAAACTTGAAATCCAGAAGGCATTTTCTAAACTCATGAACATATATTTATAATCTAGATCGAGATCATCATATTCATATCCCCGAATTTCTCAAGACAGATGAATGCCTAATCCAATCGAAAATCAAAACATTTAAAATCATAATCCCCCAATATCAGACCGAAAATGAACGAAGAAATCGTTAAGGAAATTCCCTTACTCAGTGCCTTTCTGCCTCAGAATCCTGAACTGCTCAGGCGATAGAATCGCGCGCCATTCCTCCTCTGGCTTATTAACCGACCCAGGAGCTGAAGAAGCCATTTTCACAATACGACCACTGTGAAAGCCTCGCCTACACTGACGGAGCGACGAAAATGATGAAGGAGAGGCGGACAAACGAAAGAGGTTAAGATGTGACGGAGAGAAAGCAAATCGAGTGGTGCTAAGCGAGAGAGAAGGTTTAACGAAAGCCTTAATGGTGGAAGCGAAGGTCATAGACGTGGCTGAAGATACACGCCCAGGTGTTATGACGTTCAACGCCATTGTTACCTTTTTAATAGTTTTATCCCCTCTTCCTTCCTCTTTCCTTCGGAAGAGCTTTCTATGAATTTTTTTCTGGCGTCGAAACCATCAGTTAATTGGGCCTAATTTCAAGGCTTCTTAGCCCAATATATTTTCCTCCGTGCGTATGTACTTATTTACCCCAAAGTTCTCCCCTTAATTACCCTGATAGGCTGTTTTAGAATAAACCAATTCATTTGAACTCGCAGGTACATAAGTTAGCTTCACATGGAACCTGACAAAAGAAAAAAGAAATCACATGGAAGAAGAGACAACGGTTGGTGATAAAAGTCGCGTATTTCACACGTTGACCAACCAAAAAAAAGTCGTATTAAAAACACTTGGATGAAAAGTTTGACCTCAATGATTCAGTCGACATTCATATTCCTCCTTTTTCCAAACTTACGCCATTGTGCAGACCGATCGATCAGACAGTTCCATATCCAAAACAACGATCGAGACTGGAACCAAAATTAGCAAGTGAGTTTGCTCGAAAATTTTCGAGGTTTCACCGTTTTTTCCTCGCCCATCGATTTCGATTCAGTTGTTATACTTGTGATGAATCATAATCAGCTGACCAAACTAAAAGGTCAGAATATTTTCCCTAAGTTTTCCATTTTTCTTGGAATTTTGTAGTGTACCCGAAACTGAAAGCTAAAGACAAATCTGGTAACTGCAAGCAGAGGGGTTCTTGTCTGAACTCGAACTATCTCCAATCTCGTGTCTCTGGTAATTTCTCTCTGTTTTCTCCCCCTTTAAGTTTTACTTTCTATTAGATTTAGAGCTAGAAATCTAAGTTATATGGTTTGGATTATTTGTTTAGGAATTGGTTTTTTGATAGAGATGAATTCTATGTGTAGAAGATTTGGATTATTTGCGCTTCTCCATGCTTATCATCGATTCAATGGTTTCACCATTAGAGATTGCCAATCAAATCCAATTCTCAAACGAATCTATTTTTTTATATTCTCTCTTTTTCATTTGGACAGATAATAATCAAGAAGAAGATTTGCAAACATATGTGGCTAAGATTCCTAAGGTTTACATTCCAAGTGTACTTATATCTGAAAGTGAATCTACAGAAATGAAAAAGTGTATCAGAGGAGCTGACATTGAAGTAAAACAACACAACAACAAAGTCAGTCCAATCTTACGCCCACGTGCTGTTGTATCAAGTCCCGGTATAGTTTTAGCTATAATGTCACACAATGTTGAACTCAATACACAGAAAACAATGACTTTGCTTTCGGATTCTCTTCTTTAGATAATGATGCGATGATCGGTAGCATAAACAGGAGCGAAGAAAGGAAAGCTAAAAAGGGTTTGAAGAGTAATGGTCAGATCTCGAACAGAGCTTCACAGCGTAAGAATATTGATACCAATGTGGAGATTTCGCATCGTACAATCGTTAAGCAACCGGGAGTCAATTCCAGAGATCAAAAATGATTAACTTGTGTTATAGTTTATTGTGATTTTAAAGATTCATTCTTGGCTCGATAAAGGCCTGACGAAACTATATACTTGGATGATGAAATGGTACACTAGTCATAATAATTGCTGTGATATGGTTAATCCGCAAAACCTGGTCAGTCACAAAATTAACGAAATAAACGTAGCATATGGGGATTCATATATAAACTGCACAAAATGGTAAGCTACCAAGAACAGAAATACACAGTATTTTTAAAGGCAAAGATAAGATGAAACTTAAGGACAGAAGAGAAGCGCCTTTTAAGCAGCTCTTGCAAGAACATGAAGACTTTCAGGAACATCAGAAGGCTCAATGAAGAAACTTCTCCTCGTCAAAATCCTCTTTGGTACAATCACAGTCAAAACACCGTTTTCATAACCAGCTGATATTCCGGTTATATCTATCGATTCCGGCAACCGGAACTTCCTCTTAAATCTCCTCTCCGGCGGATCCGTCGATCTCTCCGTTGCCTCCGTTCGTATGATTAAGTATATCGAATCTTCGATCTCCACTTTTATTTCTTCTTTCCTCAAACCTGATAAAACAAATCCATATGAGATATACTTTCTATACAATTATTATTGGCTTATTGCTAATGTTGTTAGTTAGTTACCAGGAAGATCAACAGAGAAAATGTGAGAATCTGGAGACTGAGACCAACGAATATGATTCTCTTGAGACATTTGATAGCCATTAAGAGATTGCGAAGACAGAACATATTCCCATGGCATTGATTGAATTGTCTGAAAATCCATAATTTTTTGGGATATATTTTCCTTTTTATTTTCTTGTGGATTTGATTGATTTTAGTTTCTGTTTTATAGTAAAAAGATGCTACCACTTGAGCAAGTTGTCTAACTTGACAAGTCGATAATAAATTAAACAAAATAATAATAAAAAGAAATATAAAACACTTGAAAAACCGATAGTTTGGTAGGTCATTTATTACAAAGAAACTGCAATCTTGTCCACACACGAGTGGGAACAAAAACAATAGTCGAAGATTTTAGAATTAGCATCAGATGTAGAACAAAAACTATAGTCAAAGGATTACAGTGAGCTGAAAAGTGTGCTTATATCTTCTCTGGCATCAAATGGAACAATTACAGATGAGTATTGTGTTTGCTGTTAATTCTCAACTAATAATATTAGAATCTCTAGACGTCTCAAATGTGTATATATTCGACGAAATCTTGAATCATTCTGCTGTGTATTATTTTCTTAGCTCTTGGCATCTTGTTGTTGAAATCAGGTGTTTAAGTCGATAGCTGAAACAGAGCCTAGTGATGTTAAATGTATAATTAAAGAAAGCTTTATTGTATTTACTCCAAGCAAAAAAAAGTAGGATGATCAGTTGAAATGACCACGCGACTGGCACAAGAATGTCCAAGTTTATCTATTATTCTAACATTTTGCACCACTTAGACAGCCTTTTATGTATTCACCCCGAGGATGAAGCCGTTGCTGTAACAGGGAAGATTGCTAGACTCTGCCCAAGTCCTGACAGGTGATCGGAAAGGGTTAGGAGCAACAGGAAGAGAGATATTCAATCCTGCGTTACTCAAAACTTCCTTTGTATTTCCGCAAGCATCTTCTGTCTTGTCGGTGAAGAAACCCGGGATGCGCATATTGTTCACCGCCTCAGCTGCTCCTGCCCAGCTTGAGTACCCATCCATGTTACAGTTCAAGGCCACAACAATGTCCGGTGAAGTCAGGTATGTTACCTCGTCTTGGTACAAACCTTTCACAAAGATCACTTTGACTCTGTTGTTGTTTGTCGCCGAGGTGGTTGCTATTGTACCAGATAAGTCAGATGGAACTTCAGGTCCGACCATTATGATTTGCACGCTTCCTAAACCATTAAGTAAGTGATTGATCTCTGCAAATGCTTTGATCCAGTCGAGTTCTCGTTCTGGACCTAAGTAATGGACAGTAACTTCTTTGCCTTTGAGTAACAAATTCTTGGAATGCGTGATTAATGTTGTTAATATGTGGTAAAGGGTTAAAGGGTAGGAGAGAATATCAGAAACCGGACTTGATGGTGGTAAACACCGAAGATCATAGTAATTCGACCAGTTTGACAGGAGGATCATATTCGACAAACGCCCATTGTCCAGATTCTGAATGGGTAAATCTTGTGGATAATCTCCGTCCTCAATCCCTCCCCATAATTCAGATTGTACATCTGAAGAAATACCGTGTAAGAGTCCAAAAGGCTGGTTAGAATAGCAAACGCATTGTCTTCTCCACATTCCCTTTTTGTGGATGCCTAAAGATCCAAGCCATTCACATGGATTTTCAGCAGAACATGAGAAACTGAAGATCTTTATCTTGAGATCTTCTTCTCTACTCATCATAGCTTCATAGAGACTACAAACATTCCTGTGCATCTCTCGCCAGTGCCGTTTCTCGCAGTCTGAACCACAGTAGATGGTAGCACGGCAATGGCTACAACAAACAGACTCATCTCTATGAACAGATTTCCCACACATGGTGCACCGTCTTAAACCCGCTTCCTCACCATAACCAACTCGCAGATTGGTAATGCCTGAAACTATTTCCAACTCATCATCTTCGTGTTCTGTTACCACAGTTTTCTTCGACTTCTGTTCATATGATTGACCAGGAGGATGAGAAACCGTGACAGCAACAGAATAATGTCCATTAAACATCTCTGGTGGCCACTGAACGTCAACAGTCTCAATAAATGGCAAAAACTTAATCATCCTTGGCAATCCCCTGACTTGCTTCTCCTCTTGAAGCAGCAAAGGATGAACCAAAGAAAGAGCTTTCATTATGGCATACACAAGCCTAAGCTCTTCGAGTGTCGGTTTTCTGAACTGAAGCTCACCAGAGTTCATGTACCGTGCAACATCTATGACCGGAAACCGACCCATTCCGGAAACTTCTAAAGACAAAGACTTAACCATTCTCTTGTTAGAAGGAAGCATCAGTGCCTCAAGCTCATAAGTAACCCTAAAAACCTCAACATTAGGGACTCTAGCCATTTCCCATGAATCTTCAGTCATTTTCAGTGCATAGTCAATGGATCTGTACATGTAGATTGCTATATCACCACCATCCCCTCCTATGAACTGAACACATTGAAAAGGCTGTCTCTTTCCTGACCAATCTGAGTCTTTTCCAACCCGAACACCGAACAAATGACCCGGTCTCAGCCTCTTCCATGGCTCACTTCTGTATAAAGAAGCTGAAGCTCTAAATATGGACTGAATAATGTTGGGAGATATACCTTCAACTTTCATCAGGCAAACACCGGATCCAGGTCCAAGACCCGGACCTGATCCGAATTGCTCATGAAACCTTCCAAATAAGTTCTTCAAATGCAAATCCATTCTTCAACCGTCCCTCCAAAATAAATCAGATCTGAGTGAAAAAAGAAGCTTTGATGATATTACTCCACCCGGAACACGATCTAATTTTTATTACACGCAGAAAAAAAGCATTCGTAATTCACAAAAGAAAACCACAAAAACAAAAAGCGATCCTTTGTTCACTTTGTAGAATCCAAGCAGAGAAAAAGAAACAGATGGATTTGAATTCAGGAAGGCAAATTATGGTTTCGCAGTTAAACGGTCATGACCGACAAAAGTGAAGTGTAGAGAACTTTAACATAGGAGAATTATAATTTATAAGCACAGATTGTTCCTACGATTTAAGTGTATTCCATGCTGGCTAATCGGACGGTTATAAATGAGCGTAAATAATCTTTTCTTTTCGTCAAACCTCATATCTTTATTCTTTAAGGAAACCGTAAATAGTTTTTTTTCAACAATATGCAATATTTAATACAATAAACCATTTTTAAATTTGAGTGGTGATACATTGTAAATTATTTAGATGATAGTATTTCGTTTGTTTTTTCTTACTAAATGTCAAATACTTTGTTTTTCTTATGGGTAATTATTATAATTTACAAAGGATAATGTGAGAAATGGTCATCCCAATCCCTATGAATAAACTGAACTAAAACTGAGGGAAAGTTATGATATTTGAATTTAATATTTTCAGATGTACCATTTAAATTTCATTTTTACATTAAATTATTACTTATAAGAATGCTTTCACATTTTTCCAAAAACCACTTATAAACTGGATACTATAACCTTTACTTGGAAATACTTTACTAGAAACGTGACGGCCAAAAAATGACGAAAAATGCACCATTCTGTTTACCTAATAGGGATCTGACTTAAAACTTATAACTTCTAAGAAATAAATGTTTGAATAACAGAAGAAGAAACAGTTTTACAACAAACACAGAAGAAAAATAGAAATAGTCTATTGTATAAGTAACCGAAACATTAAAAGAGTAAAACTACTGCACTGATGGAGTAGCTTCTTCATCCATGTCAATCTTCCTTCTTGTCTTCTCCTTCAAACAAGTTCGCTATAAACCCACTCTTTGACACAGAGGTTTCAGTGTCTGTCTCCATTCTAGTGCCATGATTGTCTCCACTCATTATTGTCTTGTTTCCAAGCTCTAACTGAAGCTCTTTGGGAACTTTCTCTCCTGGACAAACCGGTTGCTCCGCCATAAGATCAAATCCACGAGTCTCACCAGGAGATTTCTGTATATCTGGAGTCTCTTTCTGTTGTTCAAAGACAAGATTCTTTTGACCAGTCATCATCGTCGTCGTCGTCGTCTCTGGAGTTGGGAAAAACTCCACTAAACGAGTAACAGCTTCTCCTTCAGTAACTCCACCTTTCTCAATCATAGCTTCTTTCGCTTGAACAACGAATGCTTCACGATTGCTCTCCTGTGGCATTAAAGACAAAGCTCGAGCAGATTCAGAAATCTCCAAGTCAGTGATGACACCATCATTCATAGGTTGATCGTTAGGGAGAGACTGATCATCAGTTTGGTTCATGATTACTTCTTTTTCGAACATTTTAGCAAGAGGAGCAACGTCGTTTTCTGGAGTTATCGGAGTGACTTTGTCCGGTAAGAACACAAGACCTCTCAGATTAGTGTCACTGTCTTTAACCTTAACGTTGAGAAGATAGCCTGCTTCAAAAGATCCTTCGACAACACCAGAAACCATCTTACCTACCAGATTAGTGTCCGGTTCCGGAGTCACATGAGAATTTTCTTGTTGAGTTAAGGTTTCATCTTTGCGCGGACGACCTCTCTTTCGTTTCGCCAAGAGATTGTTAGCAGGAGGAGGAGGAGGTGAGCTCGTGGTTGCTAGATTCAGCGGATTCATTCTACAACATAAAACAATAAAATGTGATTTCTTTAGTTTCATATTATCATACTTCAATGGCATTGTAACTTTTGTTAACAAATATATACAACAAGTTAGTTGGCGACTAGACTTAATACCATATATAAGACGTTAAACTAGAAAAAAGGAGACGATAAACTAAGTAATACACAAAATAAATATGACGTTTCATTGCACAAAATACAGTGTTCATGGCAAATCTAGGATTTCACACTGATTGGTTTTCAAAATTATGGAACTGAATTAATTAAGGCCAAATCAGAACGTAGTAAAAACCTAATGATCAAGAGATCCATGGACTCCTATTTCAGAATAAAAAAAGTAAATAGAAACAATCAAATGAAGAATTGAATCCCTAATCAGAGTAAAGAAAAAATTGATCAACCTCAGTACGATTAAACAAGAGAAAATACCAAAAGAATTTGTTTCCAAAAATACTGATAACGTGTCGAAAAAAAAATCTGGGGAGAACGTGGATTCATGGTAATTGAGACGTAAAAACCAAATATATATTTATTCCACAAGGAAAATCCGAGTTTTAACGTTATAGAACAGAACGATTAATTACCTCTCGAACAAGCGACGCGAACCAAACGAAATGGTGCTTCGAAAAGATGAAAAGATCTCTTTATCTTCTCAAAATACGATCACAAACGTAAGAGTTTGTGTTGTATTTGATGTTCTTCCACGGCTACCTTTTTCTTCTTCTGCTTCTTCTTCTTCTTCTACAAGTTTTTCTCTCTTACGGTTTCTGTGTCGCTTCGTTTAGTTCCTTCTCCTTCCAATTTATAAGAAGCGTTATATGGGCTTTTAATGGGCTTTTCTCAACTACTGAAGAGTTGTCTACATTTTATTTTGTTTATTAATTGATTTGCAAATAAAATTTGATTTTAATTTAATTGAATTTGGTTCCTAATATTCACATTTTTGTTTGTATAATATGCCAACATCATTATAAATATTTACAGGTTGCAAAGTTTTGACTGAAAAAGTCTATAATAATATTGCCAAAAATATGGAGCGACTATAACAATCTTTATTCAACTAACGTTTCATAATTTTACCAAAAACCACTATCTTTCATTACTTTGAAGTTGTCACAAGGTACTCGTTTTCGTTTACTTGGAGAATTGCCTACAAATCGACATAAATTCAACTCCTCCCATTAATAAAGCACCATTTTTTTTACATTTTGTAGTTTTTTTCTCTCGTTTCATGATTTTACCAAATAAACACACAATCTTTCGTCTTTTCCTAATGTCACAAGTAAATCTTTTATGACTAGACATCGACTTAAATTAGTAGACATCCACTTCAGTTTTAGACTTTTATAGCTTACTATTACATCAGTTTCACAAAATGTTGATTAGATTTCTTCTCGTAAATTTTAAAAAATAACATACTTTATTTAATATTATTTATTTTCTTAAGTAACAATATATCTCCCTTCCATTTTATTTAACTATTTAATTGATTTTAAATTAGACAAACATATAACTTATGGTGTTGATTATGGTACAAAACAATTGTTTATTTCAAAAAAATTGGTTACGATAAAAACTAGAAACTGTAACAGTTGTGTTGTGTTGACATGTCGTACAACAAAAAACAACAATCAAAAAGGATAATGTCAGACACTACAACTAGCTTGAGGCATTTTTCTCTTGACCAGAACTAGAAACTGACACATGTCCGGTTTCGGTTCGTAACGGTCCGAACATAAACAATAGTAATAAAAATCAACGGAAGAAAACTTAATTGAGTTACAACATCGGACGGTTGGAAAATTGGCTCATAGATTGAATAATGCTGATGTGGACAACTAGAGCAGAGAGTGAATCATTATAAACTCTGTCTCGTAATGCATATCCAATTTCTTAAAGACTCATCATTATTTTGGCACGTGACCGGGACGTGCCATGACCCTTTTTCCGATTCCTGAATAAAAATCCACAAAAGGTACACAGATTCAGGTATTTCAATAAGAAAAGAAAACACATCACACAAAAACAATTAAAAAGTTTGTATAAAAGAAAACCTGGATCACAACTGAGAAAGGAGATGGCATTTCAAGCTTCAAACTACCTTTAACAAATGTATACCGAACCTGAATCGAAGCACAAACCAGAAGTCACCTTCTGAGTATCGCTTTACTGTCCTAAGATAGAATGCCGAATTATAGTAACTTACCTGGTGCCTTTCTTTCCATTTTTGAAAAAAACTGTTACTTAATAATTCAAAAATGTGATCTCTCATCTCATCATTAGTCACAAGCAAGCACTTGAGTTTAGCAGCAGCATAGAGCCAATACCTGAAAATCAAATAAGTAAAAAACCAAAATTGAGTTTTACATGTTAGAGTGGCACTTTTTTAAAAGAAGCTAAGAAGTCAGTCCATACCAATCATCATTGGAACCTGGTGGAGTTGTGTACAAGACATTGTTATCAATCCATTCTTCAACCAGATTCCTGTGATTAGGGTTTTCTAAAAGCGCATTGACCCGTTTCTTGTGCAAGAGAATTAGCGGCCACTTTTTGTTACCACTTCTGTTGTGAAGTTCCTTCACTACAGCTTCAAGCTGCTCTTTTGCACCATTGTGTTAGTATTCACACGAATGTATTAAAAATAATGCAAAGGAAGATAAGATCGATTTGACCTGTGGAAGACTGAAACCACCATCTGCAAAATTTTGTTGGTAGAGCCCAATATTTGCTCCATCTAGTATAGCTTCGTAATCTCCATGCTTTTCAAGCCAATCCTGTCATTTGAATGCAAAATAAATGATAGTTCAAGATAAATACTATTCCACCACGAGCAATAAGAGATAACTACATTACATCCAAGGAAATCTAAAAGACAGAAGCCACATTAGAACATTTCTTTTCTTTCTCAATAGTGCATGTTATATAGCTAAGAAATTTTACATCCCAAATTCTACAGAAACAAGGATAATGTTTCCCGATTGATCATAATTTGTGCTAACAGCCAAAAAGTGAGTAATAATCCACACAAAGTTTAACAAACAATGCATAAACATTCCACGCCTATTTAAGTCTCTTTTGAACTAAAAACTCCAAGCAGTCAAGCACTATTACTTTTTGTAAATATATATCTAAATAATTATCAAAATTAACTAAGCAAAAAAGCATAAAATTGTTATCCCCAAAATAGTTATCACATGCTACATTTTTTATCTCATAAATTTTCAAACAACGTTAGACACAAATTAAAAAAAAAATCATTATTTCTCTCTAACCTGAAACTCTCTGAAGTCCGCCTTTGGCTCACATGAATTAATCTTCGCTTTCCTTTCCATAGCCAAAGCCACCAAAGAATCCACAAAACTTTTAGTCTCTACCTCATTGGCATCTACACATGCCAAATGATCACCGCAGCTCAAACATTTCCCGGCAGGGCTAACATTGCCCTTCTTCACAATCCACTTTCCTTCCCCAACCCACCCAAGACCGTGCCACCCACCCCCATTCTTCAAAATAGCTGCTCTAAGAAACTCAATATCAAAACCAATCCCACTGTTGCTAACCTCGCTAGCTTTCTCTCTACAGAACCAGTCCTCGATAATTTTTGATGTTTCTTCACTAACAAAGCCAACACATTCCCTTAACTTATGCAAATATCTGTAAACCTTGTTTTCTCGTTCTGTGGCAACGCTTACCTTCAGCAAAGCCGAAATCTCCACCTCCTCCAACGCAATACCTGAAGCATCCATGTGCCCTTCCACTTCGTAACCCTTTTCAGCCTCCAATCTCTCACAGAAACAGAGCAGAGCAGGAGCATAAGTTCTCAGACGGGGGACTGATAAGCTACCAACAGCAACAATATCTTTGACAAGCTTGAACGCATAATCACCATCACCCTTGGCAGCAGCTAGTCGTGCCACCGAAGTGACAGTTGCCTCATTAGGACTTATCCCAGAACTAACCATATGGTCAAAAATCTGAAAGCCACGGTCAATGGCAAGGTTTTGAAGAAATGGATCATTCATGGATGCGGAGCAGAGGTAAAGAAGGGTCTGGAAGTGTTGCTGGCCCAGGCGAACATCACCGGAAGTGAGAGCTGCATCATAAAGAGCTAATGCAGCTGAGAGGTTCTTAGACTTGGAAAAGGAATGGAGATTGAGAAGGAGATTCTTTTCTGGGTTGTGGCTTGCCTTCTTCTTCTTGTTCGGTTTTGAAGAGCTTTCGTCGTGGTGGAGAGTATGACGTTGGTCAGCGGCAGCCATGGAATAATATATGTGGAATTTAGCTGCACAATATCTCAAAGTTACAAGCTTTGCATCGGCGAAAGTGGAGGATGATATCCTAACTCTGTCCAGAAAAAAAAATGAAAAAAGAAACTAAATTGAAGTGAGCGGAAACAAACCAATTAACGACATATCCAAATCAATCTTTACACAGTGATAAAAAGAGGCGTTAGAAAGAAGTAAAAAGTAAGAGCATTTTGTAGGTTTCCTCCACAAATCAAAGTCACAACAAGGCTACTTCTTCAAAGAAGATAAATCCACCTATTCGTATAGACATTAAACCGAAAAAATGTTATTTGTTTCTTTTCATCCATTCAATTTTCCAAGTATAAATATAGACCAAGAACCATACATCAAACAGAGATTTACCTTCAAACTATCTCAACACTACACTGAAGGTTGAAACGCATATATAAATATATATATATATATATATTTATCAGAACCTAGCGTTTAAGAAACACTAGGAGGATGATTAAATCTAGGTTAATAGTTTCTACAATCGGGCAGAAAAGGCTGGAGTTTTATCAATTTCTGTATTTTAGGATCGACACAAAAAATAAGAAAACTTTAGGGTTTTGGAACGAATTCACAGGGAACGTGAAAACAATATTAGTCTATTAGGAAAATTGAAGAAACTAACCTGCGAGAACGGAATCGAGAGGGTGAGCGAATTTGAGAGAGAGAACGCGGAACGGCGCAGAGCAAGGAAGTAGACGGCAGTGCAGGTTTTTCTTAATTTCATAGCTTTGATACGCATTTTTTTGTTGTTTAAATTAAATTAAAAATAAAATAAAAGGATTAAACTACTCAATTTGGTTTAATTCCAACAAAAATGTAAATTAGTTCTTTTTAAAATCTAATTGCATGCCTAATGATAATATCCAAAGTATTGTTTTTTAAAAAAAAATTATTTCAATATAATTATTTAACATTAAATTTTAAAAAATAACACAAAATAATTATATTAAGATATTTATTTTTAAAAATAAATTATACATAAATTTAAAACATTATATTTATATTTTAATTTAATATATAATTTGTTTATTAAATCTTAAAAAATTTATTACTAAATATTTAAATTAATAATACTATTTTGAAATAAATAAAAAATGCTATTTTAAAGAATTATTTTTTTCTCCTATAGAGAATTGTCCTTTTTGTTTCAAAATTATTCTCAAATTACAGAATTTTTCTTTATAATCCGACGTATATTAGTTTTTTTTTTTCTTGCAAAGTCGTCAAACTTATTGTAAGAATACTTGTAGTCTGTTGACAAAAAAAGAACTTGTAATCTATACTGTTGTCACAGTAAAAAGAACACAGGACTAGATTGGTCAACGGTTAGTGTATCTATAGGTCAAAAGCTATTCGGAGAAGAGGTTTGCTTGATGATTGATTACTAGTTTATGATACATGGCTTGAACTGACATTTAAAAACCATCGATCCAGAAAACAAAATAAGAGAATCTATCATGAAAGAAAACCGATCCACATGAGAAACTACAAAATGCAACAGTAAACGAACAAACCGTATTTTTTCTAGCGACGCAAGTAGTTGCGGTAAAAGAAATCTATCTCCCTCCTTCACCACGTGGTCTAAACCCAGAAAATTTATTACCCTTAATAAAATGAGGTATGGATCCAATATGGGTCATCTTTTCCATTGTACGAAATGATCTGATTTTGGTCTTATCGAATTTTTAGGTTGAGAGCGTTGGAAGAATAATTGAAGAGTAATCCTTACGACAGATTAATATTAAAATGCAAGTCAGTGAGAGAAAATGTTACACAGTACGACCCAATATTGTATGAGAAATTTCATATCTGACTTTTTCTATTTTATAAAAACTACCACATTTTAAAAAATAGTAATGGTTTCGTAAAGTTATATATGAACATGTAGTGTGTATAATACATGTGAACCAACTGGAATTATGGATAGTCCACATGTATATGCTCATATAGTCAAACAATATAAAATCCTCACATATATGGCTATATATATGTCTACAATGATCCTCATGGTATTACCTTAATTTAGTCAAAAACATTAGCTCCAAGACAAAATGGCAATGATGAAGATCTCAAAGGAATACACAAAGATAGAAAAAGAAGATCCTAATGAGATGGTTCACAGGAGAGCTCAGTTTCTGATCCACAAGATTCTCCAACGAGCCGACACAGAGATATTAAGACAGAGACAGAAGAGAACTACTTTGATCAAAACACCGTCGTTTAGAGTTGTGAGGATAAAAATGAAGATTGGGAAGAAGCTGAGGAAGCTAAGGAAGACTTGTGTAATGGCGGACAAAGATGGTCATCTTATGCAACGTTTCTTTAAATCTCTTAGACGTTATTTCTTATGTTCCTCTTCTCGAACTCGAAATGATCTTCCTCCTTTCTTCGCTCTTCATGTTTGAATATTTCTAGAAATTTAATTGTTTAATTTTTCTTGTCATGCCATATCATATACTGAATAAAAACTCACAATGGTGTATTACCACCTTCTCTTAGAAGTCTAATTTAACTGTATATGAACTGTGTGGATTATTGATAATTTACCAGCGAATAGATATATTATCAAATAAACTTTATGGTCCAATCAACTGTGAAACAATTCTAACCAACAATCTAGTATGTCCAATTCTCCATCAATGTACTGATAAAATCGATTTTCTGGTGTTTTATTATGATGTATGGAACATTAGAATAGGTTTGACATCGACATTTTTCTTGGTTAATTACTCCCATATTTTATTATGATATTTTCTTGAGTCGGAGTCCAACCTATCTTGTACAGTTTACACTACAGTCCGTAGCAAATGAGTTGTACCACAATACCTCAAACTTCGTATCTACCCAAGAAATAATATGCTATATTGAGTATAAGCTATCATTAGTAGACCATATACAGCATTTTGAATATTTATATAAAAATATGTTTCTACAAATCGAATAATATATCGAGATTAAAGAATTTGGGTTTACAAAATTTTATTATGTAGTTGGTTTTTAAAAGTATACAATACTTATTTCGTAAAATATACTTCTTGTCTTTTTTTATTTTGAAAACATTTTCGCGAAATCCAAGACAATAAATAACTAAAAATTAGTTGAGTGAAATATTGGAATGATGTGTAAGATTGTGAACATGGCCGCAAATCCATTGAATCTTTCCTATATATTAAAATCGGTGATGCTTTAGTGCTTTACGAAGCGTTTTACTTCCTCCCATTGACCGATTGTATATTTGTTTGCGTAGGAAGTTGACTATATTATAACTACGTTACATTCAATTAGTACTAGATTGAGTAGAAGTGTATTAGTGTGTTTTAAAACTTCATTAATCCATGTTATAAATGGTTCCAATGAAATCACTAGTCATGATGTGCTTACTAATTAGCCTAATCGTCCGTTTTGTATATATGAAGATTATATCGAAACACATTCTCAGATTGGTTTCATGAACGAAAACCATGATTGAATTATATAACATAACAGATATTTGGTTGTTGGTAAATGTCACCGTACACTAGTTTATTAATGAGTTTACACAGACATTATTTAGTTGGAATGAGTAGAAATACATACAACAAACCATATGGTTCATGTTGTAACGTTCAAATATTTTTCCTTCATAATATTTGTTTTTACTAATTTAGTACTTTTTCCTTCTTATCTTCCCACATATCCAGACGTTTCCTCGCCATTTTCACCTGAATCATTATATAATAATAATCTTAATAATTAAGTTCAACACTCAAATGAAAACTCATACAAAATGAAACTAAAATCAATACTGTGACGACTAATCATTTAATATTACCTCTTTATCCCAATCTGTTCGATACGTTACATAAAGTAAGATAAGGGTTTGCATGAGGGTACCACCAATCATCCCAGTCCATATTCCCTATCACCAAATTCACATAAATATTAACATTATCGTATAGATAATAAACCATATAATATATGGATAAAACACTTAAAAACGAACCTTGGCTTGAAAATTGAAAGTGAATCCAAGAAGACAACCAACGGGAATACCAACAATATAGTAACAACCAACATTTACATATGCAACGTATGTTTGCCATCCACATCCCACAGCCACTCCTTCAAATACAATACCAAACCGATATTTATTTAGCTTGGCTTGGTTAACGTATACCGGTTTTTACTATAAATCATATACCGGACAAGACGGGTTGGATTCCGTTGAGTATGATGGTGACAGCGAGAAAAGGACAGAGCTCAGATACGGCCTTAGCCACGTCAGCGTCCGACGTGAAAATGTAGCTGACGTGATCACGACACGCCATCAGGGCGAACGCCTCTGCGACGGCGATCGTGAATGAAACAAAAGTCGCCATCCATGAAGAGAACATTGCCGATTTTGGATTTTCTGCTCCAAGCTCATTACTTGTCCGAACACTGTCATAGTTTTTTTTTAAAAATTGTATAATTTCAGAAATGTTCGTTAATAATTTGAATTATCAAGAATAATACTAACCTTACAGCCGCATTGAAACCGATGGAGACCATGAAAGAAAATCCTGAAAGTGACATACTGTACCAAAATAAAATGTTAAATAAATGGGAGAATTTGATGAATATTAATTAGAAGATAAAATTAAGCGCATAATGACATCAACAAAAGCATAATTAGAGTAACAGCATACATATAATCAATTATATGTAGTTAATTATTTGTGATAAATCGTAATTACAAGGAAATATTTTAAGCATATCAAATTGTTGCGAGTTACACATCTCATTCAATGTGTCAGAAGGTCATTTACCTAATTTCGTGTTTTAGCTACTATGTACTTAATATATAAAAAAACATGTCGAGATGCAAATTTCTAAAAAGGTAAAAACATTAAAGTGTAAAAATATTAACTGATTATTGAACTTACCAGATGGAAAGAGAATCGAGAGAGAGAGCATCATCTTTGAGTAAACCAGCGAAAAGAACAAGAATCTGCGAATACCACATTTCCAAACAAATCATAACGGCGGAGCCAGCCGAAAATTTGAAGAAGCTCCAAAGACCTCGGAATGATCTCCAGCTAAGACCAGTCCACGTGCGTCTAAACCTTGGGTTAGTTATAATATACAACGTTTGTGACATAACTATGAACCACCAAGAGATGGTAAGAACATAAGCAATGCCCACAAGACCCAGGTCCATTACGTAAATGGTGATCCATGTTAGCAAGATTTGGAGAAAGAGGGCAGCGCTTGAGATGTACGCACTAGGGACCACCACGCTCTGTGCTTGGAGAAATTTTTGGGCCGTGAAATTGACGGCGAAGGCGAAAATCTGAGGGATTAGTCCGACGATATACAAAGAAGCTATATACGACAACGTTTTGGGCTCGCCTAGTAATACTAGAATCGGGTACGAGAAGGTGTATAGTACTATCATGGGCAAACCAACCAGAGCGAGGACGATCGTTGCTCTTTGAAGATAGATTCCGAGCATTTCGTAGCGGTGTGCCCCATACGCTTGTCCACATAATGTTTCCACTGCACTGCCCATACCCAACTGATATCCAAGATATAAAAAACTTAATTATATATATATATATATATATATATATTAATGGGAGAAATGAACATTAAATATTGAATTTTTGCGTTTAATCCATTTAAATGCCAAAATTTTTATTGATCAATTGAAATAAAGATCTTTAGTTAATTGCGTCGATTTATACATACAATTAGTTAATATTAACACTAAAAATAATATTTTAACTATATTACTTATTTTAATCAGTTAAAATTAAATACTAATAAATAAAAATAAATAATCAAGTTAACATTATTACTTATAGTATTAATGGTGACTAATTATATATATATATATATATCAGTGTATTTAACTATAAATCGTTATTTAAATGGTTTATTAGAAAATTTGGTATTTAAATGTTCAAACACGGAAATTCAATATTTTAATGACTATTTTCACTATATTAATGTTATTAGTTTCATTGATGTCAAATCAATAATACAAAATCATTATGTAAAACCTCTAGAAATCAAATTACTGAATCATTATAATGTCAAAGGGTTCCGATAATCAAAAATTTTGAATCGTAATAATGTTTTAATTATCAGTAAAAAAATTATAATTCAAAAATATTATTTAATTGTATGAAACTTCACATATCTAAATGAACAACGATATGCCAAGTTTACGACCGCAAATTCTTGCAAAAAACGAACAAATATTCTTTTAGTTTGTTTTCCCCGAATAGATCCTAAAAGAGCTTTATTCCTACGTAGACTCTCAAATCCGACGTAACTAGTGATAGAGGTCACATTTGTAGACTTAATAATACCCGGAACAAAGATTTATGTGACGTCGATAAAGCATTAAAAGGACCAAAGAGTTAGTCCAAAAATTTGATTTAATAAAATAATTAAAAGCCTTTTTCTTACATCATTGAGAGTGTGTATAATTGCCACCAGATTTGTAGTAATATTTAATAAGAATCTTCTCCTAAACTACATTTTGTCCGCAAACCTGAAACCTATGCACAGCTTAGCTAAGCTCAGCTTGGTGACGGCAGCACGCACGTTTGGTTTGGGCTATCAACAATCTGACAGTTAGTGCCAATTGTTTTCTAGAGGTGCGAAAACAAACATTTTATTGAATATCTTTATACAGTATTATTAATTCACGGGTTTAGCTAGTTAAGCGAAAAAGTTGAGCCCACGACCAGATAAAATGCTCAGTTATACAGTCTAAAATACAAAGTGAGAGAATCATTAATATTTTAATTACATGTTTTGGATGTAGTTAATGACCTCACTCTCGGCCCTACATGGAACCTTACCAAAACCATGCGTGCAGCTTAAAACAAAAACTCTTCTATAGATGGAAGACTAAAACCTTACCTCCTAATTATCATTTTTATTTATTCTTTATAAACTTGCTTATTAATAGGCGTCACGATTTTTTAATAATAATAACAACAAAAATAGTTTTAGTTTTTGAAGGTTAACCTTCTTATAAACAAAAAATAGGGAAAATGTGTTAGTAATCTGTCACCATTTTAGAATAACTTCATATAGATGATACCATTTCCAACCTCCCAATTTCAGTTTGGAGTAGAATCATCTCCATTATTATTTTATTTTCACCTTTTAAAATGAACCGCATGTTCATGTCTCCGTGTTAGAGTCTTTAAAAAAATTTAATTATCTCTATTCAAATCAATATTTTTAACTTTATATATATATATATATATATATATTATAAACAACAAAAGTAATTATTATTTAACTTATCGTCATAGTGATGTTTGATCAAGTTTTCCTTCCGTTTTCGATTTTTTTTATTCAAATATCTTAAAAAAAACTTTAAATTTTTTTATAATAATTTCTTTGAGATTGTGAAGATTTCGTTAACACTGATTTGGTTTAATTGAACTACATACCATTGAAAAATGTTATGTTTAATTTGAATAATATTATGACTTTTTCAAAAGATAAAATAAATTAGATCAATCTATAAATCTATAAACAAAGAATAATAGTAACAATATACTGGATCCAAACTCAACTCTATCTTAAAGTAGAAAATGGAGTAATATATATGATTATTTTTCAGTTTGACTCTAATAATAATATTTTTGTGGTACGTACCTTTTCAATGTAAAAGAATGTTATATTAGCAAGGGACAAACGCCCATTGTAATATTTAACGCCTATATAGATAATTATTAATTATGTTTGGCTGTTATATGTATATATCAAATCCAGAGAAAACATATCATATATAACCCTTACTAACCATCAACGTGACTCCATTCATTTTCACACACAAGAAACAAAAACGTGCATGCCTCCACACATATTTGAACAATAAACGTAAAACGTACCATGAGGCCATAGACGAGATTGAAACAGCTGTTTCCAATGGATGCGGCGGCGAGTTCTTGACTTCCGAGATGTCCAGCAAAGATACGAGTTGAGATACTCATTCCGCTATTGACTAAATAGACAAGTATCGCCGGAAGTGCCAACCGGAAAAGTAATTTTATCTCTACGCACGCGCCTAAGTAGACGCGCCTCTGGTACGGAAGGTTACTATCCGTTAAAACGCTCTCGAGTCCAACGACGACCCTTGGAGGTTTTTGCTCCGAGTCCGTCGTATCCAACAACGGTCGTCGGAGATCGGTGCTCTCCACTGTCTCAATGGACACATCCATAGTTTTTGTCTTCTTATTTTTGTTTTAGGGCTATCTTTTTTTGTTCTTGGTTTTTTGTTTTAGGTCTACGTTATTCAGGTTGTGTCTATAATTGCTTAAATAGAGAGGATCGTACAACAGGTAATATAGTATCATTAAAATGGTTATTATGGTATTTTTGATAATTACCCTGAATTTAAGGTATTATGTTTTAGTCATATGGAATCAATTGTCATTTCCAACAATTAGTGTTTTAATAAAATGAGCACAAAACAAAATTAGAAATTATAAAGAAAGACCTTGTCTCTACACCAGGTTAGGCAATTGGTATCAATTATTTTGCTTTTTTTTTTGTATCTATTACAATTGACTTAAACGACTCTTGCATCACTTTATAAAAATAAATTTAGAAGCAGTAATGTAAATATTTTTATATCGTCTCAGATGTATGGCAGATATTTCTAATATATTAATTAAAAACTATTTTAAAAAATAATTTTACATTTACTTGTGATTTATAAATATGTTATGTTGACATGTTATACTATTAGAGTATTTTAATACAATATTACATAACACATAATTTATTAGAATATATACGAAAATAACATTACACAAATATTTAACAGTATATTGTATGTCAATCTTTAATATTTCGATATAAAAGTAAAACACAATATAAAACAAAATATTAAAAAATTTAAAAAAATAGTCAAACAAAATATAAAACAATAATTGTCTAATTAAATATATATGACATCAACAATTCCTTACCTAATTAATAATATTATATATCCAATATATAGAAAAATTAAATTCATTTATATAATACAATTTTATTATATTTTTTATTTGTATAATTAATATTAAATTTTTAAAAAATTTATGTTAAATAAGAGATAATTATGTACGTATCTAATTTATATTTACTAAATAAATAAATAATTGTAATGTGTAAATATTTTGTTCGTATGTGTAAATATAGTTTATGTTAATTGCTGTAATTGACATACGTTAGAAAAAGATGATATTAAAATTTGTATTAGTTTCTATAAATAACTATGATATTATGCCGTATAATATTTTTGGGAGAAAAATGTATAGCATTTGAAAAAATAAAGAACCAACTTTATTAAGAAAACAATAATGATTCAAACATAAAATAAAAATAAAAAGTAAAAGATTTGACTGGATGATGAATAGCCAACGGGTTTCCTACTAAATTTCAAAAACTATCAAAAATCAAATTATAATGGGTTGTTTTGGCAGTTTTATTGTTCGTTTTGTTTCTTATTTCCTGTGTTTTATCGAGTTAGATATATATATTTCATCTTACGTTTTTATTTGTTGAAGAGTTTTATCTTTTTATTTTTTTTCAGTTCGAATTCTATATACTTTTGGAGAAGATTTCTCAACATTTTAAAATACTTGTTGGGGTTGTGCCTCTTAATCAACAAGCCACACATGGACAGAGCACAGCCACATGCACTCCCAAATCAAAACTTTAAGGTAACCACTAAAAAATCTAAAACAAAAAATCTTAAAAAATTAAATGAACCCTTTAAAATGAAAATAAAATATTAATTAATACATGAACTAAAGTTATATAAACACATAAATTATTGCATAAATTTCATGTAGATTTGATCCCGAACCTCCAATGTCCATAAAAATTTGAAACAATCCTAGGTTGTTGCTGTACTTGAATTCATTTTTTGTATTTGTCCATATCAAATATTTTAATACTTGTTTTTAAATATATATATTTAAAAATTTATGCTTTTGATTAAAACTAGTACTACGAACTTGAATGCAATAAAAAATAGAAATTACATTTGAAATTGATTTTTGGAGACAAACACTCCTAACCTTTAAATTGAGTTTTTTTAAACTTTAAATCTTTTTTTTTTCTGAGATGAATTAAATCATCAACTGTGTAAGGGAAGACTACTCTCTATAGGGTTGACCCTTGCCCCCTAAAACATTACATCAACACTTAGATACTCT
Organism: Pugionium cornutum; assembly: GCA_018901935.1. Classification (NCBI taxonomy): domain Eukaryota; kingdom Viridiplantae; phylum Streptophyta; class Magnoliopsida; order Brassicales; family Brassicaceae; genus Pugionium; species Pugionium cornutum. Next base: position 35,017,212 of record CM032165.1, read on the forward strand.
AATCAGAACATTAAGCACACCACATCATATCGCTTCGCCTATTAGAATACTATTTAGTTGACGTAAGATTGAGGAAGACCAATAACTAATAACTATTCTTACCTGACAACAATTCAGGGTAGTAGACCGGATATCTTCTCAATACTCATCGTCTATGTAAAAAGGGGGAGGTTGGTCACACTCTTAGTAATTACCATAACTGCGTGTGCATCAACAGATCATTTCGAAAACAACTTTTAATAGATTGATGAAACCATCTATCAGATTACCCAGCAATATTTTCCGAAGAAAAAATGAAATCTGGTGATAGTTTTGTTCTATATCATAACTATAAAAAATGTTTGAGACAGAAGAATACTTTTAAAGACAACCTTCAGGTACATGCCACACTGTTTTTCTTTTTCTTTTTTTTCTTTTCTTGTCTTTCCCTCCTCCAGATTTGTTATAACCTGCATTTTGTAATATGTTAATGTTAGTTATTATATTAGTAAATTTTAAAAGTTAGCCGTTTCTTAAAAATATAAATTAATTTTATTAAAACCATTACTAATTTTTGCGAGAGTCCTTGTCGTCCCACATATCCAATCGGTTTCTCGCTTTTTCCACCTAAAATCATTATTGTATAATAACAAAAATCTTAATATATAACATGTACAACACACCCTTAAAATCATATTTAGCTTATGAAATAGATTTCAAGACAATATTGTGTCAGAAAACATATATGTGAATGGTTTTCTCTTATTCCATCGACATCTACAACTTGTTTATCTAAGAATATATATATATATATATATATATATATATGTATACAATAAGTATCAACATATGATATGTTTCTAGAAGATATATATATATATATGACGTAACGTTATTGTGTAGGCGCTAATACGTACCTCTATATCCCAATCCGTTCGATACGTGACGTAAAGTAAGATAAGAGTTTGCATGAGGGTACCTCCAATCATCCCGGTCCATATTCCCTTTATATATTATTCACATTATATTATATAGATAAAATATATAGTATACAGATAATATTATAAACGAACGAACCTTGGCTTGAAAATTGAAAGTGAATCCAAGAAGACAACCAACGGGAATACCAACAATATAGTAACAACCAACATTTACATATGCAACGTATGTTTGCCATCCACATCCCACAGCCACTCCTTCAAAACAATACCAAACCGATATTTATTTCTTCCGATTTGGTTACCATATACCGGTTTTCTCCGGTTTAATGAAAATGTAAGTGCACGTTTATACCAGATAAGACGGGCTGGATTCCGTTGAGTATGATGGTAACGGCGAGAAAAGGACAAAGCTCAGAGACGGCCTTAGACACGTCAGCATCTGACGTGAAAATGTAGCTAACATAGTCACGTGATGCAATCACGGCGAGGGCCTCCGCGACGGAGATCACAAAAGAAACAAAAGTGGCAGTCCATGTAGAGAACAAAGCCGATTTTGGATTTCCTGCTCCGAGCTCATTACTTGTCCGTACACTGACACAGATTTTGTTTCTTGAGATTTGACTATTTAATTTTAGCAAATGTTAGTTTGGAGTAGTACTAACCTCACTGCCGCATTGAAGCCGACAGAGACCATGAAGGATAATGCTGAAATCGACATACTGTAACAAAAGTAAAATGAAAATACTTTTTGATTTTTTTTGTCAAACTTCAGAAAAGAGTGCATGTATTATCTTTAGTTGACTTAACTAAATATTTTAAATCTAAACCCTAAACGAAAGTTCTAAACTTTAGAACCAATATGGTAAAGCCTAATCCCTAATTAAAGCCTAAGTTTCTACCCTCAGAATTTTAAATAATCTACTGCTATCAAAAATTTTAATGTATTTCTTCTAATAATCCCATATAAAAGCAAGAACAGAGAAAAACGAAAAATAAGAGTTATTAGGAAAGGAAAAAGGAAATTCTCGCCCACAAAACACTAAATTCAATTGGCATAGATCAGTGGTCAAACCCAAAACAGAAGAAAAAACAATATAATAAGTTGATTAATGGAATTAATTACCAGATGGATAGAGAATCTAGAGAGAGAGAAGGATTTCTAAGCAAACCGGCGAGAAGAACGAGAATCTGCGAATACCACATTTCTAGACAAATCATAATAGCAGAGCCAGCAGATAGCTTGAAGAAGCTCCAAAGACCTTGAAACGATCTCCAGCTAAGACCAGTCCATGTGTGTTTAAACCTTTGACTAACTGTAATATACAAAATCTGGGCCCCAACCATGACCCACCAAGAAATGGTGAGGACATATGCGATCCCCATAAGACCCAGGCCCATTACATAAATGGCAATCCACGTCAGCAAGATTTGGAAGACGAGGGCAACACCTGAGATGTACGCACTGGGAACCACTACGCTTTGAGCTTGAAGGAACTTCTGTGCCGTGAAGTTTACGGCGTAAGCAAAAATCTGAGGGATAAGTCCAGCGATGTACAAAGAACCCATATACGACACCGTTTTAGGCTCGCCTAACCAAAGTAGAATCGGGTACGAGAAGGTGTATAATAGTGCCATGGGTAAACCCACTAGAGCGAGGACAATTGTTGCTCTTTGGAGATAAACTCCAAGCATAACGTACCTGCGGGCTCCGTATGCTTGTCCGCATAATGTCTCAACTGCACTTCCCATACCCAACTGTATAAGAGAACAAAAAAGCTTAACTTTGTAAATTTCACGATTTAGGAGATCAATCAATCACTTTATACAAGGCTTTGGTTGAGAGAATCACTAACGTTCGACGACTATTCCTAAGCATACGAGAATTTTCAGAAGAAACTTGAAAAAAACGATGCTACAAATGAATATATCTTATCGTACAATGAATAAACGATGCTACAGATTAAGAAAACTTGAAAACGTACGCAGTAGAGGTTATAACAAGAAAATGAAAGGTTGAATAAACGATGCTACAGATTAAGAAAACTTGAAAACGTACGCAGTAGAGGTTATAACAAGAAAATGAAAGGTTATTTTCTTTCGCACTCCAAATTTGAATTTTTCAAACACAAAATCGGCTTACCATAGTGATTTCATTTGGTTAGATTTGTTGGGAAATATATGTTTATTGAAAGAAAAGGTAGTAAAACGTTTTGGTGAGTTTTTTTACTTATTTGAAATATTAATCACCAATATATTATTATTTGAGTAATACCTTATAATAACTCTTAAAGTTTTTTGGTTTCAAATCTATTACCTTAAAATTAAAAAATTTAAAATACCACAAATAATTATATAAAATACTTATTTATTTTAAATAAATTATACATAAACTTAAAACATTATATTTTGGTTATTTTTTCAATTTAAGATTTATTTTTTAATATTTTAATCTTAAATTTAAACTAATGATGTTATTTTTGAAAAAAAAATTAAAAATGTACTATTTTAGAAAATTGTCTTTATTATTTTAGTATATTTTGTAAAAAAAAAAAACTATGAGAAGTGGAGGTATTCGAAGTTTCTATGCCTAAGATATAATATATATAACTATTTTGTTGATGTACATAAGTATAAGCGAAATGCAATAGTCATTATTCATTTAAGCGTTAGGTTCAGGATTTCAGTTACAAGAACTGTTTATGGATAAAAACAAAAAAAAACATTGATTGAATAAGATTTCCACTTTTGTTGGGTACCGAAGAAAATTTTCAATACAATAATTAAATCATATAGGTTGTAGTCCTTATCCATTTAATCGTGATCTTATTAGTCTAGGTTAATATATAATTTAAAATATTAGAAAATATTCTTTTTCATCATTAATATTTTAAACAATACTATTTTTCCAAAAATAAAAAATACATGTATCGTTTTCAGAACTAGCAAAAACTCAACACACAAATATTTAAAATTTTATTTGAGTGTTTGTGATATTTTTGAAAAATAAAAAATTTTATTAATATTTTTTAAGAAAATACAATTCATATTATTTTTGGAAAAAAATATTTTATTGGTATTTGAGTGTATATTTGTTATACTTTAATGTTAAAGCAGAAAACAAGGCAACATTTTATAATCTTAAAACATTAAGTCTTCAACTAATCATCTGGCTGGTCATTGACCATAAATATTAAACTATCCAATGTTTTAAGAACAAAAACAACTAATAATCTTAATAATATGACGGTGTAAGTAAAAAAACGTACCATGAGGCCGTAGACGAGAAAGAAGCAGCTGTTTCCGAGGGACGCGGCGGCGAGTTCTTGGCCACCGATATGTCCGGCGAAGATACGAGCAGAGATACTCATTCCACTGTTGACTAAGTAGACAAGTATCGCTGGAAGTGCTAACCGGAAAAGTACTTTCATTTCTATACACGCGCCTAAGTACACGCGCCTCCGGTACGGAAGGCTACTGTCTGTTAACACGCTTTCGAGTCCGACGTCTGAGGGAAGTTTTCGCTCCGAGTCTGTCGGATCCACTAACTGTCGCCGGAGATCGGTTCTCTCCATTGTATCAATTAACACACCCATTGGTTATTATTTAGGTTTTATATTATATTTAAGGTTTGAGACTTTAGGCTATAACAAGTTTTACGAGAAAAAAATTGTTTATATAAGGAGAGAATGGAGTTGGTAGGATTTGTGAGAATTTGTGGGGTTTTAAAATAATGAAAATGAAAATAAGGAAAACAAACCCATTTTGATGTCTATGGAAACAAGTAATGATGGAAAGCGATATGAAACAGCCGGGTGGGTTCCAGGGAACCGTGTGTAGAAAAATATTGCAAATTGATTATATAAATACAAATCAATGAAAGACAGATAGATTGGGTAAAACATGTTTCATTTTTATAGTATATATTATGAGAAAACCAAAAGAAAAATGATCTTCGTATTAACTGAGTTGGCGTTAAAAATATACGAAAAATGAGCGGTCATCTGGTCTAAGTGTTTATTAATTAAATAAAGATATATTTATATATGGGGTTTTGGCCAATTTATACACAAACTTTTCTTCGCGGTTACGATTCGATTACGAACTTTGTACCTGTGCTATTTCATTCACGCACTTTTTGGTCAGCGCCATAACATACATTAACTTGACGGTGTTAGTAAAACCGTTAAGTGCTGCTTAGTCAGATAATATAAAATTAATTAATTTTAAATATTAACCATATAATTAGTTAAACGACGTCGTTTTATTTCCTTAGTTATAAACATAATTGACTTTTGGTCAATTCCCATTTAAGAATAAAAATGGTATTTAGTTGTTTTCTTTTATTAGTTGAATTAAGGAGATCACGGACAGATTAATGAATTTTGTGTTGTACATAATCAATTATGTAGGCTAGAACTAGGGTTGAATCATATATGCAGAGTTTTGTGATCAATAATCGCAGGTGGTTTTAGATGATTATTGTTTGTTCATTGTTGCATTGTTGTAGCTAAGGGAGCTTGTTAACCATGGAAAATTGGTTCCTAATGAATTCATAATAAGTTTATTATCAAAGCGTCTCGAAGCTGGCAAAGAGAAAGGTGAATCTGGATATATTCTTGATGGTTTTCCAAGGACCCTGACACAGGCGGTGATCAATTTATTGCTTTTGTAGATTGAGGCTAGTGAGGGATTCTTTGCTTGAAAAACGACATCCTCTCTACTTTTTCATTTTCTTTTTTTCTTGTAGGAAATACTGGAGGGAGTAACTAATATCGATCTAGTGATCAACCTGAAGCTTAGAGAAGAGGCATTACTTGCGAAATATCTAGGAAGAAGAATTTGCAGTGAGTGTGGCGGAAACTATAATGTTGCGTGCATTGATATCAAAGGTGATGATAGTCCCAGAATGTACATGCCTCCACTTCTTCCTCCGCCAAACTGTGAATCAAAGCTTATAAGCCGAGCTGATGACACAGAAGAAATTGTCATGGAAAGACTCCGGATTTACAACAAAATGGTAAAAAAATAAAAAAAATTTGAGAGCTCTGTGATCTCTTTCCATTTTGAGAGCTCTGTGATTCTGTTCGTCGGAAAAATCGCTCCCTCTGACACCTACAAGATCTGGAAACGCGACGGAAATCTTCGCGCTGACACTACCTTGGCCGGATTCGACGGATTAAAGATCCAGCATGCAGATCAAAGCTTCCTTTTCCTCGGTGACGGTGATGAATCCCTAGATATCTCTCCCGGATCGTTACTTGTACTGAATCGAGATGACCGCAAAATCCTTGGCGTCTTTGAAAGTGCTGGAGCTCCAATTAGCGATTCAGATATCGCCGGATTCTGTTCTCAGTCCGGATCGTTACACCACACAAAACGAGAACACAAAAAACCCAATTCGAAATACATACCAGAGTCTTCTCCACCCTAATTTTGCATCAAATTGATTTTCCAAAATCTGAAAATTTACAAAACCCTAATTTTTATTTTGTCATTGTCGTTGCATCATGGGGAAGAGAAGAAGAAGTTGGACGACGACATTTTTCTACTTTCCTTAACTCATTTAATAAAATTATGTCATCGCTGACCTGTCATCCCAGTCAGCTTCGATTAACGGTGGATTAAACGTCGTTTACCCCTAATGTATGATTAATACGAATTAATCAAGTCAATGTATGTTATGGCGCTGACCAAAAAGTGCGTGAATGAAATAGCACAGGTACAAAGTTCGTAATCGAATCGTAACCGCGGAGAAAAGTTTGTGTATGAATTGGCCGAAACCCCATTTATATATAGTTTCTAAAATGTTGATTATTGCGACATATTTAAAAGTTTATGATAGTATAAATATTGGAAATCATCGTAACGAAAGATTTTCATAGTTTGACAAGGGGATTTCGGTCAATTCATACACAAACTTTCCTCTATGGTTACGATTCGATTATAAACTTTGTACATGTGCTATTTCATTCACAAACTGATTGGTCTGCGCCATAATATACATTGACTTGACGGTGTTAGTCAAACCGTTAAGTACTGCTTAGTCAGATAATAGAAAATTAATTAATAAAATCACTTTCAACTCTCTATCGACTTCCTTCTGTCTTCTCTTTACCACTTTCATAAACCTAAACCAGAATAATGGCAAAACTCATTTAGATTTCCCATTATGCCCCTACCGTATTCGTTTATTTACTACTCCTACTATCCTCCACTGCCTCTGCCATCAATGTCACCGTCGTTCTTTCCTCCTTCCCTAATCTCTCCACTTTTTCCAACCTCTTCGTCTCTTCCGGCATCGCTGCGGAGCTTTCCGGCAGAAAATCACTGACCCTCCTCGCTTTCAGCTTTCGTTCTTGGAAAAGGTGGAAACGGGATTGTGTATAAAGTTGTCCTCGAAGATGGCCTAACCGTAGCTGTTAGGAGATTGGGAGAAGGAGGATCCCAAAGATGCAAGGAATTTCAAACAGGAGTAGAAGCAATTGGAAAGCTAAGGCATTCGAATATCGTTAATCTTAAAGCATACATTTCTAACGGAAGTCTTGCCAATGCACTTCACGGTAATAAAATGTCTTTGTGATACTACTCTTAGATTTTTTCTCTGTTTTGAAGAAACTCAATTGTTGATTTGGTCAATTGATAGGAAATCCTGGTATGGTGTCATTCAAGCCGCTCTCTTGGGAAGTTCGGTTAAAAATAATGCAGGGGATCGCGAGAGGGTTAGTGTATCTTCATGAGTTTAGCTCAAAAAAGTATGTTCACGGATCACTAAAACTCAGCAATATACTGCTGGGGCAGAACATGGAGCCTCATATTTCGGATTTTGGACTCATGCACCTCTCTAGCATCGCTGGAACATTAGAATCAACCACATTAGACCAAGCATCCAACAAAAACTCCTCATCGATTGGTCCATCTACAAACATGAGCTCATTTTATCAGGCTCCTGAAGCCATGAAAGGAACAGTAAAGCCATCACAGAAATGGAATGTATACTCATTTGGGGTGATCTTGCTGGAGATGATAACGGGAAAACTACCTGTTGTTTTTATGGGTAAATCAGAAATGGATATAGTGAAGTGGATACATATGTGTATCGATAAGAAGAAAGAAATGTCAAACATTTTGGATCCGTATTTGGTCCCTCACGATCGGATCCCCAAACTCCTCAAACGTCACCGTCTTCCTCAAAACTAAACCTCCCAACATAGCCGTCCTTTCCGTCGACTCCCTCCTCGTTCTCGCTGGAATCGATCTAACCACCTCGGAGACTCTCACTCCGCCGCCGATATCGGGAACATCTCTTTCCCCACCTCCGGCTAGAATCAATCTCACGCAGATACTAATTAACGGCCACAACTTCAACGTCGCACTCTCCCTCTTCGTAGCCTCCAGAGTCATAACAAAATTCGAAAACGACGAACGCGGTGCCGGAATCACCTTTTTCGTTCCCACAGATATGTAAAAAAACCATTTTTGTACTTTCCTAAACTCATTTAATAAAATTGTGTCGTAGGTGACGTGTCATCCCAGTCAGCTTCGATTAACGGTAGGTTAAACGTCGTTTATCCCTAATGTATGATTAATATGAATTAATCAAGTCAATCTATGTTATGGCGCTGACCAATAAATTTGTGAATGAAATAGCACAGGTACAATGTTCGTAATCGAATCGTAACCACGGAGAAAAATTTGTGTATGAATTGACCGAAAACCAGTTTGACAAATTCAAAATAGCTAGCTCTCATTACTTTATTTCGTGTGGAATCAATCAAAAATGGTCTTTGAGAAAATATTAAATATAATATGGTGTCAAAAAAAATATTAAATATAATATCTGACTGAATATATGTCTCTGACGACGGATAAATGTTATGAAAAATGAAAAGAAATAGTCTGTAGTTGAGTTGTTTACAAAAAAAACATAACATGAATTTCACGTTGTATAAGATCAATTTGCTAAATTCTCCAATACGTTTTATACTAAAATATAAAATATGAATGATTTCTTTTGGAGAATAATAGAAAAGAATTTTCTTAACCTTTTTAACGTATAAAAAATGGAAAGTTAGAAACGACTGAAAATTTCAATAGTATTCATGTGGACTAACAATTATATATATATATATATATATATGCAAACTTTATATATATTAGATGGGAATGTATATCTACCTTTTATAATTTTAGCTAGTATTTATGAGTTTTGGTTCTTGGGTATTTATGAGTTTTAGTATAAAAAGATTTGCTATCAATGTAAAATTATGGACGATGTGCTTTCAATGTAAAATAGTCTGTGGAGAAAAGGACCATGCTCATTTTTACTCACTCTTCCCACGTTCTTACCGACGACAAACCCTACCAAATACCTCAAAGCGAAAAAAACAACGATAAAAATGATAGAAACGTTCAGAAACCATTGAACCTAATCGAAAGTGACAAACTTCCAACATAAACGTGGCCACACCTTTCATAAAATTAAATGAAAAGGATAAGTGTGTCACATTGATTTGATATGCCATCATGATGTGACCTTTTACATAAAAATTCTAACATCGACAATTAATTTTCTACATACTTAACAAATAGATAAAATAAATTCAAAATAAATATATTTGAGAGTTAATTAGATTGAAGGGTCGTACATCCATCAGATACAGCCAAAAAAAAATATTTCCTAAGAAAAATAAAATCTGATGAATCTGTTATTAATATTTAAATACATTACTCGTTTTGGATAGGTTCTTTCTTGTCGTCCCACATGTCCAAACGTTTTCTCGCCTTTTCCACCTGAATTATTATATAACAATATTCTAAATCATTTTGACTTTCCTTTTCACAAATTCAGCTGTGTTTTAAACACGTATACATCTAACACAAAAACACCATGTAACATTTACCTCTTTATCCCAATCTGTTCGATACGTAACGTAAAGTAAGATGAGGGTTTGCATGAGAGTACCACCAATCATCCCAGTCCATATTCCCTATCACCAAATTCATATAAATATTAACTTTATCGTATAGATAATAAACCATATAATATATAGATAAAACACTTAAAAACGAACCTTGGCTTGAAAATCGAAAACGAAGCCGAGAAGACAACCAACGGGAATACCAACAATATAGTAACAACCAACATTCACATATGCAACGTATGTTTGCCATCCACATCCCACAGCCACCCCTACAAATTCAAAATCGAACCGATATTTATTTTTTTCCGGTTTGGTTAACATAAACCGATTTTCTCCACTGAAAATGTGATTGCAGGTATATACCGGACAAAACCGGTTGGATTCCGTTGAGTATGATGGTGACAGCGAGAAAAGGACAGAGCTCAGAGACAGCCTTAGCCACGTCAGCATCGGACGTGAAAATGTAGCTAATGCAGTCACGTGACATCATCACGGCGAGAGCCTCTGCGACGGAGATAATGAAGGAAACAAAAGTGGCAGTCCATGTAGAGAACAAAGCCGATTTCGGATTTCCTGCTCCAAGCTCATTACTTGTCCGTACACTGACATAGATTTTATTTATTTTTAATTGATGTATTTAAGCTGTATTGGTTATTGATTTGAAATCAATACTAACCTTGCCGCCGCATTGAAACCAACGGAGACCATGAAGGATAATGCTGAAATTGACATGCTGCAAAGAAAAGTTATTAGATAAGAAGATAGTTTTCTCAATGTTTGAATACAAATTAACAAAGTAACCATAAGAATTTTAGTAAGAATCCAACATATTTTTGAAGTTAGTTTTACGGAAAAAAAAAACCCTTTATCTCTTCTCTTTCCTTTTTCCTCTGTCTATTTTCAAAAACAAATTATTATCTCAAATATTTTCATTATATTTCCTTACATAAACTAATTTTAAAAAACTTTATATTATGTAGGCATATCACCATTTGAAAATTTTAAATTTATATATAGAATATATAGAATATAATATTATATATATTATGTAGTCATTTCTAATACTATATAGAATATAATAATAATATTATATATAAATTTATACAATATTTAGCTAAAAAGAACGCCCAAGAATTGAAAAAAATAAATAAACAAGATGTTGACTGATTAAGGAACTTACCAGATGGAGAGAGAATCTAGAGAGAGAGCAGGGTTTTTAAGCAAGCCAGCGAGAAGAACAAGAATCTGCGAATACCACATTTCCAAACAAATCATAACGGCGGAGCCAGCAGAAAGTTTGAAGAAACTCCAAAGACCTTGGAACGATCTCCAGCTAAGACCAGTCCACGTGTGTCTAAATCTCTGACTAGTTGTAATATATAAACTCTGGGCTACAACTATCATCCACCAAGATATAGTAAGAACATAAGCTATTCCCATAAATCCGAAACCCATTACGTAAACGGTAATCCACGTCAGCGAAATCTGGAGAAGGAGAGCGGCGGCTGAAATATACGCGCTGGGAACCACCACGCTTTGGGCTTGGAGAAATTTTTGAGCCGTGAAATTGATAGCATAGGCGAAGATCTGAGGGATGAGTCCGGCGATGTAAAAAGATGCCATGTACGACACCGTTTTGGGCTCTCCTAATAGAAGTAGAATCGGATACGAGAAAGTGTATAGTAGTGTCATGGGCAAACCAACCAGAGCGAGGACGATCGTTGCTCTTTGGAGATAGATCCCAAGCATCTCGTAACGATGGGCCCCATATGCTTGTCCACATAGAGTTTCCACTGCACTTCCCATACCCAACTGTATAAAAAAAGTAAAAAATGAATTATACTTTAAACACCTCGAAATAATTTTTATATAGTTTTTTTTACATATAAGAATTAGTTTTTTGGTTTCTCTTAGTAATATACTTGTAAAGGAAAACACTAGCAGAAAAACGAAAATTGGTAAGTAGAAGTAATAATTTTCGAAAAAAATTTTGGGTCCACATAAATCATCTATTACAGTTTCCTATAGTAAAAATTCACAGCTATTAATAAAATTTATGAGGTCTGACTCCACGAGCAAATAAAAAAAGCTCATTTATACAGTAAAAGACAAAAGGAGAATCATAAATCTTCGACTTCTATTGCGATGTAGCTAGTTTACAGGAATCGTACATTTAAATATATATACAAACTGATTTCATATTACGTATAATAATTTTCACAATGAATACAATTGATTTTACATTAAAATTGAACTGATTTTATTCAATAATCATTTCATTTCGAAAACGGATGTTATTCTTGGATTACCGTTTCACCAAACAAAGAATTATTCAGCATAATGACAAAATCCTATTCATCACCATGAAAAAGTCATGTACCGTTTTTCCTTTAATAGGAATCATATTTCAGTATTTTACTATTAATTAAATTCCGGAACTTGTTTATTGGGTCAAATACTTGCTTAAATAATGTTATTTCAAGATTTGTCGGATAATGACGACAATTTAGAAAGGATTTAAAAAAAGGATACGTATATTGTACATAAGTTATTAACTGGTGAATAACTAAATAAACTAAAAAAAAAATTAATAAATGTTAATTTAATTTTCTTTTTGGACAGCGGTCAGATACTAGTATTTAAGAAATTATTGTTGTTAGATTTGTTGGGAAATGAAGAAAATTTAAAAAGTAGATGTGCAGAATCATTAAATGGTAAAAGAATAAGATAAAAGCAGCGTGATGGGCTGTAATGTTAATAACTTAATGCTAACTCCCACGTCCTTAAATGTGAGGAAGTTGCCTACTTTAACATTTAACTAAGTAAAAGAAATAATACTCAACATGTCACCGACTAGTCAACGTACCATGAGGCCATAGACAAGACTGAAGCAGCTGTTTCCGACGGACGACGCAGCTAGTTCTTGACCTCCGAGATGTCCTGCGTAAACTCGAGCGGATATACTCATTCCGCTGTTGACTAAATAGACAAGTATCGCCGGAAGTGCCAACCGAAAAAGTAGTTTCATCTCTATACACGCACCCAAGTACACGCGCCTCCGGTGAGAAAGGTTACTTTCCGTTAAAACGCTCTCTAGTCCGACGTCTGACGGAGGTTTTCGATCCACCAACGGTTGCTGGAGATCGGTACGCTCCGTAGTCTCATTTGACATATCCATTAGGTTTTTTACAACAAAAGCAAAGAAAAGGATTTGTTTATATAATGAGAGAAGAGGAAATCCAACAAACAACAACTAGAAAAAGTCTGAGGAGAAAGAGATGTGAAGTTGTTGTGGGTGTGGGGTTTCTTAAATAACCAAAAGGAAGATAAGAAAAATAATTCCTTTTATGTGTATGTATAAATAAGGAATCGACAACTAAAATTATTTTAATGTGTGCCCTGGAAAAACAGGTGTCTGCTTTTAAAAAAAAATTTTCATTTTTTCAAAATCTTCAAAAATGAGACTTTTAAAGAGCACGATATGAAACTTCGGAGTGGGATCCAAGGAATAAAATTAAAAAGTCAAAATAATATAAATGATATATATGATCTGAGGAATAAACTCCGGAGTGGGAAATTTTGAGTCTTGACTAATTGGAATAATTTAATAATCAACAAAATTTTAATGGGTCTAAAACGTGTCATTATCTTAATTATGTAAATGAAATAGAAATGTTCCAAATAGGAATCAAACTCACGAAACCCAGAATTTATTTATACATATATTGAAAGTAAATTAGTCGTTCGAATATAGGTCAAATTAAAATGGTTTATATCCATAATAAAGTGGCAAATATTGTAAAGGATGACTATGTGGTTGATTTGGTAACAAAAATAATAAGTGTTAGACGCGTCAAGACGAGAACTATTGCGTTCTTCTTGGCTTTTTTTGCTTGTGTGTTTCTCCCCACTCGTTTATTTGGTATTCTCTTTAACGAACTTTCGAATTTATGCACATGTTCTTATGCTATGTATAACATATAAGGTATATAATATCTTATCTAGTATAAATACGGAGAACGTGGTTAGTGGTGTCGCAGATTATACCGTATTTTGAAGTTTTTTTCTGGAGAAATAATACAGAGCTTAATTTGGATAAAATAAATAGATTCCGTAGATCTGCTGTGCAAACGAAAAAGTAGATGCAATGATGGAAAGCTAGTGGTTGCCCATTACAAAACAATATACAAAAATCAACAGATTTGATATAGTTTTATGTTACAATTAAATAAACTACGAAATGAAATTAAAAACGAACCAATATTTAAATAACCAGATAATTTGTATAATAACAAAATGTAAGTTCCAACTTTAAACTGGTGTATGGTGGTTGGTTAAAACGTCACATTATAGCTCAAGTGTTGTTGTTTTGTCTAGGCCTGTCAATTTGGCTCATTATCCACGGATCCCGCACTGTTTGACTAAATTTTTTAACCCGTTGCAATGTGGGTTTGATCCGTTTGACAGCACTAGTTTTGTCGATCTTGTCCACCTAATATTGTCCTAAATTCTGTTGAGTTATAGGTTTATCTTGTTCCCATTTTGAGATAAAGGTCAAAGATAGTGGAGCTCTTGTCCTACACCTACAATCGTAAACCCCAAAAGTTCAATCGAATTTATAAATTTATAAAATAATATACATACTATAGTTAATAGCCACATGTTTCTCATTTTTGTTTTTATATAATTACTTTACGTGTTGTCAGCAAAAATGGAGGAACCTCACTTATTCTCGTCAACATAAGTAATTAAGTATTGTCCAACTGTAATTACTGTTAGCCAACTATGACAAGGTGGAAAACTAAATTCAATTAGCCAACTCAAATTTTGCAATAGTTGGGATAATTCTTGCTTATGCCACCGTAAATCAAATTCGATTGGTCTCTCACTCTCTATTAGATTATCTATTTCTAAAATTTTAGATTTTCTAACTTCATTCTTCATTTATTCAGATGCGATTACTTTATGGGACAATTAATACAATGACGATGAATTTATATTTAATTATTTTTTTTAACTTTAATTTTTTTGTTAATTATTAAAATAATTTGTTTACTGAGCGCACCTTTCTTCGTCGTTGTTACAAAAAATGTAATTACGCAAAATGTCATTACTATTTTCGGGTTTTTGTTGACACGTAAGTGGAAAAATCGTTGTTATTACGAAAATGCCACAGAAACTCAGAGGTATCAAAATAAATATGGCACGGAAAATCTACCACAGTTTTTTACGTAATAGTTGCAGACTTTATAAGTTTGCCAAGAGACATATAAAGTCTACGACATATTTATTTTGTTTTACATAATCGTATACAATTTTTATAAATGTGTGACATACTTAATATCATATGACAGCAGAATTATTAAATCTGTGGTCACACAAAATAAGTCTCCCACACACTTATGAACTGATTTTTGGAAAACCAATCTCGCAGATTTATTTTTCCAATGGCAGCTTTACATCAAATCTGATATCGAAAACGAATCACAAAATAATTACTGGACTAACATTTTGACTTGCTAGATTTTTTTAATGACAAAACATATTTTCATTAAATCTGTCTGTTACGTTAGTTGGATTTCCTGCACTAAGCAACAGGTTTAATTAGAACTAAACTAACTCTTTAAATTTTATATACATAGCAGACTTTTGTGTCATTACATACATTTAATGGCAGACTTATTATTTTCAAAATGCCAATTTTAACCCTCTTTGAAAATCATGTATAAATCGATTCTATAGTTAGCCG
Source organism: Pugionium cornutum (assembly GCA_018901935.1). Taxonomy (NCBI): domain Eukaryota; kingdom Viridiplantae; phylum Streptophyta; class Magnoliopsida; order Brassicales; family Brassicaceae; genus Pugionium; species Pugionium cornutum. The sequence continues at coordinate 35,032,802 of CM032165.1, forward strand.
CCGCATCTTTTTCAACCTCGATCACATCGAATTTTTTAGCTGAACTGAAAAACAGTAATTTTTACTCGTTTTCTTCACAGTCATTCTGTTTTCTTCACATTCATTCTCGTAAAAAAGTTTTTTATATCAATTTTCTCAATGTAAGACATAATTCTTGTTTGTAGTGAATGGATTTTCGAGAAAAATCGATGGTCATTCAATGTCGACAACGAGAAAGAGTGTAAAATCTTATCCGTAAATGCTAAGACACGTTTTGGAGATTTGTTGATGATGGTTTATGAAAAATACAAGGTCGATAGAAATCAATATGATATCGAATTAAGCTACATGTTTCCGAAGAATATGTTATTGAAGCTACCGGTAAGCACACTCCGGTGAAAGTGGAAAGTTGTCGACATCTTCATGGGTTTTTGGGTATGATTAAAACTGAGATAATTCGTTTATGTGTGGAGGTTAGAGAGAAAGCGAAAGCAAAATTTGATAGTATGTCAATTCATCATGACGTCGATCAATTTTTTAACTACGAATATCAACGCAAAGAACGTAAGGAGGTTGGCGAAGATCAACACAACGAAGAACCAACTCTTGAATTGGTTTATCCATATGAAGACGAAGAATCAATATGGTGACAATTTTGTTGTAAATATGGCAGATTTAATTAATATGCTGACACTTTTTCCGTATTTAATGATAGATTTATTTTAATATGGTGATAATTTTTTGTAATTGTGGCAACATTATTTTAATATGAGTACAATTTTTGTTAGTTGAGACACATTTATTTTTATATGTTGAAAGATTTTTTTTTGTGTAGTTTGCAAATTGGAAAGTGTATTAGACACTAAAACATGCATGATAGAGAGACAACCTAATAGGACGACCATTTTTCAAAAACCACATCTCATTTTTTCTCTTAATTGCCAACTGATGTGTTAGCAAGTAGTGAACAACTTTTGCAAACCAAATGTAATTTACTTCTTTAAGTTTGCATACGTTTTTTACCCTTTAAATAAAAATGCATATGATCATAATTATTCACTTAAATATTCATACCTACAAAATTTTTTTGAAAAATAAGTGTGTTATCAATTAGAAATAATTTCATCATCATATATACATAAGTTTGTCATCATATATATATAAGTTTGTCATCTTATACACATAAATCTGCCATCTTTAGTAAAATCTTCAATAAATATGACAACACTATTTTAAATAAGTTTGCCATCAAATCGATTTAAACCAGTCATTATGAAAATCTATTTTTAAATCAGATGTAGCCGCGACGGAAAAACTCAAAAATGAAACTTCAAAACGAACACGAAGACCGCAAAACGCAACAGAAAAAATACCACAATACGAAAAGACACCGAAAGTCGCCGAGAATGAACACGAACACGGATAAACACGGAGAAACACGGATAAACATGGAAAAACATGGATAAACACGAGTTTTGGATTTCGAGCAAATAAATCTATAATTGTTTATAAATAAATCTGTTAACAAAGACAAATAAATCTGCCATCAAAATATACGAAATTCGAAAAATGTACTTGAATTTAAATGAATGAAATCTTACCAGATTTTGTGTCGGAGTTTAATAAAATCTACAATAAACGATGTAATATGTTATAAAAGCTACAACAAACCTTGATTTATAACAATAGATGATTTTTTCACAATGTATGATGGAATATATGAAAAATATACCAAAGATAGTAGACGACAAGTGCTGAGGCGGAAGAGACGACGTAGCCGCGACGGAAAAACTCGAAAATAAAATTTTAAAACGAAAACGAAGATCGCGAAACGCAACGGAAAAAACACTGGAATACGAAGAGACACCAGAAGTCGCCGAGAATGAACACGAACACGGAGAAATACGGAGAAAACACGAAAATATCACCGAGAGTGGTGAAAGAGTTTTGGGTTTCGAAAATCGAAAGTAATTCACAAATGGTGAAAGAGTTTAGGGTTTCGAAAATATTGATAAAAAGTTGAAAAAACATTATTGAAATGAAAATACACGTCTCCAAAGTAAGTGAATTTTTTTTTCAAAATGTAATAACATAACTAAATTGATACCCACGCCATACATGAAAAAAAATATTCGTAAATTATATTTTATTAGTAAATATAAATTAAATATTTATATAATTTTTATTTTTATTTAAAATTACTTTTAACATTAATTTTTGTATATATAAATTAATAAATAAAAAATAATTATTTTTTATGAATTTAATAGTATTTTTTGGTTAGTTTAATAAAATATATTAATACTCTAACTAAATTAATAACAATGACATATATTGTAATTATTCGAATAAGTTAATCCTATTTATATATTTATTTTAAATTTACTGGAATGATGAAATGTAAGAATGTTATTTCTGTTAATAACACATGAAAATAATATTATTTTCTTAATTTGTTTCTCAAATAATATATTAGAGATTATGTAATAACTTAAATCTATTTATATTTATTTGAAATTATTTATAAATTAACGTATTAAATATTTTATAGAATAAAAATTATTGTTTTTGTAAATGTAATACTATTTTTTAGTTAGTTGAATAAAATATATTGATTTTCTAGTCATGTTAAAGTTATTTTGTTAAAAAGTTTTTCAAATAATATATTAGGGATTATAAATAAATCATATTATCATGGTTTAGATGAGTTTTAACCAAAATTTCTATTTATTTAAGTAATTGTGTATAAAAAAGGATCATTTGGGTGATTACGATAATGAATGTGGGTCATTATATATCATTTCACTTACTTTATTAACAAAATAAAACCTTTCTAAAATAGATTCCACTTTCTTTCTAACCATCAATTGCTTATGTCTCCCACTTTTCTTCTTACTTTCACTTTATTAAATTCTTATTATTAAGGTTGGGAATAAAAACCAAATTCAGTTTTTCGAAGAAAACCAAATCAAAATTTCTGGTTTTTTATTACAAATTCAGTTATGGACTATGAACCAATCGGCGACAGTTAAAAAAGTTAATCGATTTTTGATTCGTTCCCTTTTTCAAAAAATATATATATAATTTGAAACAAAACGAACTAATCGAACTAATGGAACTAATCGAATTTATCCTCACTGAACTGAATTTATTAAAAAAAAAACTAAACATTTGGTAATTTTTAGTTTCAAACATTAAAATTTGAACTAACCAAAAACCAAATTAAATCGTATTTAATTTTGTGTAATTTAAACAAATTTTCAAAAACTAAATTATCCAATAACAAAAGAATCGGTTGGAAACAAACTATTTAAACCAAACTTTAGTCCTAGTTTCTATTGTTTATTTGATAAAATTTATGTAATTAAATTTAACATATAACATGATGTATCAATCAGTAATAATTAGCAATTAAAATTTTCCTTTAAATTGTTATTACAATTTTTTCACCTATAATATATAATATAATATTTCCTGCCCGCATAACTTCTAATTTATGCAGTTTTAGCCAATATCAATGGTAATGAATCCGATAAAATAAATTTAAAATTGATTACAAACATGAAACTCAAATATTTGATCATATTTTGTTGATATCCCTAATATATTATTTGGAAAACTTTTTAACAAAGTAACCTTACCCTTACGTGTTAATAACAAAAATACTATGCTGACGTGTCAACACCACAGCGAATTTCAGCTTAAATATATAAAAGAGTTTAACTTACTAGAATAATTACAATACATACCACTAATATTAATTTGGTTAGAGAATAAATATAATTTATTCAACTAACCAAAAAATAATGTTACATTTGTAAAAACAATAATTTTATTTCTTTAAATTTTTTATATGTTAATTTATAAATAATTTCAAATAAATATAAATAGATTTAAGTTACTATCATAATCCCTAATACATTATTTGAGAAATATTTTAATAAAATAATTTTACTCTGACGTGTTATTAACAGAAATATCATGATGAAATGTCATCACTAAAGTAAATGTCAAATAAATATATAAATAAGTTTAACTTATTAGAATAATTACAAATATATCATTGTTATTAATTTGGTTATATAAGTAATATATTTTATTAAACTGACAAAAAAATACTATTAAATTCATAATAAAAATTATTTTTATTTTTTTAGTTTGTATATACAAAAATTAATGTTAAAATTAATTTTAAATAAAAGTTAAAATTATATAAATATTTACTAATAAAATATAATTTACGAATATTTTTTCCCACGCATGGCGTGGGTATGAATCTAGTTAGTATGTTAAAATAGGTATAACCAGCCCATTTAGACTCACCCTATATAAAATCTAATCCATTTAAATTCCAAACATTATAAAACTCATTTATTATAAAAGTGTAATAGAGTTATCCATTTAAACCCATTTATAATTACACTAACCCATTTAAACCCATTCAAACTCATTTAACCCATTTAATTCATTTTAGGTTATATTTTTTTTTTCTTGTTTATATTTATTTATAACCATTATATTCTTAATAAAATAATATTTTAAATTTTATTTTAAAAATAAGTAATAACTTTATTTATTTGTAAAAAATATAATTTTTATAAATATATTAAAATATTTTTAATAAAATAAAGTATTAGATTTTGTCATATGTTTCATATGAAATTTGAGTTTTCTAACATTTTAAATGTTATAATGGGTAAAGTTACTTCATTTATAATTCACCCTATTTAAATTTATTTTCTATCAAGAAATTATTCTATATTTTTGTCAAAAATTAAACATTTTTTATCCAAAACATTATTCTATATTTTTCCATCAAAAACGTAATTTAACATTTTCTGCCAAAAACGTAATTCATAATTTTTCCGTCGAAAACGCAATTCCATATTTTTCCACCAAAAACGTAATTTAACATTTTTTGCTAAAAACGTGATTCCGTACTTTTCTAAAAACGTGATTTCATATTTTTTCATTAATTTCATATTTCCCGCCAAAAATGTAATTTTCCATTTTCTTGTCGAAAACGTGATTTCGTATTTTTTGACAAAAACATAATTTATTATTTTTGCAAAAAATATAATTCCGTATTTTCCCACCAAAACACAATTCCGCATTTTCACGTTAAAAATATAATTTTATATTTTTTTACAAAAATGTTATTTTATTTTTTACTTTGTACAAAAAGTTATTGATGAATTGTTATAAAATATTTTTTTTGAATCATTGTTGATTAAAAAAAAATAAAATATAAATTGGTTTAATAGAGTACCTATTTTTTAAAACAAAAACCCTTTTAATATATGGGTTTTAAATGATACATCTCTATTTAAATGATATCCATTTTAACTCAAATAGAAATTATATTTTTAACAAATAAATAAAGTTATTACTTATTGTTAAAATAAAAATTACAATATTGTTTTATTAAGAATATAATGGTTATAAATAAATATAAACAAGAAAAGAAAAAAAATATAAACTAAAATTGATTAAGTGGGTTAAATAGATTTGAATGAGTTTAAATATGTTAGTGTATAAATGGATTTAAATGGATAACCCTATTAAACTTTTATAATAAATGAATTTTATAAAGTTTGAGATTTAAGTAGAATGAATTTTATATGAGGTGGGTTTAAATGGGATGGATATACCCATTTTAACATCACTTGATGATAGTTATTCTATGCCGTGGAAAAATGAACACAATTTTTAGGCAATGACATAAGAAAAAGGTCGACCACACATCCAGATCCAGAATCCGACCCGAACAATATAAAATATATAAATATTAACGGCCCAATACCAACATTAAACCACCAGGCCCAAAAGCTCTTTCTTTCTTTCTTTTTCTTTTTTTTTTTAGCCCAAAAGCTCTTTAACTTGAGAAAATTGGATTTAATGAACTTTTTCCTTCGTATAAACTTTAACCAAAGTAAATGATAAACTATAAAAATAAAAGACTAATGATCCTACCGACTACCGTGACGTAGCAGCTCATTGACTCGACCCACTGAACCACGATTAGGAATATAATAGGATAAAAATATTGTTTTATTTTACTGGTATTGGTACAAAAAATGTCATAAATATTGTCAACTTTAAACTCACAAATTTAAGTGCACAACATCGGTTTGTATCATATTTTTCATTATATTTTGATAAAATTATATTATCTAACACGAACATAGTGAAGTGAACTTCAGAACCTATGACATTTCTTCTGGATTCGATACCAGTTTTTTTAATATAAAAATTTAATATATCTTCAAATTTAATCGATCCGTTTCTTCGATTTTGAATATCTAATATATTTGGGTGTTTTTTCTATAAACCCAAATTGACTTTCTAACATAGGCCTATTATACTAATGGGTTGAAGTTGGAAAACGTTGGAGGTCAAATAAATTTAAGATTAGCCGTTTGGTTTCTTACATGATTCCCATAAAATAAAGTAAAGTGGATTTCAATGTACAACTTGTGTTGATTTATTTTTTTGGTTTTCTTTTTGCATTCGCTTTTATATAACAACTGAAACTATCAACAAGTTCTATTTTGGTTTAGTCACGGTTTGAATAAATAAAAAATTTGATATTTGGTTTGGATTAAATCCAGTTTTGATACAAAACTTTCATTAATAAAATAACAATTTTAATTAATGCTGTATTTATATTTACGACTATATTTATCTTAAATATGTATATACAATTAAATGTATACTTTTAATAAATCTTAATTTATTCAATTTAATTTGTTTTGGATACATTAAATATGTAGATACAATAAAAATATATACACTTTTAATAAAGAAAAAGATGGTTTTCTTTCTTTCTGAAAATATTTTTTGTTTTTTTTTCAGGAAAACTATGCAATTTTTTAACGAAGATAAGTAGTAGAACCATATATACGCTTTAGCAGCAAATTTTGCATATTATAAAAACAGTTTTTTATGTTTATATTCGTTTTTCTCCACATCCGTCACAAACACATGTTACATATATTATATAACATATAACATGCATGTTACATATTATGTTATATATCATTTAACACACATGAAATTATGGGATATTTGACACACACAAAAGTTGAAGCTAAATAATACATTCAATTAGGAAAAATGATACATTCAATCATATAAAACTTTAGTGACGTGGATGATGCTTCAGACATGTTTCGTTGGATTTGGTTCCATGCCTAAACCTAACAAATTTTTTTTCATAATGATATAAATTTTAAGTCACTTCGACTATGGAGCGTGGACATGTCATATGTTAATAATATAAGATTATTTAATCACTTCGGATTTGAAAAGTGAAAACGATAATTGAGGCTGGATACAAAGGAAGAGGTCATTAACTAAATAAACCACATAGATAATGAAATTGGTAAAGCAACCAAAAGTACAGTACAAAATCGAAAAGTCAACAAAATTTCTAAAGTTTCGAATTTGTGACTATAAACCAATTGTTTAAGTTTTGCGTAATCAAACTTTTACAAACCAAGCAATTTAATTATATGGACTTCAGATATTAACTGCTAATAATTTGATAAAATTTACGTGCCAAAAAAACACATAACTAATAAGAATAACATCAACTTGGTATGTAATTCTCTAAATACTTATAGTACATCGGTTAACATTTATTTTAACACTTACATTCTGTGTTATATATGTATTTAATTTATAGTCTAAATAATTGTGTACTGAGATATTTTCTTTTTGATTTAATATAATACTGACAATAAACATGAATATGTCCAAGATAAGATTTACAACTCCTATTTTGATAAGAATTTAATTTGTTTGATTTTTTTGCTTACTAATATAAAATTAGGTAACTAACTTTTTGATCTCATTATTAACATGAGCAAATTATTTATACAAGAGAGTGTACATAAGAAATAAATACAAACAACTTATGATATTATCAAAATAGGAGTTGTATATCATATCCTAACAAATTCATATTTATCGTCAATGATAAATTTTATTAAATTATTATAGAAAACCTACCGAAATAGTAATATGATTGTATCAAATACAATGTGTGAGAGGATATTACCGAATTTACATAGAATAATTTTGGTTATTCTTTGAGTGCAAGAAGGAAGGGACAGAGCAATAATGCAACACATGTAGACTTTGGTAGTTTAGTTCGTCGGTCTCCATCGGCCACGTGTTAACGTTAAAAGACAAAATGGTTGGACCCGCATGTAATGAGTGTACACGTGTCGCACACATGAATTGCGACATGTCTTATGTGCTTTCCCATGCGGAGATACCCCACCTCTGTTATAGTCTTATTGACACTGAAATGAAATAAGCCGAATAGTATCTTTAATTATTTTGTTTAAGTTGGCATTGTTTGAATTTAATTTCTTTCGAAACTGCACCAACTGTTCGAAGATATACAAAAATGTCAAAACATATTCGGAGGAAAAACACAAAAAATTATTATTTCTCATTTCCTTTTTCATGCAAAATCAAGCATTGATTTATCAATTACACCATTTCAGGAATGCTTGCTTTAACGAATTATTGTACATACATAAAACGTCTGAAATAAAAAAAGTATCCTTAAATATTTTTTGTCATTTTCTCAGAGTTTTAATATTGAATTTATTATCGTTCGCACGATTCGAACGTATAGCGACACGTCGATCGGCGTCTAAGATCATTTAACGTTGATCATCATATAATTCATATTATATGACTGATATTACTTGGATGGTTACTACTAATCTTAGTTTTAGTTCAGGTAAAGTCTCTTCAAATCACATAAGGATATATACTTTAATAATTGATGTGTTGGACGTTGACTATGACATCTACTTTCCATCTTAACCGAAAATAACTGTTCATATTTAATATATATATATATATGTTCATCATCCACATTCTTTTCTCTTAACACAAAGCAAAGCAATACACGAATTCTTCACTTATAACCTCCAAAAATGTTTTAATTTTGATAGGCGTGCAAAGGTAATTTAGTGCAAAACGAAGCGTGCCAACACTTTCTTAGTTAAAAGAGATATATGAGCAAAGATCGGAGATTAACCATTAGTCGAAGCGAGCGGTTTCTCGGGAATTATCAGCAGTCCGATGACCGTCACGTGGACAGAGAAACCGCCGTAGATCTGGAGCTCATGGAAGAGGATGTCTGGTCTGTGATCAAACCTGATGAACCAGCAGAAGAAAGCGCGTGGACATCACGCTCCATCGAGGTGAGTGGCGGTGAACGGGGACGGAACGGTAGTTTGACCGTGAGCGGTGATGGACAGAGGAAGAGACACGTGGCGACTTCTGCGCCGGTGCAAGTTCCTGATTGGAGTAAGATACTAAAGGTAGAGTCTGTCGGATCTATGCATAATAATAATGATGCTGACGTGACGGATTGTGAATGGGAGAGTAAGATGGTGCCGCCTCACGAGTACGTGGCGCGTAGCCGTAACGGTGACGGAGCTTCGTCGGTGTTTTTGGGCGTGGGGAGGACGTTGAAGGGACGGGACATGAGACGGGTCAGAGACGCTGTGTGGAGCCAAACCGGGTTCTATGGTTAATAATTCACGTAATTTATTCTCATTAATGTTAGGGGAGTGTATTTAATCCATTTGGAATTATTTGAGTTAAAATTACTAAATTTTATGTAATTAAAGAATGAACTATATATATTTTTAAAAAATTCTAGTGATATTACTTGATAAAATTTGTATATGTTTCTTTGAATTTTAATATTATTAAATTAATGGTTTTAAAAGAATCTTATTAAAAATCATCAAATTCATTCAAAAAATCTCATTTTAATTTTTCCAACAATAATACAGTACATCGGGTTTAAACTCAAATGACGATAAAATAACGTCATTAACACAAATCACTATAATGTTTTTAAATCATTGTAATTAGTTGGTTGAATACACAGTCTTATACATAATCTCATAGATGTAATTATCACTCGTCTATTTGATATGTAATTTGGTAGTCAGTTGCGACCTTTTCTTACATTCAACTCCTTTATTAGTAATAATAACATATTAAGCTTTTGATATACTAACTCATACCAAATCCCCAAATAGAAACTAATTAAAGCCTCAGACAAGAAAAACTAATTGAAGCCAAAGTACAGCAAACTATATTCCAAGGTAAACTGAACAAGCTAAAACAACTCAAAACCAACGATTAATCTAGAAAACAAGGCAGCCCAACTAATTTTATTAGGCCCCAAAACATTTATTCCAGCACAATATTCTTTTAGTCCAAGTCTGTAACATTTGAGACAAGTCCGAGTCTACGGATGTAAAAATACTTTCTCCACTTAATCCTAAAATAATTCGATCTTCTTAATTTTAATTTTATTTAATATACTAAAATTTTAAGAAATAATTTAAACCATTTTGTAATCTATTTAATAGTTTAGATGGAAAACACGATTTTATAATTTTGACAAAAGATATTATTTTTCCAGTTTTAATTTAGTCAAAAATATTAGCCTATATCTCGTAATACGCATCCAAAACATCTTGAAACACCCATATCTTCGGGACTAGGAAGTATATCTCATACTATGAAGATGACTCGATTGGTAAGTCAATGCTTGAATTCACTAATTAAGGTGGTGGATGTAATATACTTACAAATATTATACTGCAAATAGATTGGTCGATGTTTCAGGTAACATCTCTTGCTAATTCAGCGAGTTGTTGTTGTCTAGGCCAAAACTTATGCTATGTTTGTAGTCTTTGGTACGATACTCTATAGATGGAAGAAAAGTTATCATTTTCATGGAAAGTTATTTATGTAATGCTCGCAGCAACAAATCATATCCAAGAACTTCATGCTAATAAACGTGTTTCCTCAAAAATTTACCGAAAAATTAAAAGTTTATTAAAGTCTCTGACTGTTTATGTTTTAATAATTTTCTCCGGGGTGAAAGTGCAAAATTAAAGTATCTTTAGCCACACGCCACCGCACTTGTTTGTCTACACGCACAACCATTATTGTCTCTCACGTTTACGTATTAAATTTAAAGTTTTCAGTCTACCAACGTTTTCTATATAATTTTTAAATTGAAGCATTTAAGTGTAGCTTATAGCTTTAATATTTCTGTTTCCTCTATATAAATTATACAACGTCTGTGTCTTTAATAATGCAATGCAGGTCATGTGAATTCGATATTTTATTACTCTAACGCCAACTTTTGTTTAACTTTTTCTTCCGACTTTCGACTTTACTCTTGGCTTGGGCCCCGTTCTCTTTTATTTTACATTTTTCTATTTTGGATTCTATTTCATGAGTCATATCATATCATGTCATTTGCTACAGAAAAAACAACTTAAATATATCAGTACCATCGATCGATATCATCATCAAGCATGTCTTAAATGTTATAATTATTGACTAATCTGTCATTTACATGTTTTTCACTCTATCATTTACATATATCATCTACAGTCTACACAACAAGATTTAGTGTATTTTTGGATCTAAAGATTAAAAAGGTTAAATGTAATTAGAGTCTATACTTTAAATATTAAGCAGGGTTTACTTTTTAGTTGGACCTTAATCATTCCATGAAACTCAAAGATTAAGATACCACTCCATCGTTTACTTATCATTACATCATTATGCTAGATGATACGCAAATACTATTCATCATATCATATATATCCATGCGATTATTATCATCATCAACCTCAGCACAAACCCAAAATCAACACAGAAACAACATTTTAGATTAATTAACTAAAAAGTGAAAAGGCCATTGCCATCATAATTAAAGGATTAAGGGGTCTAAAACAACAACACACAAAGAGGAAGAGTGCATGTGGTCACCACCATGATGCATTGATCATCATCGTCACCCTTCACATTTCATTTAACTTTTTAAGACATTTTTTTATTTATATTTGATCGATGCCAAGTAAGTACAGAGAGAACCCAAGCACAGAGGCTCTCTCTTTCTCACTCTTTCCAACTTCAGTGGATCTTGTTTGCGAGATTACATTGTTTCCTGATCTCACCTTTAGAACCAGTCAATGGGTTGTTCTCAGATAAGATCTGGATAGCTCTGGTGAACTCCTTGAAGAAGTAGGCCTGGTCCTTGGCCATCTTTTTAACAATTGGTCTGGTCCGTTTGTCGTGTGCGAGCTGGTGGTCCACAAGGAGCAAGCCCTTGTTGTCTAGGATGTTACGGTAGTAGTTGTTGTCTAGCACCATGGGCGTACCACGGTCATTACGCACGTACTGGACCGCTTTTGGGTCAGGGATGGAGTCAGGACACTTGTGTAGCATGTGAGGGACGTGGTCCGGGTTCAAGGACGGGTCAACCTCAGGGTACAAACGGTGCACCAGCTTCACACAGTGAGTTCTTCCCACGCTGTGTGACCCTGCACATGTGATAACAAAAAAAAAAATCAATATCTTACACTATATATCCATCTCAACATAAGACCTAACTAAATTTGCATATAACTCCAATCCCATAAGATAAGCTCAACTGATTTCTATTCTTAATCATGCATGAGCAAATTGACTAAAATAACCTCCCTAAGAGATTTCAAGCATGGATAAATTGACGAAATACCCTTGAATTGGGTTATGCGAAAAGCAAGATCATATCTTGGATGGTCAAGAGTTTCGAATTTCGAGCGATACGTTTAGGTCTGAGGACTAGAGAGAGAGAGATAATCAAGAAGGAGAAAGGTAATGGTACCAAGGAGAGCGACGAGGCCGGGAGTGTCGATTCCAATGGATTTGAACTTTTCAAGAACAACGGAGATACTCTCGTTGTGGTCGGGAAGATACGTCTCAAGCATATCAGTCCTGCTTTTCCGTCCATCTCTCCTTCCTGTCTTCAACGGAATATGTGGTCCTCCCACCTAAACACAACACATACTTTACAAAATATTCCAAAAAGAAAAGAGAAACGACATGCAGTTTCATAACCAAAGAGAGAAACAGCACGACACTTACTGCTTCGATGCCTTCTCTTGCGGACAAGACAAGGATGTCGGAACATGAGACAACACCAGGACACTCCCTTTCGAGAGCTTCCTTGATCTCCTCTATGTATCTGAAGTTTCTCAAACCGAAGCTCCTGTCGTGCTCTTTCTCTCCAAGCTCTCTTCTTGTCGAATCCAACAAAAGCGACGCATCGCATGACTGTTTTAACCCAAAAATAAATCAGAGGAAATCTTTAGCAACATTTCACTTAAATTAACAAAGCTTTAGCTATATTTACACAAAGATCAAAGGAAACCCACCACGCCAAAAATAAAACATCATTAGAAAGAGAGAGAGAGAGTTGGTACCTCGACGGCGCAGTCGTGGAAGATGTTACGGAGCCACGAGAAAGCGGTGTTCTTGTGGCGTTTGTAGAGGAGTTTGACTTGTTCACGGATAATTTCTTCAGCCTGAGGACACGTGTCCTTGTAGAAGTTCATCATCAAGCCTGGTTCTTCCTCTGTTACAGCTTCTGATGTTGCAGAGATTGCCCAAAGGCAGAGTATAGCCACCATCATCACACCTTTTCCTCCCATTTTTTTCTCTTTCTTCTTCTCCTCACTTTCACTCTTGAGTTGAGTCAGTGAGCAAGGCAATGCAGCCTCCTTAAATAAAGGAAAATGGAACTTTCTTCTTTAATTTTTTTTTTTTTTTAAGAAAGAGGTTTAAATTGAAGATTAATGTAAATTTAAGGCAAGTAGGTGAAGCTTTCACGTTTCTTCAAAAATTTTTTTCGTGATAGATCATATATAATTATAAACCATCAGGGTCTACTTTCTGAATTATTCGTTTTTAACTTTGGGAAACCAAAAAGATTATTATAAGACTAGTGTGCCCCAACAGTCGTGATTGATAATAATGTATTGTTTACCCTAATCATAAATAAGTAAACAAAACAAAAAAATTGCATACTCTTTACAACACAAAAGTAAGAAAATTATAATTGCATTCTTAATTGACATGAAAGTTGAGTTTGTCAAAGTTTAAATTTCTTGAAAAAGTATTTAACATAAAGTATTCGAAGTAATATTTTCTGTATGTACTTTCATTAAAATTTTACTTGTATACGTTTATGAATGTATATAATTCGTCCTTTAGAAATTGTAATCTGGGTAATTAATCTAAAGCCACATTTGTTACCATGCTAGTTGCCTACAAACTGCCTATGAGACTGAGTGAATAGAATATTGGAGATTTTAGAGTAGATGGCATTTTGGATAATTGATCTCATTTAGAAGGGTTTTTCCGTTAAAGAACCTTACAAAGGGGGCGGCTGTAACATATACAATATATGGGGTGTAATATCTAAATAAAAAGTAGTTCACGGATACATTTGCAATTATCTGTATCTTGTTATTATTGTACAACCGACGAATAAACTGCTAATTTATATCAGGGAATCTTTCATTTCGATGAAGTCAAGGTGGATTCTTATTTTTATTTCTCAATCTTCTAAAGTCATTCCATTTGAACATGTATATACTTTTACCTAACAATTAATTATATATTATTCTCTCCTGATTACTTAACCAAAAATTGTGTTTTATTATTAGAAATGATGTTTTTAGAGCAATTTTAAATATAAATTAATCAAGTTTTTATTTGTTTTGACTATATGTATTTTACATAAGACAAAAAGAGTATGAGTTTTTGAAAAAAATTAAAAAAATTTTATTGAAAAAATAAATGAGAGAATTGTGACCACCGACACTTTGTTCCCTTATCCAAAGTATTCGCCAACTGGCATTGTGGAAGCCACTAGGCATTGTAATATGTTGATAACCGGTACGATTAGACAACCGGTGAATTAAACAAATCCAATTCAAGTTTTATGAAATTGACGCGTGGAAACTGTACAGTGTCGTTGACGTTACACTGACCATGGGGTCTGCAAATTCTAATACCAAGACAAAAGTAGTTAAGTATTTCTCTCACTTTGTTTTGTAAAAGCAGATTTTCGGATCATATTCTGAGTTTCCAGAAACAGTCAAGGATATAGATCCTAAAATATTTGCTAGGTCTTTTTAAGTTCGTTCATCCTTAGTAAGGCTGATTCAGGAAACTTTTTTCAACATTGAGAGGTACATTGCTTACTTCTCTAGCATCAGTTTAATACAACAACTTTTATTTATTTTAAAAGCTAACAAAAAATATACAAAAGCTCGTAGTAAGTGTTTTGTATCAATTGGGTTTAATGGCATATTTTTGTGTGAATTCCTTCAAAAGAGGTTGGCTTTAGACTCCGGTATGTGGGATTTCACGAATCCCCAATACAAAGACGTGACAATTTCGGCTCCTCGATATTAATCTCATTTACCATAAACAAAGATAAAAATCTTTTGCAGAAGTTTAAACTAATTTTGGGATATGAAAAGCGCCATTATTGAGGTGTACAACATATCAATTAACCAAAAATATGAAATTAATTGTGGAAGATATTACAACTATCTATGGTTATGAGCATGCCATAACCAGATAGAAGAATTTAGATAAATGGGCACCTAAACTTATAGCATGGAATAGGTAATGGGCCTTGTGTGCAACAAAGTCCATTATAACAATCCAGAAAGCCCATGTTAATTCTGATGGAGGCAAGCCCAAATTGATGGACTCATTAGAATCGTCTCGCCAAGGAAATTATGGAAGTTGAAGAGTTTAGTCTAAAACCATCGTCACATGCAGTTGATCGAGAAGGAGTTCTGTTCATGTTTCAACATGTTGTTTCATGGTCCAAACAGTTTTTGCATTTTTATTCTCTTTGTTGTTGAGTATCACAACTCAAACTCATAAACTTGAACTCATGACCATCTACAAAACACGAATATACAAAGCTTTCAATGTAAAGGAAAAGCTTTG
Source organism: Pugionium cornutum (assembly GCA_018901935.1). Taxonomy (NCBI): domain Eukaryota; kingdom Viridiplantae; phylum Streptophyta; class Magnoliopsida; order Brassicales; family Brassicaceae; genus Pugionium; species Pugionium cornutum. Next base: position 35,048,642 of record CM032165.1, read on the forward strand.
TAGGTTTCTTAAGGAACAAGATGTTCTTAAAGTTTGTACTCAAGTTAGACCAATAATTTCGAGGTTCTTTACAATTTACGGTACGTAATTATGTTTTATAAACTTTGAAAGGTTAAATTAGAGAGTTTTTCAAAATAGAGGTCTTGTATGAAAATAACACTTTATGAAAACAACATAGTGCTTTGGAATAACCCCTTGCGAGGAGACCCACGAAGCGTTGGGATTGGATAGACTAACAAATTGATTTTCAGAAATTATAAATTGATTTGATTCTTTACCCCACCAAAAAAGTCTGATGTATTTATGTGTGTACGGACACGGGATTCAGATTTTTTGTGTGATAAATACAAGACAAAGTTGTTTCTGATCATCATCAAACTATTTTTATCTTCGTGGAACAAATTTTCAATAATTATACGTATACAGACATATAAAAGAAGAATCAGATAACGTTTATGATTAGACAAGATTAATTCTTGTGAAGGACAACAATATCACAAGGCATGTCGAGTTAAGTTACATATTTGCTAAGTATATATATAAATTGAAAATGGCTTAGGAAAAGGTTTGAGATAAATCAAGTCTTTTCATATAGTACAAATTTTTGTCTTCTTGCATGAAGCAGACTCTATCAATAATTTTGGCAGGTCTTTGTAGAAATAGTACCAAAGGCTACCACTCCTCTATCTAACCATTTTAATTATTTAATTTAATTCATAGTTATGGCAGCCAAAAAAAACAGTACGAAATTATTACAGTTTTGGATATTTATGAAACCTCTGCCTATTGTGGAGGCTTTTGATTCCTTTGAAGCAATCAATGACCTCTCTGTCTCTCATTTGCCAGCAAAGAGAGATTGTTTAATGTTGTTTATAGTTCACATTTTTATACATCACATTTTCACTGAATCTTCCTCTGCTTCTCTCAGGTAATTAATTCTCTCTCTCTCTCTCTCTCTCTCTCTCTCTCTCTCTCCCTCTCTCTCTCTCTCCCTCTCTCTCTCTCTCTATCTTTCTTTTTTGGTTTTAAGATAAAATGATGGAGTATTTTCATGGATTCAGGAGGAAGAATACCACTTAGTAGCAGTAGAAGAAGCGACATTTGGAAAAAGGGTTTTCTTGAGTGGCAATGGAAGGAGGAGAAGAGTTTGAAGAAGAAGATGTGTGGTCAGTTTTAAGAGAAAAAGAAATTCCAGGTCCTGAAATGAAAATGTCCGAAAGTAACAATCTCTTCTCGGCCTCTTCTTCATCTTCTGCACGGTACATTCCTAAGGACAACGAAGTCTCAGGGGCAAAACAATCATCTGCTCCAATGAATGTTCCTGACTGGTCCAAGATTTATGGAAACATAAAGAAGAATACAAGAAGCAGCCATTTGCACTCATGGGCCATTCATGACAATGATGATGATGAAGAAGACTCAATGGTTCCTCCACATGAATTGGTAGCAAAGAGGCTTGCAAGAACACAGATCTCATCTTTCTCCATGTGTGAAGGGATCGGAAGAACACTTAAAGGAAGAGATCTCAGCAAAACAAGAAATGCTGTCTTAACCAAAACAGGTTTCTTGGAATCGAACATCACATCACCACCGTAGTTATGTCATGGTATGGAGCATGATCAAAATCTCACAAAACCCTTTTATCACCATAACATATCATTATCATGAATTAAAACCTAAACTTTATTGTATCCACATGATTATTTAAATATCCAATGTTATTGTCGTTATCATCATGTAGGGAATCATGACACAACCAATGGTTGAGTTCTTTTTCTACTTTTTCTTTTTATATTGTTGTTGTTAGGTTTTGGATTTTTTAGATAAGTATGATGACGATGAGGATGACTTGTCAAACCCATGCATGGGACCCATATCATTTTTCTTATGTTGCTTTTAATTTGTAATTCTCAATGGTCTTTAACTCTTTAGTAATGAGTTTAAACTTTTATAATTTTGAAAAAAAATGGCATTATCCTTTGGAATCTTTGATAGAAAAATTTTAGAACCTCTCTCGATCTCTTCGCCATTTTTGGACGTGATCAAGAGAGGAAATATTCGGATATTATTAACATATTTGGTCCGACATAAGATTAAGGGCTCGTGCCATATTGTTCATTAGCTTTCACTTTTCAATGTCCTAGCAATTAGAGATGGTGTTGCTAGGTGATGGGTATCTATTATTTGCTTCGGTTTGTTATTATGAATTTTTTACTTTTGCAATTTTTTTATCACATTGTTTTTATTTTGTTTTGTATGAATTAAATCAGTTTAGTTTAAGACCAAACAGTTCGATTCGTTAAAATATGGTAATTAAGTTTAGATTCATTTTGTCGCTTCGATTAATGTCAAAATATGCATCATAATAATTTAAATGAAATATTAACAAAGTTTAGTTTTGTGATTTATATAACTAATCAGCTATAGTAATTATATACAAGTTTGTTCTAGTTTCATCAATTGTTTTTTGTTTTGAACTCAAACTCAATTGAGTTAAGTTATATACTTAAATCCTATTCATATAATCACTTAGCTTTACTGGCAAAGTAACAACTACTGACATGAAAGAGGACTCATACTGTGGGTCTAAGGTCGGAACAAATCACACCACAAAAAGTCGAAAATTATGGAATTTCCTTCTCATTAGTGTATATATCGAATTTCTAAGATTTATCTCCAAGATTTGTGTAGACTTTTCTCCAAGATTTATCTCGGTTAAAAAAAATTGGTGACTAACATAGGTTTATTAAATGTTTAGTGACTTATAAATGGGTTAGTTCACTTGGTTTAAAAATTAGTGATTAGCAGAGTTTTATTAAATGTACAATGACCTACAAAATGGGGTAGTTTATATTTGTCCGGAATTTTAGATCTTGCAAAGATATTTTTAAATCGAAATTTTTAAAAGTGATTTTAAATGTGTATTGAAAAATATTACGAATCAAAAGTTTAGAATTCCGCCGGTTTAATCAAAAAAATTAGTAATGAATTTATGTGATAGAAAACTTCTTGTGATAACAATTAGACGTTAAGCTTGCAACGAAATCATACAACTAAGAAAGTCCACTTCAGCCCCATTAAAATCGACGGTGATGACATAAGACAGATGTAAGAGATTTCTTGTAGTCCAATCAACCATCAATATTAAGTCAAAGTGGTTAACCATTCCTCAAACAATGGAAGCTACGTTGCCGTGTAGGCAACCCATTAGAAACCCTAAATTGATTTCCAATTATTATTGTTACTATTGATTTTTTTATTTTTATTAGTCTTTTCTCTTTAGTAGCTTTCCTTGATATTTTTTTATTGACGTCTTTCGCTTCTTTTCCAGTTTTCATCAAATCGGTTTTCTTTACCAGCAAACCCTAGTTTCGACGAATTCTTCTTCGGGTATGTTTCTTTTAGCCAATTCGAGTTTCCAGTGTTCTGGGTTTTTCCTCACTAATTTCGCAGAAGGTCGAGTTTAATCATCGATCGTGTTCAAATCATTTATGATATTTGCAGAGACAGAATTTATCGTTATGGCTAAGAGTAATTTCAAGCTTTCTAATCCTCTGGGTTAGTTCCTTCGATCCTCTTTTTTTTTTCTGTAGCTGCATACACTTTCCGAAGAATTAACATTTATCGCTGATTCATAACTTTTGATTACCGAATAGAAATGTTTGACTTTTTTAAATTCAGATTGTGAGTAATGATTTTCTTGCCAAAACTTGCTCGGGTCGTTTAGGCTTCTGATCTTTTGTCGATGAAATTTACTGAAGCTGGTTCTGATTTCAGTTCTCATTATTGATAAATTTTGTGTATACAATTTTCTGGGCACTGATTCAACCTTGCTTCATGATTTTGTTTCTTTCTTTGCTGTTCGTTTCTCTGTTTGTGTTTGCTAATGCCTCTTAGGAATACACATCATAGACCAAACCAAGCCTAATTAATCTCTGAATCATTTGAGATTTCATGATCTCTACCAAGTGGCAGTTTTTGTTCTTATGCTGGTTAATGTTTTACTTGTGATTTTTTTGTTTAACTTTGTTAATCAGAGGCAAGGATGGGTGAAGCTACTCGAATTAGAGAGAAGTATCCTGACAGGATTCCTGTATGCTCACAAATTCATCCTTTGATTAAACCTTGTATTCTTTTAAACATTGTTCTAATTTGGAAACTGGAATTGTAGGTGATTGTGGAAAAGGCTGGACAAAGTGATGTTCCTGACATTGACAAGAAGAAGTGAGCAATGGCTTCTTCATCTCTCTTGTCTCTCATTGTGTTATCTTACTTTGAAAATTATGCTGAACCAAACACAAGTATGTTCTTCCATTTTCTTTAGGTACCTTGTCCCGGCAGATCTAACTGTTGGCCAATTTGTATACGTGGTTCGCAAAAGAATCAAGCTTGGAGCTGAAAAGGCCATCTTTGTCTTCGTCAAAAACACTTTACCTCCAACTGGTAAGGCTTTTAAAGTCATACACCATTCAAGATGAAATTTTGATTCTTTACTGCTAAGTTCCTAACCTGGTTTCACTTGTCTCTTAAAAGCTGCACTGATGTCTGCAATCTATGAAGAACACAAAGATGAAGATGGGTTCCTTTACATGACTTACAGCGGAGAGAACACTTTTGGAGCTTTTACCGCTGCTTGAATAAATATCGATCTTTCGATTGACTTTGATGTACATACATAAATCAGGAAGATAAGTCGTACATTCCTTCCTTCTCTATGGCTTTCTCTGCTTTGATGTTTGAATCTTTGCTTTTGGGTCTATAATCTTCAGAAACCTTTCTTTTTTCACCTTCCTTTGCTTTTGAAATTGGGATTGGAGAATTCACTCAAATACATTGTTTCGGTAACTAATGAGTCATTTTCGTATAAAAGTAATCGATGATCGAGAACTAGTTCATATCATCAAAATATCAAAAGGAGTACAAAATGAGTAGTTTGGTAAAAATATCAGCACAAAGGCAATTATTTAACCACAACTATACAAAAGCCAAAGCCTCAATAGAGGATTTCGTGATCTTCTTAGTCTGTTCTAGCATTCTGGAACGAGACTGAATGGTTTTAAATTAATCTCTTTCGCATCGTAAAGTGGATGGGTTTTTGCGGTTTTATCGAACAAGATTCAGGAACGATGACAAAGAATCAACATCTCTCTTCTCTGATGGATACTTGATCGGCCTTGAAGAGTTCTTAGGGAACACAAGTATTGTCGGGAAGCTCCCGAGCTGCAACTCCCTTTTAGCAAACTCCTTTTGGTCACCATCAGCTCTAAACTTGGCAACTTTTACTCCATTTCCGTGCAACTTATCCGCCAATTCATCAAATGAAGCTTCCATCGCCTGACAAAACGGGCACCATGGTGCATAGAGCACAACGATCCAAGCCTCTTTCCGGTTCTCCAACTTCATCAAATTCTCAATCCCTTGCCTACTCAAGTTCACAACATTCTCGCTTTTGAAAATATCTGCGACCGAGGATTTCCCGTTAACATTAGCGGTTGCGCTTGTGTTCTCATTCTCCTTGATATTCCCTTTGTGAAGTCCACACTCTTTAGCCTTGGCATCTTCCCACCACCATCTCCCTTCTCTCTCGTGCTGACCCGGTAAAACAGCTCTTGTGCATGGCTCACACCCGATCGAAACATACCCCGCAGCGTGAAGTGTGTTCACCGGAACATCCATAGTCCTTAAGAAATTCCAAACATCACTCCCTTCAACATTCGCAACAGGATTCCACTTCACCAAACTACCAGCTCCACCCTCTAATCCTTCAAACACTGGATCAACTTGAACAACCGGAATCTCTGATCTTGTTCCGGGTGATTGATCTTTTCTTTGACCAGTGATCCAAGCACGTAAACCCTTCAAAGCACGCCTCAAAGGTCTCACCTTTCTTGTACGGCAACACTCTTGGTGACCATCTTCATAGAAAGAGAACAAACCCTTGTTCCTAACCAAAGCTTGAACTTCAACAGCATCAGGAAACATGTACTCAATCCGAATACCATAGTGTTTCTCCACGGTATCAAAGAGTCTGTATGTTTCCGGATTCAGTCTCCCTGTGTCTAAACTGAAAACCCTAAAGGGTCTCCCAGTTAAATGAGCGTACTCAATTAGAGCAACATCTTCTGCTCCACTGAAACCAAACAAAAGAACAAAGATCTGAATTAGCAAATAATCAAATTGAAAAAAAAGTTCATTACTTTATTGTATTCTCATGGTCAATTCATTACCTAAAGGCAATAGCAATATCATCTCCAAATTTCTCAAGAGCTCTGTCCATAATTTCAAGAGGAGAAGCATTCTCTAGCCTCTTTGCTAGTTGCTCAAAGTCTTCCACCTCCACATCTACATCTAGTTTCTCTGTAACCTCTGTTTTGTAATAAAGGCACAAGATCATTAACATAAAGTTAGTAATGTTAAACCAACTAATTAAACCAAGATTAAATGAGAAAAAGTAACCAAAACTTACCAGAAGCCAACATAGATGCTGCTCGAGGAACCATTGATTCCTTTGTAATCGACTGCACATTTAGAGGTTTTCCCGAGGATCGCTTCCCGCACAGACTCAAAGACCCCACGGAGACATCGATACGATCTATTAACCTCAACGAACCGATTTGTGGTGCTGTATTAGAAAACAAATCAAAAACGAATTCGAATTAGTTTCATCATTGATCACTATTTATCAACGAAGAAGACGAAATCAACGAATTTAACAAGCACTACACCAAATAAAAACCAAATTACAATGACCCATTAAGTCATTGTACCACGAAATTGAGTATCAGTTCTGTTCGAGAAAACCGGATAAAAAAAAGAGATGGTGATGATATGATACCTTTGAGGTTCGAAGAAGGGAAGCTAGAGTTAGCGATCCCAGAAGAAGATGAAGAAACGTTGATTGCTAGTGCCATTTCACAGCCAAACACAAATTCCTCAAAGGAAACAAAATGAGATCAAAAGGTTTTTTGTTGTTGTTGGTTTCTGTTGAGATCTCTCTGAGGACAATGAGATTATAAAAAAACGCAGGTGAAAATAGGTTCGTTGAACCTGGACAACAATTGTTTCGGTGGCGGCATTTCTTTTATTTCAGATCATTGCTTGCGTCACTTTAGTCCGTCGTGGTCGTGTGGTAGAGAAAGGTGGTCAACATTGGCCGATCAAATCTCTTCACTAATATAAGCAACACACTTCATAGTTCATACAATTTATATTTTAACTCGCTCAATGTTTTTTCTTGTTTCTAATCATATTTTTTATTTATATTCTTGAAATCTCATAAATATCAGTAACTCTTTAACAATCTAGGTAATGATTTAAAGAAATGGAGAAACTAGAGTTAGCCATCTCTTTTACTTAATTCCCTACTAATGCGATCCATCTTGAGATCGAAACGAGCCTTCGAATAAGAAATGGGAGAAAAAACTTACAATTGAAGATTTTCTTGTCGATCGTTTCAACTCCCTCAAATTTAGTTCTTTCTCAAAAACCTTTTTGAGTGTTTGGTTTATGATTTTGGTTCTAGTTGTTAATTGTTTTAAGTTTATGAGTTGGTTCTTGAAATTTGTGGCTTGTTATTGTGTTTTGTGTGGGTTGTGACTGCCTAGTCTTCTTCTCTCTTGCTCGTGGAAATTCTGGTGTTGGTTCAACTATGTTTTTCTTTTGAAGAATCTTCAAGGAGTCGTTTTTTTGTGGTCTTCCTCGTTGTCGCTGATACTTTCCGATTTGGTTTTTCATAGTCCTTACTAGTTTCTCCTCATATGCGTTAGCTGTTTTAGGTTTTAGTAGAAAATCTTTGATATGGCCTCAATCCTTCAAACTGCTGGAAGTTCTTGTAGAAGATTAGGTTCATTGGTTTGAAACTCGGCTTCGTCAATCGTGTTTTAAGTTTGATTCTTAGGACAAGTGTTAAGTGAGAAATTCAATGTTTCCTTTATATACTAATTTATTTTGTTTTGTTATCTTCTGTTATTGTCCTCTTTCATTTAGATGCTTATGAGTTTGATCAGCGACATCGTAACGACCGTAGCTTTGTATCTTTTAAGTTGACAATGGAAAATATTTAGTGAGTAAAAGATGTTTGAAAAGTACAATAATAAACCAAAATAGGAAAGTTGTGAAGAAACATTATATCAAACAGTCTTTTTTTAAGTCCTAAGAAAAGGGTATAGCTCATACCTCAAATTACAGGTCGTACTCAAAACTCTGGCTCCTTGTTTACCGTCGCAGCACTTGGAAAGTTCGTTGATACTCCATTCCAAGCAATCCTTACATAAGACTATGTCTTTCGCACATTGTACCATTGCATAGAGTTTGTTCGTCCCGAGCCTCTTCTCTCCGGCCGCGTAATATATAGATTCTTCGCCATCTTTTTGTATACGATTGGCTTCCAACGTCAGCTTGTAGAGGAAATCCCATGTGTTCTTGTTGAACGACTTTATATTGCCCATTACATTGTTGGGGTTGTGCAGAGAGAAAGTATTCTCGTAATCGATATTCCTTGGCATTTGGCGATTGTTTGTATTACTAATGTCGAGGATACATTGGTCGTACCATATTATTCCTCCATTGTTTCTCTTACATCGTCTACGAAACTGTCAGACATATAAATATATGGTTTATTTCATTTTATAAAGATAGATATGTTTCGGTTTACAAGACATGATTAATATGTTTGATTATTACTATTATTCTTACAAAGTACGTATAGATCTATGGCGATAATTTATATCACATGATTTGCAAGTTGGACATGTGGGATTTGCACACACCAACTTAGGCGAAACTGTTGAATAGATTCTATATTTGAAAATGTTTGTAGTGAAACTTTGTTTATTAACAAGAAACAATGTTCAAAATGTAATTTTTCTGTAAGTTTATACTTACATCAGACAAGAAGCAAGGAAAATAATATTATGTTGTCATCAAACTAATTTTGTTTGAAACCCATTCAAACATGTCACTAATAATAGAAAGTGTATTAAATTCAATTGATTAATAAAGTTGAAGTCACATTACCTCAGAGACAGCGGTAGCAAAGCAGGAACGGCACATGGACCCGTAGGAGTCGCCACGGCATGCAAATATGACGCTTGCGGAATTAGGAGCCTTACCAAAAGATGTGCGTTCGAAACCATTCCCAAATTTATCCTTAAACATGTCACCGATGAGAATCTTAAGGTTTTCTTCGTACTTACTTCCTGTTCCTTCATTGACACGACATTTGTAGTTGAGAAACTCATTGGTAATGTTTAAAGATGAAACTTTGTTTATTAGTAAGAGTTTTATAGCCAAGAAACACATCAAAGCTAAACTTTTCGATTGAGGATACGAAGTGTACATTGTTTTTCTCTTAATTCTTTTTCCAGAGTGGGTGTGTTTTTTTATAAACGAAGCCTTGAGATTTTGATGTTTATAGACTCACAAAATTTGACTTTTTCAAACTTTGAACTTCGAACTTTTTCATTGGCCATCCCCATCCCTCGCCGAAAATATACAACCCCTCTCTCTCGTGTCTGTTAGAGAAAACTCAAATGATAGTTTCGGTACCTTATTTGAAATTCGATTAATAAATTCAGTTTGTGGAATAAATGTCTATAGATAGTTTTGTTCGTTTTGTTGTAGTACATGACTACAATTCTACTTATGATTAATATTGCGGTTGTGTATGCGATATATATTGTTTGTATTGTTTGTCGTTAGCTATTATAGTTACGGTTGATCGCAAATTTTTAATTTTACCGTTATTTTAGTAAAATATCGAAAAAATTGTGACACAAAATATAACATATGATTGATATGTTTGACCACATGTAATTGTAGTAAATAACCCAACAACAATATGTTGCAATATGTTGCATCTGCAGTTTTTTACATCTAACACATGAACAGCTTACCGATGTTAACGGGGAAGGCTTTAAGGTTAAGACATGTTCGTAGCGACAAGAAGGGCGACGAAATTGTAAAAGTTGAAAGACTAAGTTCAAACTCTTTACAATTACAATATTCATCATTGTTTTATTTATTTCTTGTTTAGTATTAATGTTAGGTTTGTATGTTTCTACATAAAAGAAAACAAATTTTTTTTTTTTTTTGAAAAGGTTACTTTTTACTTTTGAAATATTTAAAAGAAGAACATAAGAAACACATACATAAATTCTGTTTGTTTCTATTACGATATATATAAAATATATGTTGTCTCTTTGCTTATGGTGCAGAATGTACTCGAGCATGTGAATGCACAGTACTTGTATCTCCCGCTTTATATCTACCTTACACCCTCACTTCAACCAATTTCTAATCTATAATCTACGCCGTCTAAATGGAAAATCCAACGGACCAGTTTTTCACAACAAGATTTTATAGAAATCCGTGATTCCTACATCCTGACAGCTCACACGCTGCGTTTCAAAACACTTCACTTGCGGACAATACGGAGCGATGGTCGATGCACTCTTGCCCCAAAAAAGAGCACAAACATTTACAAAAAAAAACTAATTTAAATTTAGTTGACTGAGATCTAAAAGAGGAAAAAGACAGAGAATCTTATGATAAATTTAATACTTTTTATAGGATATAACTAACTATTATCACTACATAATTTGTAATCCTAGCTGTTCCACTAGCTTGCTGAATCTAATCGATTTTTTTTGTTACACAAAAAGTAATAAAAAATCATTTTGTTACACAAATTTATAAAGCTGCATATGAAAACGAAACTCCAAAAAATGTTACTATTCCCATTAAAATAAAAGACTTTATTTTTTAACACTATTCAAACTAATAAAATTCATGAATTTGATATCACCCGAAGAAATATGTTACCTTTTACCTTTTCTAAAATAAAACATTTGGCTGTATTAATTACGCCTGTGCCACTGCAACAAATATTTAAGAAGGACGTCTTCAATAAATTCTCCAAAATACTCTGTATATGGATCTACACCTCTTCTCAGTTTCATACACAAATCAATAACTCAAAACCCCAAAAGAGAGAAAAAACAAAATGAGAGATTCTTGCAAAGTCTCTTTAGTTCTTCTTCTGGTTCTAATCAATGGTGTATTTGGAGATAATCCTTATAGATTCTTCACCTGGAAAATAACTTATGGCGACATTTATCCCCTTGGTTTTAAACAACAGGTAGACTATTTTCTTTCACATATTTTCTCTTGCTTGTTTCCCGAGAAAAATCTGGTGATAACATTTTCTCGGTTGGGTTTTGGTTGAATGCAGGGAATATTGATAAATGGGCAGTTTCCTGGACCTCACATTGACGCAGTCACAAATGATAATATCATTATCAGTGTTTTCAATTACTTGAAAGAGCCTTTCCTCATTTCATGGTAAGTTCTTTTCACAAATCTTTACTATACTTTCCTGGAAAATGTGTTTTATGGGTTGCCGAGACAATTGAATATACTATACGGATATGAGAAACAAAGATTAAAAATAAGGATAAGATCCTAACTTTTGATTTTCGGCACTTTTTTTTGGTGTCCCAATAGAATGCAGCTTTTGGATGAATGTGCGTTGAGTACATCTCATCTCACACATTATCGATACGTACGCACATACATAAATGTGTAGTAATTTACATAAAACCATAGATCTATCCCAATGAACAATACTTCTAAATTCTTATGAACAACACCGAAATTTAGGTTTGTTATTTTTTTTCTCAGTGATTTGGATGCTATTAAAAACGTAGATTTAGATGTGGCGTTTGTAAAGGTTTGAAAGTAATTAATATCTCGATGACCAAATTGTCATTGTTTGTTGCTAGCCAATAAAAGGAATATTTACAAATTATAATCACGAAAAGGTCTTCCCAAAAATAAAGTACCAAGTCTAAACTTTAAACTGAAACGAATAAAATTGGTCTTTGCTCTTTAAGGATAAAACAAATTGTGTATTCTCAATAGGATTAATAACTTAAATCAGAAAATCTACCACTCTAGTGTTCCAAATAAAGTAGAAGTGCTACAAAAAAATGGCAAAAATGTTCTTGTTTTTGTCATTTGAGAATGTCAATATCTTTTTTTTTTTGGAGCCTTAAAAGCTCTTCTTACACCCGACATGATTGGCTGTCAAAGATGAATTATATAATTCATTTATATAAATATGCCAGTAGTAACATGAGATGACACATGTGAGGTTTTAAATATCAGTGGGAAACAACATAAACTTTTAAGTCCTAGATTTATTAAAATATCCAAAGTGTACCCTAAACTCTTAATTCGCTAGAAGAAGTCCGTAATGTTGATTCTTTATAGGAACGGAGTGCAACAGAGGAAGAACTCATGGCAAGATGGAGTCATAGGGACAACATGTCCAATTCCACCTGGCAAAAACTTCACATATATTATCCAAGTGAAAGATCAAATCGGTAGCTTCTACTATTTCCCTTCTCTTGCGTTTCACAAAGCCGCTGGTGCCTTTGGAGCCATCCGTATCTGGAGCCGTCCTCGCATCCCCGTCCCATTCCCTTCTCCTGACGGTGACTTCTGGCTTCTTGTCGGAGATTGGTACAAAACCAATCACTATGTAAGTACATTCCTTATTGCCTGCCCTATTCTATTTGACTTGTATAACAAGACAATGGATTATGCGTTCTTTTTTACGGTTTTGATTTAGTTCGGATTTGATTTTAGCAAAATCTGATTGTTTTAGGTTTTGAGACGTCTATTAGAAGCCGGAAGGAATCTACCGTTCCCTGATGGAGTACTCATCAATGGTCGTGGCTGGGGAGGCAATACCTTCACCGTGCAACCTGGTAAGACCTACAGATTCAGAATATCAAACGTTGGTGTCGCGACTACACTAAACTTCAGGATTCAAGGCCACACGATGAAGCTCGTTGAAGTTGAAGGCTCTCACACTATCCAAAACATCTATACTTCACTTGACGTTCATCTAGGACAGTCTTACTCTGTTCTCGTTACCGCTAACCAAGCGCCTCAAGATTATTACATCGTCGTCTCCTCGAGGTTTACTCGTAAAGTTCTCACCACGACTTCAATTCTCCATTATAGTAACTCAAGAAGAGGCGTCTCTGGTCCTGTTCCATCTGGTCCCACTTTGAACATTGCCTCTTCGCTCTACCAAGCTCGAACTATCCGGTAAAAAAAACATGTCTATTGGCATGGAAGTAACCGCTAAAAACAGGGGATGTTCACCGTGATTTGATTTCTGTTGTTTTGTATATTGATGTGATAAATAGGAGGAATCTAACCGCAAGTGGCCCAAGACCGAACCCGCAAGGCTCCTATCATTACGGTTTGATCAAACCAGGCCGTACGATCATACTTGCCAATTCGGCTCCTTGGATCAACGGCAAGCAAAGATACGCCGTGAACGGTGCGTCTTTTGTTGCACCTGACACGCCATTGAAGCTCGCTGATTATTTCAAGATTCCCGGAGTTTTTAACCTCGGAAGCATACCCACGAGTCCCTCTGGTGGAACCGGAGGTTACCTTCAAAGCTCTGTTATGGCAGCTAATTTCAGAGAGTTCATCGAAATTGTTTTCCAAAACTGGGAAAATTCAGTCCAGTCTTGGCACATTGCCGGTTATTCGTTCTTCGTCGTCGGGTAAGAAGACAATTCTCTTAACTGGTTCTTTTATTTAGTCTTGAGTTTTTATTTTCTAATAATTTGGGATTGAAATGGACTATCTGATTTACATTCTGGTTTCGGGTTGCTTTTCCGGTTTTTGGTTTAATCGGTATTTGAAAACGGGGACAACCCATTTTAATTTAGGTTTGTTTGTTCGGTTTCGATTTGATGTAGTTTAGATAAAATATACTTTAACTGATACATCTATCTTTTATATACAGATTTTTATAGATGTAACTAATTTTAAAATACAAAACTTGGTTAATTGGGTCACACTATTATCGATTTTGATTCGGTCTTGGTTTTTGGTTTTATAATAACAAAACCAATTAGGTCATTTAGATACTTAAGATCCATTAAACTTTGATTCAGTTTGTTTGCAGTTTAGTTTGTCTACTCTTATTTAGATACTTAAGATCAATTAAACTTTGATCGTAGAAATATGTTTGATGTATTACATATTTTGGATAATAGAATGGACGGAGGCCAATGGACACCTGGAAGCCGATCAAAATACAACCTCCGGGATGCAGTTTCACGGTCCACCGTTCAGGTTTACCCGAGGGCATGGACAGCGATCTACATAGCGTTAGACAATGTTGGAATGTGGAACATAAGGTCGGAGAATTGGGCAAGACAATATTTAGGTCAACAATTCTATCTACGAGTTTACACTTCCTCTACTTCGTATCGAGATGAGTATCCGCCACCGAAGAACGCTCTTATGTGCGGACGAGCTAGAGGTCGCCACACCAGGCCGTTCTAGAACGGATATTGGATGTCACGGCTCAACGATTTCCTTGTTTTTATTTTCAGATTGAATGGTTTGAAAATGTTTAGTATTGTCACGAGAGGGTGGCGAAAAGATGTGAGCTTTGTGGATTTGTTCGTTAAGGCAAGAAAATTAGGAACAAAAGAAAACTGAAGCTTGACTTGAGCTGTCAACTGAAGTTTAGATGTCTAAATCAAAGGTTGCGCTCTTGTTTGAAAATAATATTTGGGTTAGGTGACCAAAAAGTGTCTTACTAGTCATCTATATTTCTGTTCCATAAAACGAAACCTCCAAGAAAATTAGTAGATGATTTAAGTACAGAAAAAAAATTAAAATTCTTTGAGAATTAATCTGCATTTCAGTGTAAAATGAACTTCATTATATTTTTGTGGAGATCGGTAAGTTTTACGACTTTTTAATTCAAAACTAATTAATAATGAGTAGATGATTTTTCATAACCATTTTGAATTAAATCTCACTTTAAAATCGTCAATAAACTTTACATGAACCATCTTAGTTGAATAAAAAAATTCGATTTTAATGATATGTTAAACGAAATACAAGATTGATGAATATTTCTATGTTTTATTTGAGAATGATGCTCGATGTTTATACACAAGTAGACAATATTCTGACGATCTAAATTAACATCCCAAAAATATTAGTGAACATAACTTAATCGCAACTTACACAATCTACCCGATAATATGCTAATGTACACAAAGATATTCTCACCAACACAAATTTTTTTTGAGATTAACTGATCCTTAAAAATTTGTGGTTAAAAATATCTTACAAATGGAAAGAGATTTTATTTTTGAATTTGTGAAAAATAACGAAACTTGGCCTCTCTTTAGGACTCAAAATTAGTCCGGTTGATTTTGGGGTATATTACTGAACCAATTATACAATAATTGGAATTTTGGAAATGCCTTCAAAATGTCAGACCAAAGACACTAAAAAGATTTGGTTAGAAAGTGACAATGCTTAGGTAGTTGACGATTTAAGACACAGTAGACGTTGCCATATTTTACAGCACAATATTCCATAATATGGTCGTGCGTTCACACATAGTATAAAACTTTATTCAATAGTTGTATAGCTGCTTCCACTAAAATGAGTACCAATCTAAGACTAGACTTCTCCCATCTTCTACTTTCTTCAACGCTAAACTCCAAAACTCTTTATACGTATCTTCAAAGATTGTAAATCCATACTCATCCAAAGCTATATACAATGTTTCTAAATATATATATATATATGAGAAATGTCTTTGTTTTGCATTAATGTTAGCACATTCAAGTGAAAATACTTTTTTGATAAAACTAATAAATGAAACCATTATTGAGGAAAAAAATGAAACAATTATTTAAACTAATTAAAGTGATTAATTCAACTTAACAGGCCACCGCCGTAACGTTTCAAGAATCCAAATTGAAATATTTAGATATTTATGGAACATTTTTTCTCCATTAAGTTCTTTGAAGGAAAGTTATCATCATTTTATTTGAATTTCAAACATGTTGATACAAATGAACGACCTATATGAATAAGATAAGTATATAGTTTAGTTAACATTATACATCTTAATTATTTTAAAATTTTCAAACATTTGAAACGGTGAGTGTAATACCAAAGACGTACACACCGTTGCATTTGTTTTTCTCTCCAATAAGTTTACAATATGCATTCTAAATTACACTGCTCAATCACCAAACCACATACACATAGTAACTCTGTCCAAGAACAAAAAGATGTATCATAATTAAGTTCCTAATTAAGTAAGTCAATTTCTGCCCAAATTATGGTCAAATTATAATTAGTCATCTATATTTCACTGTAGAGAAATGAGGCTATATTTTTCTTTAAATAACTATTTTAGTTTCGTTTAGAACCTTTAAATATCTCTTGATATTCATATATCACCACACAATATTGATTAGGTTTTTTAAAACTTACACTTACACTTACACTCAAGTATCGATCTCCTACAAATCAACAAATGTCCGAACTACTCAACTAAAAAAAGGCCGAACACCAAATTCGTTTATCCATAGTTTCTTTAAAAGCACTATTGGTTGGGACTTAATTACTTATTTCATATGAACCTCACTATCTCAGTAATATGTATATATTATACACACAAATATTATCAAAATTAACTTAAGACATCAAATTCAAGATATTTACTGCATAAACTCTTGAATAATAACTGCTTCTTAATAAACAAATCTCTGCTTCTTTATTATTATTATTGCTATTATTATTTTGGGTCAATGGAATCGTGTTGCTTTATGTATGTTTTGTTCTGTTTTGTCAAAAATAACTTTCTTCTTCTTTCTCGCGTTAGATGGATGCAAACTTTCACATAAATAAATATATAAGTGCAACAACTCAAACGCTACAAAAAAGCATGTTCGAGAGTTTAATAATTGCATGTTTAATTTTACGATATAAATCTTTTTACGATTGTCTAATCATTTTGTTGCTTTTTCAATAAGTCAAATGCATACATTGGAAAAATGGACAATTGTATATATTTTATATTCTTAGCGACTAAAGATACATTGTTAGATGCACATACATATCTATGTACATATAAACAATTTTCTATGCTTTTACATAGTCTTTAAAACAACTTTTTAGAATAAAAATTCATCGTGAAAGTTAAGTCTATTTTTTGTTAAATTAATTGGGCGTAGTTGTAGGTATTGTAAATCCTGAAGTTGAAAATGATCATTTGATTACGTGTTAGGTGATCGAAAGTCATTGTTATAAAAAACTGATACGTATAGTTAATTCCATTTTTTTAGATGGTTATCCTACGGAAAATCAAATATGCATATTATGTAATTTGAAAGCGATTTAAATTTTAAAAACCGACTAAAAGAAAATTTTTATTGCAGAATTTTAAGAGGCTCAAACAGTGTGGATAATTGATTTTTGTGGTCGAAGCAGACAATTAAGTAGTGATAGAGGTGGCCGAATACTAGAAGGAAACTACAAGGAAGCATAGCATTTTTTATAGACATTCCTATAAAACATTTGTGGAAAAATGCTCTAAGGTTTTTCCATCGAGTACTAACGATAATTAAAATGGTTACAAATAGTTGAAAGTTTTTCACTAAAAATTATGTTGGAAATCCATGTATAATTTGCCAATAGATTTTTCACCAAAAAAATATCGTGTGAAAAACCATGTAAAAACGATGAGAAATATATGGGAAAGCTATTACCATTTTTTTCTATAGTAATATTATAAAATAATATTTTTCAAGTTTTTATTTCAAATTTATCAATTTAAAATTAAAATTTTAAAAATATTACAAATAATTATATAAAAATATTTATTTACTGGATTTTGATAGTATTTTTTATAAATTTTTGACTGATATTTTTAATGGAATCTTAATAAAAATTTCGATTGAAAAATTTCAACTGATTTTTCAAAAAAATAATTTTTTGACAAAAAATTTCTCATAGAATTCTAATATTTTCTATCATTTTTTTCGATTTTTCCATCGGAAACTGTATATTTTTGTATTGGTTTCCTATTTTAACTGATATATAAACTTTTTCTAAATACTATATATTTATATAGAACTTCAGTGATATTTCATGCCAAAAGTTATGGGTATAAAAAATGTATATTTTTTTAGACTTTGACTTTTGATATATTTTTGAGCTGAATGTGAGACTTTGATTAATATTTTTGGTCAGAAACTAAAATCACACTAATCGAAGTTTAAAGATTCCACAAAATCAGTTTTTCAGTATACTAACAAAGATAAAAGATTTTTTTTTTTTTGATAAACGATATGTACATAACACTACAGATCTTAATATCCAGAAAAAAATTCAAGTCGAAATTCCTACTACTAATCTCCCGTAACGTATAAAGATTAAGGTTTTTTGCCACTCAAATATCTATTAATGGTCAAAAGTGATTAAAATCATATTAGGAAAATTCAAACTCTGTAAAACAAAAAAAATTCAACCACTACACCACTATTAACATAGAATATAAATAATGTGGTCAAATAATATAATTTTTCGAATTCTATTCATATATAAATAGAGATTTTGTTTAACAACGTCCATCGTTGATCTGACTAACCCAACTTTAATTTTACTAACGACTATACTTACACACTTAGACAAATAAAATTAATACTGTAGTATTTTTTTTGTCAATATCACAACGGATCAGTCACTACCCACAACATATTTATACAAAAATTTAATATATTTATATGAAAAAATATAAAATCTAACTCCAAATATTTGTGATTATGTACAAATAATGCAACAACAATAATAGCCTCGTTTATGAGTGTATTATTGTTATCGCTTTTACGTCCTAAAGCACCTGCTCCACTTACAGGATAACAAAAAACTTGATTTACATATAATAATATTTAAAATGTAGTTTAACTTTCATATGCATGATGATCAATAAATACTATAAAACCGAAGGAATTCTCTTTCTGGATGAGGCTAGAAATTTCAATGCTTTATCTAAAACAGTGGCAAATCCAATACTGTGAATAATATTATATCGTAATCACAAATCGGTGATAACTCGCCTATCCAGGTTGACAATTTGTTAATTTATTTATACACAATTAAGAGCATTAATTAGTTACTAGTTGATGACTAATTCAAAGGTACGATTAGCTAGAAAAATCTATTGTATTTATCCCAATGATAAAAACAAAAGACTATAATTTAAAATGTTTATCGATATGAAAATATAGCTATTTGGTGGTTTTGAAGTTTTATTAATACACATTTTCGTTTGCCAATAAAAGCAAGAAAATGTATTTTTGAGTCTGGTTGTATATCGAAACAGTTTTGTAGGACTTTTTTATTGACTTAAGTTAGAAATCTTTTTTCTTCAAATTTTCGAAATTTATGTTAAGTAAAAACATCTAGCGCCAAATAGTTCACGTACCATGGAAACTCAGCAAGTGTAAATGTATATGAACCAACACTGGTTTGACTATTGAACTAATATATTTTTAAAAATCAAAGTAAGCGATCCTATTGGCACTATAAATAGAGAGCAGAAGCAAGTTTAAATGGAACCAAACCAAAGCTGTTTTCTAGTTCTCTAGAAACCAAAAAGAGTACGTACTTCAATGGCTACTCGTTCAAGATTTTTCTATGTGCTTCTTCTTCTTTCATGCATTGCTTTTGCATTGCTTGGGAGGAGTTATGGAGAGAATGCGGAGAATAACAATGACGATGATGATTGTTCTTCCAAGAGTTGGCGTGGATGTGGTAGTTTCTACGGAAGATACACCAAAAGGTATGGCGGTGGAGATGGTGGTGAAGGGTATGGCAATGGAGAAAGATATGGAGCTAGGGCTGGTATGAATGGCTATGGTGGTGGTAGTGGTGGTGGAGAAGGTGGTGGTGGTGAAACTAATGGAGGTTATGGTCATGGAAGCGGGTTTGGAGCAGGTGTTGGAATTGGTGGTAAAACAGGGGTAGGAGGAGGTGGGCGCAGGGAAGGGGACGGTGTTAATGGAGGATCAAGTTATGGAAACGCATCTCGTACTAGTGTAGGAATTGGTGAAACAACGGGTAGACCAAAAGCAAGCGGAGGAAGCGATAGTGGAGAAGGTGGTGGTACCAATGGAGGATCAGGTCATGAAAATGGATCCGATGCTAGTATTGGAGTTGGCGGAACAACAGGTGGAGCAGGAGGAGGTGGAAGAGATGCAGGAGGTGGTGGTGCCAGTGGAAGTGGATCCGGTGGTGGAAGTGATGTTGGAGTTGGCGGAGTATCAAGTGGAGCAGGAGGAGGAGGAGGTGGAGGCGGAGAAGGAGGTGGTGCCAATGGAGGATCGGGTCACGGAAGCGGATTTGGTGTTGGTGCTGGAGTTAGTGGAACAAAATGGGACACAACAGGAGGTGGAGGAGGTGGTGGCGGTGGCGGAGAAGGTGGTAGTACTAATGGAGGATCGGGTCATGGAAGCGGATCCGGTGCTGGTGCTGGTGTTGGAGTTGGCGGAGTATTGGGTGGAGTAAGAGGAGGGGGAGGAGGTGGAGGTGGCGGAGAAGGTGGTGGTGCTAATGGAGGATCGGGTCATGGAAGCGGATCTGGTGCTGGTGTTGGAGTTGGCGGAGTATCAAGTGGAGCATCAGGAGGCGGAGGAGGAGGAGGAGGCGGGGGAGGAGAAGGGGGTGGTGCCAATGGAGGGTCAGGTCATGGAAGTGGATTTGGTGTTGGTGCTGGAGTTGGTGGAACAACGGGTGGAATAAAAGCAGGTGGAGGTGGTGGTGGTGGTGGTGGTGGTGGTGGAGAAGGCGGTGGTACAAATGGAGGATCAGGTCATGGAAGTGGATATGGTGGTGGTTCTGGTGTTGGAATTGGCGGAGTAATTGGTGGAGGAGGTGGAGGAGGTGGAGGAGGAGGTGGTGGTGGTGGTAGCGGAAAAGGTGGTGATGCCAATGGAGGATCAGGTTATGGAAGTGGATTTGGTGCTGGTGCTGGAGTTGGTGGAACAACGGCTGGAACAAAAGTAGGTGGAGGAGGTGGTGGTGGTGGAGGTGGCGGTGGTGGAGGTGGTGGTGGAGGTGGAGGTGGTGGTGGAAGAGATAAGGATTCTGATAATAGATATGGTTACGGTAATGGTTATGGTGGTGGTTTTGGTATGGGTCAAGGCAGTGGCGGCGGAGGTGGTGGGGGTGGCGGTGGAGGTGGTGGTGGTGGGGGTAATGGTGGAGGAAATGGAAGCGGACGAGGAGAAGGATATGGAATGGGAGGAGGAGGTGGCATAGGAAATGGAGGAGGAGGAGTAGGAGTGGGTTTCGGAATGGGCATTGGTTTTGGCATTGGCATCGGAGGAGGAAATGGTGGTGGTACCACTTATCAAACCAATATCATCAATGATAAAAGTTCTCCCTAGGGAGTATGGAGCCGATAGATATCTCATTTGTCAGCTCCATCAAATAATAATTTGCTGTTTTAAATTGTGATTTTTAGTTATTTTATTACGATGTATTCATTTTCCAGAATATATAAAACTACGGTACGTTGTATTAGTTAGGACAAAATAAAATAGTAATTTTCTGAATATGTTTTTTTTTTTTGAAATAGCAACTAATACCACGGAAATAAATGTAACAAAACTACAAATGTTGTAATTTATGACCACTGATCAAGGAGTCATACATTTTCTTAATGAAATTCGGTCTCGTAACCAAGTAAGTAGCCACATAAAATAGTCGTTACACTGACCGCCGTGTTAACTAGGAGTACTTTGTGAAATAAGAAAATAGCTTTGTAAGAAATTGCATTCTATATTAAGACATTGACCACATTGTTATCATCACATTTGAAGACTTGACTACATTGTTATCCACACCTATTCAAATCATTGACTACATTGTTATCATCATCTTTTTAATTATTGTAGAATTCAAGTAGTCATTTTGATGTGTATAAATAGCCTTGTAACATTCAAGTTATTAATCAAGTTTTAAGATTACCATTTCATATGGTATCAGAGCCATATCGATCAAAAAAAAAAACAAATTCTTTTTCTTCTTTGGCTCACGTTTTGTGACTACTTCTCTATTGTTGTCTAAAATTCTCTAATCATGTCTGTTTCATCTGAATCCACGGCTACAACCTTAGCCAATCCGGTGGATCCTACAACACCAATTCTCTCCGTTAATATGACCGGCGTTACCAAGCTTACCACCATGAACTATATGTCGTGGTGTCTTCAGCTTCGTTTATTTCTCGGTGGTCATGGGCTTTCTGCATACATTGACGAATCAGCCCCTGTTCTAACCCCAACGATTACTCTTGATGACTCTGTTATTGTCAATCCAAAATTCACATCTTGGGTTCGACAAGATCAACTCATCTTTGCTGCTCTTCTCGGTTCAATTTCTACGCCCTTGCAATCCCTTGTGACCAACGCCACCACCTCTCTTGAAGCATGACAAATTCTTGCAAAAACCTATGGAACTCCATCTCGTGGGCATATTAAGCAACTCAAAGATCAGTTGAAGAAAACCACAAAAGGTACCAAAACCATCGACGAGTACATGCAATTGATGAAATCCAAAGCTGATCAATTAACTCTTCTCGGCAAGCCTGTCGATCCTGAAGATCTGATTGAATTCATCATTGATGGTCTCCCTGAAGATTATCGTGCCTTGTGTGATGCTATTCAAAATCGTGAAACTGTTGTCTCATTTGAAGAATTTCATGAGAAACTTAGAAATCGCGAGGCTGCCATAATTTGCAATGCTTCTATTCCAACATCATTCCCTGTCACTGTTCATGCTGCTGCTACACGTCCTCGCAACTATAATTGGAGGCCTCCTTGTCGCCAGACAAATAATTCTCGTCCTGCTTATGAAAACAACTCTTCTGATCAAAGACGTCCATACCTTGGACGGTGCTAAGCGTGTGGGAAACAAGGCCATAGTGCACAACGCTACTATCAATACAAACTCATCCAACAATCGTCTTTACCACAAAACAACTGGCAACCTCGTGCAAATATTGCCTTAGCTCCAGCTCATGAGACTCCATCTTGGCTTCTTGACAGTGGTGCTTCTCACCACATCACCTCCGACCTTCAAAATCTTTCTCTCCATGATCCATATGTTGGGATTGATAATGTTGTGATTGGCGATGGTCATGGTCTTCCAATTAAGAACACAGGCTCGACTACTCTCTCTACTCAATCTCATGATTTACAGTTATCTAATGTCCTTCATGTTCCCACTATGGAAAAGAATCTTATTTCTGTCTATCGATTATGTGTTGATAATAACGTATCTGTTACGTTTGATCCTTTGGAATTTCAGGTGACGGATCTAAAGTCGGGAGCACTAGTCACAAAGGGCAAAGCTAAAGATGGGATGTATGAGTGGCCATTATTGTCCTCTGTTTCAGCCCCATATCGTGCACTTACTAGTTTTAAAACTTCTTTTTCGAATTGGCATTCTCGTTTGGGTCATCCCCATGTCGATCTTCTAAATAAAACAATTATCAGTTTTGAACTTCCTTTATCCAATAAAGCTTCTTCTTCTCTGTTTTGCAAATCGTGTTCCCTAAATAAAAGCCACAAAATTCCTTTTGGTGTCAATACTATTCAATCGTCTAAACCACTCGAGCTTCTTTACACTGATTTGTGGACTTCTCCGACTTTTTCTTTTGATGGATACAAGTATTATTTAGTCTTTGTGGACCATTTTACTCGTTACACTTGGTTTTATCCACTAAAGAAAAAGTCTCAAGTGTTTGAAACCTTTGTCAAATTCAAGGCCTTGGTTGAAAACAAATTTCAAACCCGCATTATCACATTATATTCTGATAATGGTGGTGAATTTATGGCAATGGAAAATTTTCTTTCCACTCATGGTATTTCTCATTTAACAACTCCTCCTCATACTCCACAACATAATGGGATTTCTGAAAGAAAACATAGACATATTGTTGAAACTGGGTTGTCTCTTCTTTCACATGCTTCTCTTCCCATTACATTTTGGTTTTTTGCCTTTGCCACGGCTGTTTATCTTATCAACCGTCTTCCCTCTTCTGCTCTTCATTTCAAAGTTCCTTATACTATGCTTTTTGGCACTTCTCCTAATTATCAAAAGCTTAGAGTCTTTGGTTGTCTTTGCTTTCCTTGGTTACGACCTTATACTTCCAATAAACTTGAACCTCGTTCTTCTCCATGTCTTTTTCTTGGATATTCCTTAACACAAAGTGGTTATTTTTGCTTTGATCCAAAAAGTTCACGTTTGTATGTGTCACGACATGTGGAGTTTTATGAGGACATCTTTCCTTGCTCACAATTATCTACTTCTTCTCAGTCGGCTCCAACCACTGAAGACATCTCCATCTCTTCTCTTTCTGTGACGCCACTCTTTCATCCCGAAGCTATGCATGCTCCTGACTTAGATTCATCACCGCCGACTTTGGAGGTGTCTTCGGAGGTACCATCTAACTCATCTCCTCTTGTTGTATCCTCTAATTCTGATGATACGGTTTCTACTAATGCACTTCCTATTACATCAACAACTGTTGAGCCTGCTTTGATGGTTAATGCACCTGTTAACACTCATTCTATGATCACAAGGGCTAAAAATAAAATCTCCAAGCCGAAGACTAAGTTTACTCTCACTGTTGTAGTTGAACCTTACCACGAGATTGAACCTAGCACTTATCGTCAAGCTCTTGCAGATCCCAATTGGCGTCATGCCATGAGTGATGAAATAAACTCCCAGATACGGAATGAGACATGGGACTTGGTTCCTCCTGATTCTGTGGAAAATCTTGTTGGTTGTCGTTGGGTCTTCCGCATAAAACGTCTTCCGGATTATTCAATTGAGCGATACAAGGCAAGATTAGTTGCCAAAGGGTATAATCAACGTCCAGGAATAGACTACTTTGAGACCTTTAGTCCTGTTGTCAAAAGGGCATCGGTTCTTCTAGTACTTAGCCTTGCAACCTCACGCAATTGGACTCTTCGACAACTTGATATCAACAATGCTTTCCTACAAGGTCCCCTTGATGAAGTTGTGTTCATGGAACAACCTCCGGGTTTTGTTGATCGTGATCGGCCTAATCATGTGTGTCGTCTTAAGAAAGCTATTTATGGTTTGAAGCAAGCACCACGTGCTTGGTACAATGCACTTCGCTCGTTTCTTCTCAAATCAGGTTTTGTTAATTCATTGGCGGATGCATCTTTATTTATTCTTCAATCTTCTGATGTGATCATCTTTGCTCTTGTATATGTTGATGATATTGTTGTTACTGGCAATTCGGCAATTCATGTCCAGAGGTTCATTGATGTTCTTGGTCATCGATTTTCTCTCAAGGATATGGGTTCTCTCAACTATTTTCTTGGGATCGAAGTTGCTCGCGCTACTTCTGGCCTCACACTTACACAAACTTCATATATCAATGACTTACTTCGGCGTGTTAACATGCTAGATGCCAAACCCGTTCACACTCCGATGGCCGATAAGCCACCTTTAACAAAACAGTGTGGTTCTGTTCTTTCCGATCCAACCGAGTATCGTATGGTTATTGGTAGTCTTCAATATTTGTTATTTACTCGTCCGGATATTGCCTTTGCGGTTAACAAATTGTCTCAATACATGCATCAACCAACTTCAGAACATTGGGCTGCTGCAAAACGTATTTTGCGTTATCTTTGTGGTACTCGAGATCGTGGACTTTTCTTCTCGACATCTAATCCTCTTATTCTTCATGCTTACTCGGATGCTGACTGGGCTGGTGATAAAGACGATTATTCCTCTATGGGGGCGCACCTTGTGTATCTTGGACATCATCTCATCTCATGGTCTGCTAAGAAACAACCTACCATTGCTCGTTCCTCGACAGAGGCTGAGTATAAGTCTGTTGCAACGACAGCTTCTGAGGTTCAGTGGATTCGTTCTCTCCTTACTGAGTTGGGTGTTTCTCTCTCTACCGCTCCGGTTATTTACTGTGACAATGTGGGAGCCATCTATCTTTGTGCTAATCCTGTCTTTCATTCTCGTATGAAACATGTTGCTGTTGATTATCATTACATTCGTGGTCTTGTTCAATCTGGTAATCTTCGTGTATCACATGTCGCATCTGCTGACCAGCTTGCTGATAGACTTACTAAGCCATTGCCTCGTGCTCGCTTTGTTCCATTGTGTTCCAAGATTGGTCTCACTCCGATTCGTCCATCTTGAGGGGGCGTATTAAGATATTGACCACATTGTTATCATCACATTTGAAGACTTGACTACATTGTTATCCACACCTATTCAAATCATTGACTACATTGTTATCATCATCTTTTTAATTATTGTAGAATTCAAGTAGTCATTTTGATGTGTATAAATAGCCTTGTAACATTCAAGTTATTAATCAAGTTTTAAGATTACCATTTCATATTCTATGTTAATAGAAAGTTTGTTTAGATAAAATAGAAAACTCAAATTTAGTAGCAGAATTTATGGGGATTTTAATGGGATAAAAGGAAATGAAGAGAAGAAAGGTGAACCTAGAAGGGCTGAAAGAACTTTTTATGGACTACTACTTTGACTAGGCAACTACTATAGATTTGGTGGAGGATCTGATAAAAAAAATACAGAAATGTAACTTCTCAAGTCATATTTAGTATGATAATTTATTGAATAATTTAGTATGATTTTATGCAGACTATGATTTAAATACTATAACCAAAACAACTAACATATGATAGTTCTTATTCTTGTAAATGACATGGATAATACATAAGACGAACAAAGTTACACCCACAAGTGATAATTAATATATATCGAGAAGTAACACACCTAATAAAATTTCAAGCAAGGAATGGACATTGTCTGCATGGATATTGAGCATATCATCATTAAAGGAAGAAAAGAATTCAAACATGCTACTTTTAAAATTTTATTCCAACAATATCATCATATTTTTTTTGAAAAAGATGAACAAAACATTTTGTAAACAGAATTCATTTTGTTTTATTATATAAAAGTTTATTATAACAAAAACTAACAAGGAAAAATACATCGGCATAAATGTTCTTCACCAAAGTCATCACAGTCGCAACTAGCAGGCGTATTGTCTGCACCTCCCTTGTTGACGAAGTCGTTCATGCAAGTTTTGTTTCCATCGCTGCCACATCCTCCCTTAAACATATCCTTTCGACCACATTGGTTATCCATTGGATTCAATCCAGCTGCTTCCACTTCTATTATTATATATCAACCACAATAATTATTTATTAAATTTTAAACGAAAAAATTCCAGTGTTAGATAATCCAACCAATTTAAAACATGCATGGTCTAATAGCATAACTAATTCGCACATAATAGCATAACTAATAAAAATGACTAGGTGTTACCTCTGGCATGGTTCAGAACGAAGGACATGAGAATACAAGAAACCAAAAGTATAGTAGCAGCTTTCATGATTCTTTCTCACTAGCTCTTCTGTGCTAATCAATTATACTTTTTTCTGTGTTACTTAGTGTTGGCTGTGATGATACATATTGTATGTGGATGTATATATACACACACATATTCAACTAACTTTTTGGGTAAACCTGAATTACTTAATGATTAGGAAAGAATATACTCATTCAAAATCCAAATCTAAAATAATAATGGGTATTTCAACTAGTTTTGGAAGGTAATCTTCAATTTAATTTTCCAAAAAATATTTTTGACCAAAATGTATGTGATTCATACCGTTTGTGATGGATTAGTCTACTAAAAATATTTATTATTAATATCAAAATATACGAGATCCTTTTTTTTTTAGATATTCCAAATTTGAGTCGATATTTCATATTTATTTGGTTCAGCCGTAATAAATTAGTCAACTCAAACAAACGTTAACAACGTGTTAACGGCGTTGAGTGGTTACAGTAAGCAGTCGTCCACGTATGTTTACTAATTTGGCTGAGTCAACTAAAATTAATGCTTTGTAAAGGTTAATACAGAGTTCATTTTAGCTGTACATGTTGAGTATTTTATTGGCATTTTAAAAATATAGTTATAGTTCGCTAAATAATTTTGTACACAGACTATGAATCAAATACTAATAAGCAACAACAACTAATGTATAATTATTCTTATTTTTGTATATTACATGGATAATACATAAGAGAATAAAGTTTTTTTTACAGAAAAAGAACTATTTATTACGTGTCTATCCATAGAAATATTGTAAAAGAAATATTCAAATCCCATGCAAGTATGGATGTAATTAAGTATAATACTTTTTCATTAACAAAAGTTGTAATAATAAAATATATATTACCTTTCTAAGTAATGATCCACGAGAATCAGAATATCAAATTCGGATTTTAGACCAGTAGGAAACAAGTTTCCGTATACATTTTTTGGTCTCTAAGGTCATCTCTAAGGTCGTCTCCAAATTTAGTGTGATTTTCACCCAATCGAATGGTCTACCAACGAAGAGCATAGTTCTTTTACTTTATAATTTCTTATCAAAAAACAAACCCGAAACGTTGGAATCCATGGACAAAGCCCTTAACAGTTTCCACAAGACAAATCTTTTTCGAACCAAAGCTCAGGCAATCCCCATTTTGGTACCTCATTGAGCTACATATCCAAACATTCTCTCTCACTCTCTCTGTGTAGTCTGTACATATAGAAAGTAGCATATGTATATGTACTTGTATAACATCCCTCGTGGAGAAACGTTTCTCTAGACTTGTTTACCACTAAAGGGCAAAGACGGTGAAGATTCACCGCTTATCCTGCTAGGAGCTGGAGTATTCCTTCGTGATTGACGTTTGGTGGGGACAATGACGGCTTCGTCCTCAAACTTTCCGAGCTTGTCATCAATGTCATCATCGTCTTCATCGCCTTTGAAAACCGGATGAATGTAAGCACTCTGCAAGTACCCTTTAAGGTTCAGGTTTGGTTCTCTTGCACTTTCCAATGTATCTTTCATCATAGCTTCCTGTAAAACAGTAAAATACAAGAACGATACATTTTTAGTATTATTGGGTATACAAAAAGTGAAATGGTTGTTAAAATAAACAAACCTGTAAAGGGTATCTGATGAATGCTGGCTCATAACGACCTTTGCAGAAGCGGTGGAAACCGATAGTAAGCACAGGCAAAGCAATTAGAAACGGTGCAGCTAATGCTGCGTGTTTCGTTCCCAATAGACCCATCAGAAGCAACTGAGAGATTATCAATGCTGCTATGACTCGTCCGTGAACGTCTGGCCAAAACGCTGCAGCACTCTCATATTCTTGATTGTATACATTTATGATCTGCCAGTAACAAAAAAGATGTTCAAGAATCTGCTCTAAGAAAACCCTTTCGACCCAATTGAGGAAGGAAATGGAAAGAACGAAACTTACTTGATGACGATACACAACGTAAGCAAGGGCAAAGAAGACTAAGATAAAAGGAAGAAGCATCGGTGTCACTGGAGCGTAGACAAGACCGAGAAGGAAGTATAGCTGTATCCGAGGCTCACCCGTGTTAAAACCGATGCTTCCAGGGTCCATTGCTTCCTCTCTGTCTTTCTCAGTCTTAACCAAGAAGGTGTTTTTCAGATGGAACATAATCAGAGGTTTCAGCCTTAGAATCTCTCCCGCTACTCCTGCCCAACCGTCAACCATTATGTACGTGATGAAGAAAGTTGCTTTCATCGGTATCGCCACACCAATGGTTTTGGGGATTTGGTTTGGGGACTGATTGAGAAAAGCGCTGAGCTGTTCAAATGCAGCTCCAGTAATAACGCTTGCAAGAAAGACATTCACGAAGTTGAATATATAATATCGAAACGCCGACCGTCTCTCTAATGATGAGATCGATGTGAAGCCTTCAAATTTGGACATGATCATCAGAATGGATGGCAGAAAGATGAGGAAAAGCTTCAGTGCAATACCCGGTAGAAAACCTTGTATCACTGATTTCATGAATGGGCTGCATAAAACCAAACCAGTCAGTCCAATATTAGTACTGTTTCAGTTTATTCGACATCAAGAAGTGAGAATGTGAAGAACTCACTTCTCAACAATAACCTTCAAGAATGGTGCAGCTTTCACAATCCCTTCGATGGTTGCGAGAGATTGAACAAACGCGATTGGGATTATGAAGAAGAAGGTTAGGAAAAAGAAGGCAACATGCATTATCAGCCTTCTTATAGTCAGAGAAACGTATGGAATAGCAAGATTTGGCCAATATACATCTCGCGGTTCTGGAGCCCATTCAGTTAGCCATTGGGTCGGGTTCCGGGTCTGTTGGGTCTGAGCACAGACAGCAGCAGCCCATCGAGTTTTAAAGGAGACAAAAGATGCTGGCATAATCGACTTGGGATCATTCACCACTTCCTCTCTTTCTTTAGCAATCTCTTTTGATATTTTGTCAATTTCAGCAATGTAATGTTCGATTGCATCGACTCTTTGCCCCCAAAGTCCAAGGAAGCCAAGCTGGTTCGTGAAGGAAATTATGAAAAGGGTCATTCTAACATAACAGGAAAAAATTACAAGATTGAGATAATTTTCAAATACCTTCACCATAAGTCTCTCAGAGTTATTTCTAGAATATTTCAGCTGGTAGTAATCAAGCCAATTCTGCAGTTTTTTCTTTTTTTGTACCAAATCGGCGAGTTTGTTTGCATTGCATACAACCTACAGATTGTTGTCATACAGAAGTAAGAACCCAGGAAGCATATCATAGTCTCATAACAGTTGTGTTTCTTCCATCTCACGAATAGCACAACTCAAAGAATACTTAATTGATTCAAAGTTCAAGGCTCAGAGAAATTTACCTGATGTGTCAGGTAGTGATCAGGGTGATTGACCAGGAAAAAATGTTCCACGAGTTCACTTACAGATTCATCTGCATCCGGAGGTACATTCCTAACAAGAACCTATCACAAATTCCAACACATTAGATCGCTGGCTGTGATTTATCACTTTTCCATTTTTAAAGTTTAAACGAAGGGAAGAAAGGAGTCTCACAGTGAACTGGTCAGGTCGACGAGCTTCTGATGCAACAAATTGGAGCCTCATGTTAGCAATCGTCTCATATTCTTTCATCAACACATAACAAGTCCAGATGGTAAAGGCATATGCCATTACTATATGAGTCCAAAACCTGGAAAAACATACAGTCAAGACATTGTAACTCAAAACTTTACCTTACCACAATTATCTGTGACAGATAGGAACACAAAAGACTTGAGATGGTATGGTCTAACGCACCTCATTGAATACTCTGGGATATTCGAAACAGATAGTTTGTCAATATCACTAGAAGTTACATTCGTTAGCTGCCTAGCAATCTCCAATGTGTTGTTTGTCCAGTTGACTGGCACAAGAACTGCCCAAGCAAGCACTGCTATTGGGGCAAAGATCTTAAGCCTGCGCAATTAAAAATAACAAAAGAGATATATTTGATATTTATCAAATCATTAAGGAGAGAAGAAAGTGGTACTGCGACTCAGCTAAATTTATATTTCCTGCTGCCAAAAATAGCATATAACATAGTGACAGTTTGTTTCTTTTGGTCAATTGGGTTCAACTAAGTAAGAAAAAAGACCTTATTTCTCTAAATCCCCAGACTATAAACTAAAACAAGCCGTAACAAAAAGAAAACCCTGCAAAGTTCAAAAGTTTACCCCAGCCAGTAAATCCGGAGATACACAACTGAATCCAAACCAGCATGATCAATCAGCTCCGGCTCGGGCATCTTTAGAGCCTCTGGCATCCAGTTTAAGAACTTCATGTAAGACCTGAAGTCCAGGTTCACAAAGCGCTGTACAAAGGCACCACCACGCGCAGGGCTGCTTCTTAACCCCTTGAGGTACCATTTTGAGAAGTAAACTCTGTCGTTGAAGGGCTGAAGTCTCAAAATAGCAAAGATTATGAAGAAAACGAAGGCACTTAGGATGTTTATCCCAGCGGATACACCAATATCCTGGAGTGTAGCCATCTATTCTATTGTTGCTCCTTAACAATTCAGCCTGTAAAAAATACAAAGGAGCAAGCTTCCGATATTAGACATTCGAAAGAATTTAACATATAATCAACAAAAGAGAAGATTTTCAAAGCTTAAGCATCTTCTAAAATCAAGAAATAAATCAAAATCTATACCAAACAAAAATTCACAATCGGGATGCATCAAATCTGAATCTAAGATAAACCCAAAATTGGAAGTGCTAATTATTACAGAAGATGAAGAAGCCATAAAGGCTAGCCTTTGGGAGCATCAATTCCAAAAACAATTCGAATCTCTTAAAGAAACATTAAACTACCGTGAAACAACTCAGAGCATAAAAAAAGTTTGCTTTTTGTTAGCCACCCCCAATTTTACCCAACGGAGATAATGAGATCTGGAGACTTTAACGTCATAGAAAAGAAAAAAGTTGAGAAATTTAAAACATAAATACAAAGTAGAGAGAAACCCTAGAGAAGAGGAGTGGAATAAGCCAGTGTTTGGATCACTTCGAGATTCATCCAAAGTTAGGAATTTTTTTTGTCTACCCACTTGAGTGAATTAGTAACACGCAAACCCAACCAAAACCCTCGAAAAGGTATTAAAGAGAAAAATTAAGACGAACAGAAACAATAAAATCTTTTCAGGAAATTAGTAAAATATTTATAAAACTGTTGGGATAATGTTGGTATGGAAAGTGATAAGAGAAGCAGTTATGAAGGGTTAAGATTAAGAGAGTTGGAGATGAAAGAGATTGTACAGTCGCGAGGAAGAAGATGAAGGAGACGTCTAAAGTTTTGTTTATTACACTCATTGGTTTTCGCCAAAAAGTATGTATTTATACATTTTTTTGTAATTTTTATAATGAATCTTTTATTCTTTCGTGCCGTTGGATTTTTGGGAAATGTTACGTTTATGAGCGCCGGCCAAATAAATAAATCTTCAAAAGAATCAATTTAGTAATTCCGAATCTTCCTTTGTTTAACTTTCAATCAACTGTGATCTTGACGCAAAACAAAAGACATCATTTTTATTTGTATGTGGTTGATTTAATCGTGCTGCTAATTGTAGTAAGTGGTTTTCCTTATTTAATGATTAAATTATGGAATATATTAATGTTTTTTCACTTTATTTTATGTTTGGTAGTTTAGGTGACCGGAGAGCCGACACTAGATTCAACCATACGAGTTTCAAAACCCATACCAACGCAATTGTGTGACACAGAGAGACCCATCTGAATCCAATTGGAACAAATTTGTGTTTACAATTTTTCATATTTTTGTAAAAATAATTAGTATATTCAAAAAATATTATTATAAAATAATATAAAACGATTTTTTTTATTTTTGTGATGTTGTTAAACTCAAAACCGATTTTATATACACATAAGTCCGATTAGTTTTAAAATGAAAGTAAATCGACCCAGAAATCTAACACATTGGATTTATGATTTAGATGTACATCGAATTGTTAAACGAGTTTACACAACATATCTTTCGTACTACTATTTTTTTCTGTGTCAACAAAATTAAAACTTAGAACAGAAAAGGTAAAAAAAATATCATCCTTGTACTCTTTTGAAGTTAACTACACCTGATTTTGTTTGATATTAGAAATGCTTGGCTTATTCTATTCGATTATAGTTAATACTTTGTTCACTAAACAATTTTAGAAGTAATACCACCTCAAGAAGTTGACTAATGGTTAAAGGCATCGGTTGATCATGTTGTGCTCCTAATTCGAATTTTGGTGGAAAAGAAGTTTTAATGGGAAAAAAAAATTACGCCAAATCATAATGTAGTAATAGATACAGTTTTATATAATAAATTTTATTAAATGATAGTTATGATTGGAAAAGGATCAAATATTCTTATATTTTATAATATATGAATATGTATTTTAATTACTTGGATTCATATTCGAATATTCGAATACCGAATAATTACAAATTTTTGGATTTTTATGGAATATTTGAATTTAATCTATATTATATAATGATTTTTATTTGGAATAATAAGATATGATTTTAGTTTAATGTTTTGAAAATTTGAAAAAGGCTATAGTATATAATAATTCAATAATAGTAGAAACAAAAGTTATCATTATTCAAAATAAATAGATATTGAACAAACAAATATGAATAATAAATGTATGTGCATATAAAAAAATAAATGGTTTAAAAAAGAGAAAATGTGTTTGAAATGTTTCTCAAATTTTCATATATATAATCATATATATGATATTATTTGAATCATAAATTGTTTAATGATACTATAACTATTATTATAAATAATTATAAAAAATGGATTGGGTGTCTTTTAAATAAATAAAAACTATTATCTGGAATAGCATCCATAATTTTTTTTAATCCGGATTTGGATTCGGATTCATTCATCCCTAATATCCAGATTTTCAATGGACCACGGATTGAATATCATATATCGGATAATTTGTCCAACCATAGTGGTAACTATTAATTTCGGAAGTCCTAACGGTTAAGTTTGTAACGGGCAGAAAATGCTGCTGAATCACGTGCAAACTAAGCGCGTGTGATGCATTAAAGACATGCGCAAAAAATTGGGGACAAACACACGTCTATAACCGAACGCGCGGAGCGTGTGAGAAGAGTGTAAACTTTATGCGTAAAATCTAGAAGTTGATGTGTTCTTTCATTGTCCATTAAATTAGAAAATGGGGTCAAATACAAAAGAAAATTAGTATTTGTTAAATAATTGAACTTTTGGAATTACGTTTCAGCAATTTATGGGTTCATTATCATAATAGTCCATGGCATATTGCCGAACGACCACACATAATTAATACGTATCGTAGTTCTTTTGGATTCCAAATATGGAGCCCACACTACATGCTGATTCGGTAACTACATAAAGACAGTGATATCAAAACAATTCGATTTTTTTCCGGACATGATAAACGTAAGTAAACGAGAAGGAGTGGAGGAAAATGTATAGTGTGATTGTGATCAGACAATAATATTATGGGCCGAACGAAGTCCAGTAACACCTTCTCCAAATTGCCCGACACTTTATGGACCCTTGTGTTTTGTCGGTCGAGGATTTTCCTTATCCTTTGGAAGCAATGGGTCGGTCGAAGTTTTTCTTCTTTCAATGAACAACTTGTGTTGTTTATATCTCATTAACTTCTCCATCGTCTCATTTTCTTTCATTTCCTCGACAATGGTTTTGGCAATGTCATCTTTGAGGGTTGTGAGTTGTAAAACTTAATATCAAATTCAGTTTCTACTATTTATAAAATTTGGTAATGGAACAAACATTACATTTAGATTTATAATGTTTTGTGTAAACATGCATTATACCAAATTTAAAACCTTGGGAGGACTAACACAAACCATTTATTTTATATGGTAGTGTTAGGGTTTTAGTAAACTTTATAAATATTGATGCAAATTTTTCATAAGAATGTTAATTTCAAAAACTTCTATTTCTTTTGTTATATAAAGAGTGTCGTTTTATATGTTTCACACATATTAAAATTTTATTTTACGTTTTATTAATCTACTAAAAAGTTATCTTTTTAAGTAATAAATAAAAACAGTAATAAAAAATCATCAGGTTTTATTAGAAATACAAAAAATTATTTATAAACACAATAATAGAAACTTAAAATTACATTTTTTGTAAAACCGAAAACATAGTTTTTTACATTTTGATATTGCACATATTTTTTAGTATAAATTTTTTTTAATAGAAGGAATAAGCGGATTAATGTTTGCACCATTTTTATATACAGAAGTGTAGAATTCGATTCTATCTTATGATGATATTAAATTTTCGTATGAAAATATTAGATTATTGAATCGGAACGTCGTGGTGCAGTACAAAAACAAAGTTTAGTTAAAAAAACATAAATAAACATAAAAGATTTAATGCGAATTTAATATTTTTTTGCTCGGACATAGTTAGGTATGATTGGCTCAACTACTTATCTAAATTGATTTCCCCGTGAGATTATATAGTCATATGAAGTCATTTTCAGCATCATATGAAGTCTTGTTCCAAAAAAGTTAAGTTTTTGTAATAATATATGCATCGATAGTTACAATTGTAATACTTTGTATATTTTTAAATTCTTGCTAATAATAAAATAAATAAGGTTATTTTAATATTATTAACTTTGAAAGAATCCAAGACAAGATCACGGGTTTTCATTCCTTGGAATAAAGTCTCCTCCTTCAAAACATTAAACAAGCAATCTTGATTCTTCCCTCATTTCACCTTCTTCGAGTTCATGTTTTTATTTTCTTTTTGTTTTCCGTTCAACAATACAATCTGGAGATAATCATTTCTTTTAGCTAGACAGTACACTATAACTGTAAAAGAATGAATCTAAATGAATGTAAGAAAATAAACCACAATAGGATATGAATTAGATCAATTAACGTATCCAACATAATGAATCAGCTAACCTGTGGGAGACAAATTATATGACTCTTATTATTCAAATTCAAATCTCATTCCAAAATTTTGTTTGATAAAAAAACATATCAAAGGATCAATAAAATGGGGGAAATACTAAATAATTAATCATTGATCTTCTCTTATCTGTCAAGAACAGCTGAACAGGCTAAGAATGGATCCATACATGATTTCATTCAATTTTAAAATGTAATTATTTTCTCTCTTTATTTACTCATTGTTGAATTAAATTTCTCGTGAAAGGAATAATATTTCATAAACTATTTAAATATTACAAAGTTAAGTTTTATTTTGAAAATACTACCACGAGTTTTTTTCTTCTAACTATCACTAAAACGGTTTCTTCTCAAAATAACACAAAATAAAATTGCATTTTTAATTTTAAATTTGAAATACTGAACTTAAACCTAAATTATAAACTTTTATATTACTTTTAATATTTGTGATAATATAAAAAATAAACTTTAATAGTAAAAAAATTAGCGATAGTATTTTTGAAAATACATATTTTGATTGATATTTTAGAATAATTCTCAAATTAATACAACATGAGAGCATGGCAAAAGGTAAAAGAATGTTGGTGTTTTCAGGAATGGACAATATCTTATATACTCTTTGCAAGTCTATTATTAGTCGTTGTCACAAAACTATACATTTCTTTTGTCCCAAAATGTATGCCGTTTTGTACTTTGTTTCTATTTTTAGTTTTAAAATTCTCAATAAATTTATAAATAAGGAACTTGCAGCCTTCACGTGTTCTTTTTAATCCGTGATTAAATTGTAGTTGAGTTTACAAGCTGATCGAGATCATGCTTATAATTTGTCAAATCATTTTGTTTCGTAAAACAAAACATATATATAATTTTATCCATAAATTTACTCGTAAAATGAATTGTACAAAAGATTATT
The DNA here is from genome assembly GCA_018901935.1 of Pugionium cornutum. Taxonomy (NCBI): domain Eukaryota; kingdom Viridiplantae; phylum Streptophyta; class Magnoliopsida; order Brassicales; family Brassicaceae; genus Pugionium; species Pugionium cornutum. The sequence goes on from CM032165.1 coordinate 35,085,863, forward strand.
TATGAGATTGCTATGTTTATATTGATATATCAAAATAATTTTTTTAAAGCTAACATTAACTTTAATATTTTTCAGATGAGATATCATCGATATATTAGAAACAACATTTCAATATATTTTTAAAATAAATAAATACATAAGTTTAGATTTTTTTAACTATCAAAATATATTTCTAAAGATAAATAATATATATTTTGATGATTAAATTATCATATTTTAATTTTTAATTTTAATTTTTTTGATTGAATATAATAATTATTTAGTTATGATATATATAGAAAACATATACATGACATAAATTTATCAATACCGAAATATTCTAGTATTAATTTTCTAGTTATAGTTTTAATGAATTTTAAAAATAAATTGATCTATTTTTTATATTAATTAAATTTGTTTACATTTGTTTTTATTTCATTTAAAAACTAGTTTAATATATATTACTATTCAGTCTTGACAATTGAATAGTAATACATTTAGTTAAGAAACTAAATAATGGAAAAATTAAAATTTATATTTGGCAATGAAAATGGTAACATACTATCACTAATAGTTAAACTAAAATATTAATTTTCATTAAAAAATGTGATTCGACATATGAGCTTTAATACTTCTTTTTAATATATAAAAAATATATTTTTCTAAATTGAAAAAAGGAAATAACTTTTTCACACCCTTTCAATAGTTAAATTATCAATTCTACAACCAAAGAAAAAAACCTCATAATGTCATGAACTTCTATTTACACGTCGTAACATGTCTGATATTGGTTGTTCAATCGAGTATTAGAGAACTATTCATGGAAATAGATTTATTTTTTAAAAAATATTTGTAAATTATATAATATTATTTATTAATAAATATAAATAAATATTTATATAATTTTAATTTTTCTATTAATATTTTTATATGTAAAACTAAAGAAAATTAATAATTATTTTTACGAATTTAATAATATTTTTTGATTAATTTAATAAAATTTATTAATTTTGTAATAAATAAATAATAATGACATATACATTAATTATTTTAATAATTTGATTTTATTTATATAGGTCATATTCGTTTGTCAGCGACATGTTCTTGCGATAGCGGTAGATTGTTGTTCGTTTAGATGCCGCATGTATCTGCGGCAGACGCAGTGGTTAGACGCTGCGTCCTGCGTCGTAATTTTTTCGACCGCTGATTAAAATAGCAGTGCGACTAAAAATCTGTGATCAACCGTAACTACAACCGTCGGCGGCAGACAAACGAATAATATCTGCTGCAGTCGCAGTCGTAAGATTAACCGCAACAGTAATCGCACCCACTTATAGGGACCAAATGAACAATACTATATTTATTAAAATTTATTGTAAAAATAACATGTTAACTATGTTAACTATATTTTTGTTAATACAAGGTTATTTTTTTAAATATATATGTAAATATAATTGGTATCTAAATGACACGATTTAAGTCGACCACGTGGCACAGTAACAGAAAGGAAGAATACGAAAAGAAGGAAACAAGTGTCGAGATCGAGAAAAATGCTTTGGGAGAAAAACAACAAAACAAAACAAAACTGATAGCGAGAGGAAAGAAATAGGCTTAGAAAGAACGCGAGTCAAATGTTTGGTAGCTATATTTCTTTGTTATTCTCCCAAAACTAACTATTTTTTTACTCTCATTTTAAAAAATATCTTTTAGAATCTATTAAATTATTCTTTACAACTTTAAAATTATAATGCAAGCAAATTTCCAAACTCTCACCGACACTAAGTAACACTAGTCAGTAGCCAGAGCAATTATCAACTTGCTGAAGATATTCAGCAATTTCAGCTCAATCATACGTTGATTTATATATACGTAATTTGTTAAAAAAATACATACTAGTATTATTGTATTCATTAAATCGGTGCAATTAAGAATCTTGTTTTATGAGTTTTAATGAAGTCTTAAATAAGTTTTATCAATTAATGTGAAATGAATCTACGGAGAAACAGATGATTTGTATTAAACTTAATTGAAAATTAAGGTAATAATAATTTCTCTCTCTTCATAACTCAGCCAAGCTTGGAATCAATTTCTCTCTCTCTCACTAGTCACTAGCTGTACCTTTCTTTAATGGCGATGCCTCTAACTACTAAACCCAACACCCACTGCTCCTCCTCTTCTTCCTCTTCTTCTTCTTCTTCTTCGCTGTCACTGTCTATTCTCTCTTTACTTTTGTTTTCTCCTTTTGGAGCTTTCATGCCGATGTTTCTTAGCAATGGAAGTCCTCGCACGTGATCACCGACACGCAATGGCTACCGGAGATAGAACTATTTTCACTTTTTTTATTCTATTCATCGCTTTGATCTCTGGATTTTCTGCTGTTCGTTGTGTTACGGATCCATCTGATGGTAAAGTATTGGGTTTTATGAGTTTTATGACTTTTCTTTTCTTGCGTTTACATCATTGTGATCGTGTCTTTTGAGATTTTTTCGTTTTTCTTTGGTTTAGATATGTGATTTCAGACCTGAGATTTTCTGGGTTTCTTTGTTTTCTCCATAAAGTATAAGACTTTAGATTCAGAAGATAACCCCCCTTTTGAATTAATGTAGATTTAATGATTAATTGATATATTGACACTATCTGATTCCCGAGAAACCGCCGGAAAATAGTGAGAGGTGGAAATGTTAATGCCGGTAGAAAAAATCCCATTTTTTCGATCCTTCTTTTTTTTACCCAAAATGTGGTCACTTACTTCGTGGATCAAGCTTTCAACTTTTTTTTTTGCTCAAAAAGGAAAGTTGTAAGCTTTATAAAGATCTTTTTTCTTTCTTGATAAATTTTTAATGGGTTTCTGACTTCTTAGTTGTTCTCTTCTCACTGGTCATTTCAGTTCAGGCCCTTCAAGTTTTGTATACTTCACTAAATACTCCTTCACAGCTAACCAATTGGAAAAATGGAGGTGGTGATCCATGTGGAGAGTCATGGAAAGGGATTACTTGTGAGGGCTCAGCAGTTGTCTCTATGTAAAGAATCACATTTTCATTTTTTGTTTTCTTTCCACTTGCATGGTGTGGTGATTCTTGTGTTTCTTTTATAATGTTCTTGTTTTTCTTATGGTTCCAACAGAGATATATCGGATTTAGGAGTCTCTGGCACTCTTGGATATTTGCTCTCAGACTTAATGTCACTCAGAAAATTGTATTGTCTTTGGAATTTTCTCTCTATTCCGGTTTGTTTTATCTTAGTGCTTTTGAGGATTTGATTCAGTAACTTTGGTCTCTTTCACTTCGTTGCAGGGATGTTAGCAGAAACAACATCCATGATACACTTCCATACCAATTGCCACCGAATCTCACAAGCTTGTAATGCTGTTTTTGCTTAGATATTTTCTTATAGTATTTAGTCTGGGTGTTCAATTTTGAAGCTAACAGTTGAAAGAAAATGTAATGCAGAAATTTGGCGAGAAACAACCTAAGTGGTAACCTTCCATACTCCATATCTGCTATGGGTTCTCTTTCTTACATGTGAGTTTGCCATTTTAGATTGTGAGATTTAGGATAATTCTTCTTCTTATGTATTAAACTTTGATATTTTCTAGGAATGTAAGTGGTAATTCACTTTCGATGCCGATAGGAGATGTCTTTGCTGATCATAACTCACTTTCAACCTTGTAAGATCTCTTACCAATCTTTTTATCATAGTCATATCACTGCCACCTTCCAGTTTCCATTGATCGATTGTTGCTTTATCCAGGGACCTTTCGCACAACAACTTCAGTGGTGATCTTCCAAGTTCCTTAAGTACAGTGTCCAAGCTTTCCGTTCTGTGAGTGCTTTCAAATTTTGTTTGTTGCAACGAGAATTAAGAAGTGTGAAAAAAGATATTCATCTTGTTATCTTCATTTGTGACAGCTATGTTCAGAACAATCAGTTGACAGGTACCATCGATGTACTCGCGGATTTGCCTCTGACAACTCTGTAAGTTTCATTTCAGATAGAAAAAAGCAATGAATGTGTAATTTCCCCATCTCATACTGTATATGTTTTCTTGGCAGAAATGTTGCAAATAATCATTTCAATGGATCCATACCTAAGGAGCTTAGCTCTATTAAGACCTTAATGTAAGTTTTCAATAACTATCTGTTAATGTTTGTACTTTGGATTTTGCTTTCAATTAGTTTAAACGAGTTGCAAGTTTATGTCTTTGACCTTCCAAAATGAAACAGATATGATGGTAATTCCTTTGATAATGCCCCTGCATCTCCTCAACCAGAAAGACCTGACAAAAAGGGAAAGCCTTCTGGTTCGAAGAAACCCAAAAACAATCCTGACGCTGAAGGGAAGTCTTCTGAATCTGATAAAGGTTTGTCTGGTGGAGTAGTTACCGGTATAGTGTTCGGTTCTCTGTTTGTTGCTGGTATTGTAGCACTTGGTCTTTACTTGTGCTTACATAAGAATCAAAAGAAAGTTGGAGGAAGCACAAGAGCTTCTCAAAGAAGTCTTCCAGTTAGGGGAACACCTGAGGTGCAAGAGCAGAGGGTAAAAACTGTAGCATCTGTTGCAGACTTGAAATCTTCACCTGCAGAAAAAGTAACGGTTGATCGGGTTATGAAAAATGGGTCTGTAAGTAGAATAAGATCTCCAATCACTGCTTCACAATACACTGTTTCTTCTCTCCAAGTAGCAACAAACAGCTTTAGTCAAGAAAATATCATCGGTGAAGGCTCTTTAGGCCGTGTATATAGAGCAGAGTTCCCCAGTGGAAAGGTAACTCAAAATTTGATAGCTTTCTACACGAAACAAAGCCTAAATTCTATCTTGAGACTAAATTCCTCTGTGCAACCTATTTCTAGATAATGGCTGTTAAGAAGATTGATAACGCAGCACTTTCGTTACAAGAGGAAGATAATTTCTTAGAAGCCATTTCAAACATGTCGCGGTTGAGACATCCGAATATTGTTCCTTTGGCTGGATACTGCACTGAGCATGGTCAACGTCTTCTGGTCTATGAATATGTAGGAAATGGGAATCTTGATGATATGTTGCATTTGAATGATGATAGAAGCATGACGCTAACCTGGAATGCTCGTGTTAAAGTGGCACTTGGAACTGCCAAGGCTCTAGAGTAAGTGACATTTTTTTAATGATAATTCTAGTCTCTTTAGTGAGCAACGTTCAGGTTAACCGGATCTTTCTGTTCTTGTTTGAACAGGTACTTGCACGAAGTTTGCTTGCCTTCAATTGTCCATAGGAACTTCAAGTCGGCGAATATATTGCTAGATGAAGAACTTAACCCTCATTTATCAGATAGTGGTTTAGCTGCTTTAAACCCGAACACCGAGAGACAGGTAATAAATAACATTGGGAACGAATCAGATTTTGAGCTAATGTTGAAACGTTTTCTGAGCCTTACGTAGTCTATATACGTCAACAGGTTTCAACTCAAGTGGTGGGTTCATTTGGATACAGCGCTCCCGAGTTTGCATTGTCCGGAGTTTATACTGTGAAAAGTGATGTATACACTTTTGGAGTAGTCATGCTTGAACTCTTAACTGGTCGGAAACCTCTTGACAGGTTTCTTTCTCTTTTTGATCTAGTGCCAACCAATATGTAGCCATTGGTTCGAATTCCCATTAATTAATATGCACGTTGTGTGTGTTTGATAGCTCGAGAACGAGAGCAGAGCAATCACTAGTGAGATGGGCAACACCGCAGCTTCACGATATAGATGCTTTGTCTAAAATGGTTGATCCTTCTCTTAATGGCATGTATCCAGCTAAGTCACTGTCTCGTTTTGCGGATATCATTGCTCTCTGTATTCAGGTAAATAACCATCCCGATTACAATGAACAAAACTGATATTCTTTCATAAAGTAACCATCATTTTTTATTTTGTTAATTCAGCCTGAACCGGAGTTCAGACCTCCAATGTCAGAGGTGGTGCAACAGCTAGTGAGATTGGTTCAAAGGGCAAGCGTTGTTAAAAGAAGATCAAGTGATGATACTGGATTTTCTTACAGGACACCTGAACATGAGCATATTGATATCTCATTCTAAGTAATAACGATCAAAAACTACTCCAAGCTCGAGTCTTTCTTTTCATCGGAAGTTAAAAAGCAGCTAAAAAAATCAGGAGGAAGACAAGGAGAGAATCTTTCTCAATACATCGAAGACTGATCCAAAGGATGCGACGGAGATAAAGAGTGCATCTAGATTCAGTTTGTTTGTGCATTTCTGCGACGATAAAATTAAAGTACATAAGAAGAGTCTCTGTACCCTGTTTCTATCATTTTTTTCGTTTTCTGTCTGAATAATTTTGAGACTACCCTCTTCTCATCTAAATGAGATTTGAATTTAACATTGAAATGTGCTCATTCTGTTTGTCGAATAATTTAGTAAACGTTTCAAGATATGCGAATATGGTTAAGAAAATGGAAGATAGAAGACAGATCTCATATTAATTTTTGTTGATATGACCCAAACTCAAAGTCAAAAGCGTTGTTCATGTTTCTCTGTTCTCATCAGACACAACCCACCATAAACGAACCTAAACTTAACTTAAACCCCACGGAAAAGTCTATACAACCGACTCTGCCACCATAATTTGTCTCCATCATCTCTCTGATCTCTCTCCTTTTTTCCACATTCTCTTACTTTTGGAACGCACCATACAGACATCATCACAAACCACCACGACAAAGAAAAAAATCCTAACTTACTAAAATCTGCACCAAAGAGCTTCCAAGTTAACTTACCATACCCTGTGGCTTTTTTTACCCATGAGAACCTGCGATTATCTTTTTCTGCGCTTAGTTTCCACCTGAAGACAAGAATGCTATTGTTAATATCATCACAAGCTTTCGGGCACAAAAACAGGAAGAAAAAGGAGTGCCAGACGTTTCAGAAACTAAAATTACAAAGTAAAGCTTTTTGAAATCATTTTCCCTCATCACGGTGATTTCTAAATCGGATATGTATAGTATGCTTAAGTGCATGAAAGTAGAGAAATTACAAATGTGATAACTAACAGATTTGTATTGGACCTGGAGAATCGTTAAGCAAAGATCAGATCCTGACAGGACCTAGACTAGAACCACAAAACGTATCTTTTTGGACATTTCCCACCCAGCAAGCACACCATCAACCCAGTGCATATTTTTGGTTTCGCAATTTTCCTCAGATCTCAAATTGAAGTCAATGACAGGACTCGCGTGCACATAGAGTGGCTGAGGCTAAGTTTATCGAAGTAATAGAATATCTATATAGGAGATGACTAAAGAGAGACAAACGAACCTTCACATCATCAGCTGGAGATGCAGTAAAACCGTTCTGCGATTTTTTAACATCATCATCAGAACTGCATTCAGCACAAACAAAGTGATCAAGCTTCTTAGCTTCTTCAATCGTCATGCCAACACACGCAGGATGATACCTACAACATCAAATTGCAACTCTTGCCATCAGTAATTCATGGAAAAGGATACCAGTAAACTTAAAAACAGATATTAGAGTATATTTTCCGTTGAAACAAAAGTAAGGGAGTTAAAAAGAAAAGACAAATATCAACACTTACCAGTCTTTGCAGCCTTCACATTGTACCATAAGATCGTCTGGATTATAAGGCATTTCACATTTGCAGTACCTTCAGAACCAAAAACAACCCACATTATAATAAAAATTCATGGAAGACTTATTTCTAAAGTGATTACTACTTAACTACTTACACAGCAACTCGATCAGGGGTAAACGCGCCAGTAGCAGCCTTGTATTCAAATCTACAATAGTAATCCTCTGCCCCAACGTTTTCAAGCCTTGTGTAGTTTTTGAAGGTGTGAACAATGCATTTTCCCTCAATAGTATGTGCACTTTGAACGTCAAAATGGTCAGACAAGAAAAGTTCTTTAGCTCCATGGAACTGTCTCCTACCACCAAGGGATTCCTCAGGGCGGTAATACCATCGACAGTGCACCTTCACATTGTTCCTGGCATCTGCTTCAATCTTCTCAACACGGGCCACATATGGTGGTTTACCAGCATCTGATGGACGCATTAACACACAATCTCCAGCTGCAGAAACCTCAAAATTACTTAAAAGCTCATAAAGCTCAAGATTACTAAATGGATATGAATCTCGCAGCATATCTAGCTGATTCTCTCATCTATACAAAGTACCACAAACACCATAAGAAGCTGTTAATGAACAAAATTGAAATATGGGGTAGTATACCATCACTCTTATTCACATAGTACCCAGGAAAGACCAGAATTCTACGTAATATGCAGATATTTCACATGTGAAAGAACACGTTTTGCATCAACACATATCAGGAGCTACAATGCAGATGATAGAGAAGCAATGAAACGAATTGATGTAACGAATCAAACAAAAGAAATGGTCCATGTTTTACAATTAACCAGCTAAGAAAAAAAATCATAAAGACCAAAAAGGTAAGTAAGAAAATTCACATAAAAGAAGCTCACATCAAAAGAACTCACTGATATGTGTCTCCGTTCTGAAACAAAACAGCTACCAAAGATCACATTTTTCACAAATCAAACACTTTCCAAAGTGCAGCTACGAAGCAGTGAAATAAATATTTAACAGCTGCACACATTGGACAAGAAGACTAAGAAAAATGGTGCATCTAAAAACACCTAAGCAGACATTGAACAATACAGACTCTATATCTAAGCTTTAGAGCAAACCCTTCCTTTTAATACATATACTCGATGCTCAAATGCCCAAAACATGCAGAAGTGTGTATAATTTTACAAGCGACGATAAGAGATGATATGAGACTACTACCTCTAACAACTTTGTTGGTGCCTTTGATGGTATATGATTCAAGTTCCTTCCTCCCAGGTTTGATTTTCGAGGCGACACCAGGTCGAGTTTTCGCCATGGAAGCTTGGGTTCTTAAAAAAAAACTGGTACGCCGGAATAAAAATAGGTTTTTGTTTTCTCCGTACCTTGAAATGTGTAGATCGAAGGGAAGAGAGGAGGAAGAAGAAGAAATTGCAGAGGGCAGAAGAGAGGAAGACGAAGAGTAAATCTGGAACCCTAGATTCTCTCGCGGTGAAGAAGATGGGTCATCTGCAATTTTGGAAATTTTACTGTTGAAAAGGGCAATTTATTATTTTACCCTTTTCTTTTATTTATTTATTTTCTGTATAACAAATTTGGAATTATGTTACTTTTTTCTGCAAGAGATATTTACGGAAAATGGGAAAAAGAGGTCTTCGATTTTTAAATATTTTTACTTCCATTTGAAAATTGATGGAAATATTTGTGTACATAAAAGTAAAATTCCAAAGATGAATTATTTTGCATTTTCTTGTTTTCTTTCTCCATATAAAAAGCTATAAAATCAAAATTTTATTCCAATTTTTATGCTCATCCAAGATTTTTATATTGAATCATACTGACACAGGATCAATGTTATATTTATTATTAAATCTAGAATGATACCACGCGTGTTAATCATCAGGTTTGTTATTTGATGAAACTAAAAACATTAATTTAGGTGAATAAACTAAATTAATCATGGAAATAAGTATGTTCAGAATCAGACAGTTTGGCACAACAACAACATGAATTACTAATTAATAGAAGATATAATGTTTTGATTTACCAAACGGTTATGTAATAATTGTTTAGATTCGCAACTTTTCTTTATTTGGTCATGTGTAATTGTTTAGATTGGAATTTTATCAAACGCAAAATCAGATCATTTTTCAGGTAAAACATTAAAGAATATACAAAACAAGACCTCTAAAACACTTTGTAACCAAACTTTCCACTCTTGTAAAATGTTAGAATCAATCAACCATATGATGGTTTTTTGGTTCTTTTGCCACATTAAACCGATTGTGCTCTTTTACTTACACATCACAAGAACAATTTTCTGGATATCTTAACTAGAGGTGACTTTGAATTTAACCGTAAATGAAAAAAAATAATGAAGCATTTTATATTAAAAAAATGAGTCGTTTTAATTTTTTATAAATTATGTTGTTAGAAATACTCGAATCGAATAACTTAAATAAGTAATATTTTTGGAATAAGTGCCGATTTTTTTGTATGAGAATTTCTGAATGAGTTCAGAGTTTGCGAGACTGGTTTGGTCAATGGTCTGAAAAGGGGTCAGTAAGTGGCTTTGGTGGGAACCCATGGTCGAGAAAAGTCAATGAAAATACGAATGTCGTTGACTGTTTTGATGGTTATTGAACTTAGTCACCATGCGTGTCCCGTCCGTGAGTATACTCTGGATCGATGTGGATGGAAGAGTTCCATAGGTTGCTTAGGCTTGGAGCCATTGATGAGCTAGCACCGCCTAGAGTCCTTCCGACTCCTTGAAATGCAACTGAGTTTCTCTCGTTCCTACAAATAAACAAGAAAACAACATGTTTCAGTGTCGGTACCATAGTAGATATTGCATGAGGTTTACTTTGGCTACTATCATTCGTAAACCGAACACCGAAAAATAATCCAAACGAAAACCTAGATTGAACACTCTTGACAACGATCACTAATCCAGACAAGAGTTTTAGAAAAAGAGTATAAGTTTGTGTGATTATTGAACTGTCTCTATTTAACATTATTACACTTTGAAACAGATGATACTGAACAAATATGTAACGTAGCATGAATTCTTAATTACGCACATGAAAGATTGTTAAAAAGGATAAGATATTTATAGTCGTTCCAATACAAAATTAAGGGCGAAATGGAGAGAGCAGAGAAGACTCACAGGGAATTTCTCATCTTTTCTCATAAGATTGACACGTACGAGAGCTCTTTTATCTGCAGGCTCAAGCTCGTTCGGGCATTCAAAATTTCGAATGCTTTACATGGATCGTCCATCATCTATAGTGAATCCATTAGACCAGAAAACAATATTGTGAATGGCAGACTCGGACTGCTGAAGAGAGGTTGGCACATTTTCCCCTGAAAGCAATCGCCATGTTCCAGTGAAGCTTGTAGAACTTGAAAGGACGCTGAAGAGGTCCTTCCTCTGTTCCTAGTTTCCTTGCTTGATTGAATAACTCATCAACATCATCTGTTGTGATTCTTTTGAACAAGCATACCACTGGAAACATAAAGACAGTAAAGAAAGATCCAATCAAATTCCAACATTTTATCAGACATACTAATCCTCAATCGTAAACCGTTACAAGCCTAAAGCTTTGATCGATATATTTAATGCATGCTATATATACAATATATGTAAATTACATGCATATACAATGTTTTATAGGGTTCCAGCAAATAGTATAACTCACACTAATGTTCAGTCTCCTACTCCTCTATATACACCTAATAGCCGAACAAATCCATTAAAAACAGAAAGAATGAATTTTTTTTTTTTTGGAAAGTACCAAAATATTTATTTGAATCAACGAAGTGCTTCATTGGCTGAAAATTAACGTTAAAACTTTATTTTGCATCCATAACAATTTAAAAGTTTCCAAATAATTATGGATTTTTTTTGCAAAATTTAAAATTTTAATATTTATTTTGTGTCCATAGCAATTTTTTTACGTTTTAAAAATGTTAAAACACTGCAGATAGAAGTGTTAAATTACCAATTAACTTCTAGCCAAATGCAAATCATTTCCACCCTAAAAAGGACAAGACGCTCACACTTTTCAAATCTTCTTTACATTTGGAAAGGTGAGTTGTATTTGGTCCATAATTAGACATGTAAAATAAAAGATCTGTAATTTATTAGGTTTAGATATTATCTATTTACTTAAAATTTGATGAATTTCATAAACAATGAAAACTGGTGTTTTTCTTCTAAAATTATAAATTTACTATATAAATATATGATTTTTTGTGTTTGTGTGTTTATGAAAACATGTTTATTTTAATAAAATATATAAAGTTATTATTATTCATAAATATCTCTTGTGAATATGCATCTAGTTTATGTTTGCCAATTATCTTATTAGATAAAAGAAAGAAATGATTATTATCACATATATGCATATGCATGTATTAATTTTTTTACATTAGAACAAGGTAAACTTTAGGTTATTTAAAGAGATATAAAGCTAGAGAGTGAAAACGAAAACAGCTAATTATCTCCCACACATTTGAAGGCCCTGCAAAGATTCCATCCGATGTCCTCCCCTACGTTAGCCTTAGCCAATCTCCTCGTCCGAAATCTCTTGCCGTTCCACCACTCCAAAAACTATCCATTGTTGGTCTGAATTTCCTCGAGATAGTCTTTTTGACCATTAAAACACTTAAGATTTTTAATTTACCGTTCACAAAACTTTATTTTTATATTAACTTTTTAATTTTGTAGTTAAATGACTATTAAGTAAATATAACGTAATTTATTCATTAAAATCTATGAGCATTTTTTAAAAATAGTATTATTTTATGTTTTTTTTCAAATTAAGGATCATTATATATTTAATAATAAAAACTTTCAAACTTATTTTTAATAAAAAATAAATCTTAAATTGAAAAAAAGAAATCTTAACATAATATTATAAATTTATTTAGAGTAAATAAATATTTTAAAATAATAATTTACGTTTTAAGAATAAATAGTTTTTCATTCAAAATTTATATATGTATTTCGCAATATTTGATTATATCTTCGGTACTTTTATTTAGTTGGCAACATATATATTATTCTTCTACCTTCAAATTATGATTTTTGTGCACGTTTTTGTTGGTGTTTCTCCTAGTGGAAAAACTAATTAGGTTTGGTTAATAGAACCAAACTTGCACCTATTTTATTGTTATTAGATTTAGTGTTATGAGGGAGTATACAAACGAACCTTAACCTAATTTTTGGATAGAGAGAAGTTAAGAAAATAGAAACAATTTTCGGATTTGATAAGAGAGAACAATACTTCTGTCAGAATTTTTTCAAAACAGCGTTTGGAGGCTCAAACGTGCTCCGATCTGGTTGGCACTTTTAGGGAAGCTTCGTGACTCATTGATCTAAATATTCAACGGCGAGATATTTGTTTCAAGGGTTGGTTTTTGAAAAAATGAGTTTTTGAGTGGAGTACGGTCCTGTGGTTTTTTTTTTCTCACATCGAGGAAGTTTTCTACGTAAAATTTGTGATCTCATTTATTTTTCTACTGTGAGTTATTGTTGCCATCGTTTTTATATTTATCTCGCAGGTTCACACAAATGCGGAGAAGTTTATTTTGCTGCACCATTGTTGCGTTTTTTTGGGTTTTCCTCAACATTTTTCATCCAACATTTTTTATTTCATAAAATTATGATTTTGAGGTTTATGATAACATCGACACTTTATACAATTTTTTTTTTTATCATTTTTCTAATATATTATACAATTATCAATTCACATTATCTTTAGATAATCTATCTCTATCAAAATTAGCTACCGCATCCGAATAATCTTGAGCAAAGTTGAAACTCATCTTTATAGTCATCAATCTGCTCTCGTCTAATAAAGGTGATAATCCATCTTTACATCCTTTATACGATGGCTACTTCGATACATCTAACACACTACAAGAAAACAGCCGTTTTGCGACCACGGAAGTGGTCGCAAAGTAGTCGCAAAACTGTATTTTGCGACTACTTTGCGACTACGTGATGTGGTCGAAAAAAAATAGTCGCAAAAAAAATTAATCGCAAATCAGTCGCAATTTTGCGACTGATTTGCGACCACGGGCATAGTGGTTATTTTGCGACTAATTTGCGACCACAACCGTGGTCGCTATTTTTGCGACTAATTTGCCACTGAATTTCTGTAACAAATTTTGCTACTGTTTTGCGACTACGGTTGTGGTTGCTAAATTTGTAGTCGCAAAACAGTTGCAAATTTTTGTGACTGATTTGCGACTACGGTAGAACCGCAGTTGCAAATCAGTCACTGTTTTTTGTGACTGTTTTGCGACTGCAGGTGAACCGTAGTCGCAAATCAGTCACAAAAAACAGTGACTGTTTTGCGACTACAGGAGAAACGCAGTCGCAAAACAGTCACAAATTTTTGTGACTGATTTGCGACTACAGGTGAACCGCAGTCGCAAATCAGTCACAAAAATGTGTGACTGTTTTGCGACTACAGGTGAACCGCAGTCGCAAATCAGTCACAAAAATTTGTGACTGATTTGCGACTGCAGATAGCTCGCAGTTGCAAAGGAGTCGCAAATCGGTGGCAAAAATTGCGACTGATTTAAGACTAATTTGCGACTACACCGTAATTAGATTTAAAAAAAAAATATAAATATATTTTTTATTTTTATTATTGAAATAATATATTAATAATTTAAAAAAATATATATAAAAATTTAGAAAATTAATTTATAAAATAATATTTAAAAATTAATTTGAAATAATATATTAATAATTTAAAAAAATATATATAAAAATTTTTAAAATAATATTTAAAAATTAAAATTTCAATAAAAATGTAGAAAATTAATTTCAATAATAAAAATAATTATTTGAAATTAGAAATATTAATAAAATAATTTAGATTAACTATTAAAATAATTGGTTTAAAATATTATTATAATATTTATTAGAATATTTATTAATTTTTATTAATAAATTAAAAATTTTATAATAATAAATGAAAAAAATATGTAAACTAATTATTGAATTAAAAAATATAGAAATTTAAAATTTAACATTTATTATACAAAATTTTTAAATACATAAAAACAAATTCTAATTGTCCGGTGGCGGAAATTGGAAATCTGATGGCGAAAATGGGGTGGTTGGCGGAGCCGTCGATGGTTCCCCTGTACAATCGTTATCCAGCAATAAGGAGGCGAATACGGGATCCGTCCGTTGGATATATCCGAGGAGCATCTCCAAGCTCGAGATCTTCTTCTAGTTTTCTTTGTTCAGCTCTTCAATCTTCTCATATTTTTCCTTCATCTCCGCGTTTTGTGCTTTAATCAACGCGTTTTGTTCTTGAAAAATAACGTACTCGGGTGAATGGGTTTGTACCCCACTACTTCTACCCGTAGACTGTACGCGGTTGAGGCTACCGAGTCCATAAAGACGGCCTCGTTCATCAGGAACAGATGACTATAAAATTACGAAAACGTAAATTATATAATAAAAGTTATTATTTTGTAATTAGGAAAATATGTAAAAAGGAAAAAGTTTGAAAATTTTTTTTTACCTGTAAGAAGATCTCATTCTTCTGTGCTTGAGTGAGCTCAATTGGACGGGAGGTTCCATCGGATGTTTCTGTTGGATCGACCTCCACGATCGCCATCTTTTCTTGGATGTTGCGATCGTATGTTTCACAGATTTGTTTTGCTTTCAAATCTACATACGAACCATCCGGTCTTGTGTGAGTCTTTATGAAGACCTCACCTATTGAGACTGGTCGTCCCAAATTATGTTCCTTCACAGATTTTAAAATATTAATTAATTATGAGAAAACATAATAATATGAAAAAAAAAATTTTACTTACCATTTCGTGCTGGACCTGAATGTAGGATTTTTGGCCCGATAAATGTTTATGTGGGCCAAGACCGTCCCGAGCGGAGTTGTGGTTATGAGAGGATTTCGTACTCCTCTCGGTAGATGTTTCGGTTGCCCAATGTGCAGTCATAATACTGTACAAACTTGGGGAAATCCATCTGGGACGTTTTCCGGTTGTATGAACCGTGCTCACCATCCCTTTCATCCGCCTTACGCAGACGGCCTCGAACTCTTTTCGTACCACCGAGGTGATCAAAGGATCCCAGGTGTACGATTGCTTGAAATTAAGTTAAAAAATATTAGTATATATTTTTTATATTTTATTAAAAATTTACACAATATAAAAAAAATACTTACCGCAAATTCTATAAAATATTTCTCCTGCCTCTCAGGAGGTACGACGGTCCAACTGTAGTACGGACCGTCAAACTTATTTTTCAAAATTTTTGCGATTTGACGAGTAATAGACCCGTTATCGCGGTCAAACCTAATATTTATTACAAAAATGTAAAATTATATTAATATAATTTAAATTTTAATAAATATTTATTAAAAAATTAGCTTGTAATAAACATACTTACCAAGTTGTATTCGGAGCCGCATCTGGAGAAAGCACAGTCAAATACTGTTCGCGACCCGGAGTTTGTAACAAACTATCAAGACTGATAGTTTGTTCATCCGTTCCCGTTTCGCAATCGGGAATTTGTTCGTCCTCATGTTCATCCGATTCCTGAAACCGTGGAGGTGTTTGGGTTTCAGGAACGGCATGAGGAACAAAATTGTATTGTAGAGGGAGCCGTGATGCCGCTCTATTAGCGGATGGTGAAGGGTTCGAGGAGGCCGAAGAGGTTCCTCGGCCGGAAGACGATCCGAAAGATCGTCTTCCACGACCTCTAAACGACCTACCACCACTTGCCATTTCTAGAAATTTTGTTTTGTTAAAGTGTTTAGGGAGTGTTTTGAGAGAGTTTTGTAATGTAGTTTTGAGAGATTTGTGAAAAATGAGGGAAAACCATCGGGTATTTATAGATTTTTTTGCGACCACGGATGTGGTCGCAAATCAGTGGCAAAAGACCTGTGGTCGCAAATCAGTCGCTAATTTGCGACTGATTTGCGACTACCAATTAATTTGGTGGGAACCGAAAACGTTCAAACTCCCTCCAAATTAATTCGTGGTCGCAAATCAGTCGCAAATTAGCGACTGATTTGCGACCACGGGTACATTTATCAAAACTGTAATTGTGGTCGCAAATCGGTCGCAAATTTTGCGACTGATTTGCGACTACCAATTAATTTGGAGGGAGTTTGAACGTTTTCGGTTTTTTCAACCTCCCTCCAAATTAACTAGTAGTCGCAAATCAGTCGCATCTTTGCGAATTATTTGCGACCACAATTACATTTATCGAAACTGTAAATGTGGTTGCAAATCAGTCGCAAATTTGCGACTGATTTGTGACTACCAGTTAATTTAGTGGGAGTTTGAACGTTTTCGATTTTGTCAAAGTCCCACCAAATTAATTGGTGGTCGCAAATCAGTCGCTAATTAGCGACTGATTTGCGATTACATCAGCATTTCCGACTGATTTGCTACTGCACATAAATTTTTAGAATGTAGTCGCAAATCAGTCGCAAATAAGCGACTGATTTGCGACTACATGAAACTTTTTGTGACTGAAATGCGACCACATTGCCAAAGTAGTTGCAAAGTGGTGGCAAATCAGTCACAAATAATACCCTAAACCCTAAATTTTGAGATTTTGAGGAATGGATATAATTATATAAGATTGAGTCATTGATTATAAGTTATAAAAATTTCAATTGCTATGAAAACAATAACATTTCCCAAATTTTCAAATAACTTACCTAAATTCTTAACAAATTTACTTAACCTTATACTTCTTATATACATTCTAAATGTTATCTAAATATGAAATCATTAAAAATATGGTTTTCAATATATGTTATCACTTCTAATGGTTAGTAGTCTTATAGAATAGAAATACAAGTTTTAAATGTGGAAAATACTTAGGGAAAATGTGAATTAACCATATGTGGTGGCAAATCAGTCGTAAATTAGCGACTGATTTGCGACTGCGCATCAAATTTTTAGAATGTTGTCGCAAATCAGTCGCTAATTAGCGACCGATTTGCGACTACATTAAATTTTTGTGACTGAAATGCGACCACATTGCCATTGCAGTTGCAAAGTGGTGGCAAATCAGTCTCAAATAATACCCTAAACCCTAAATTTTGAGATTTTGATGAATGCATATAATTCTATAAGATTGAGTCATTGATTATAAGTTATAAAAATTTCAATTACTATGAACACAATAACATTTCCCAAATTTTCAAATAACTTACCTAAATCCTTAACAAATTTACTTAACCTTATACTTCTTATATACATTCTAAATGTTATCTAAATATCAAATCATTAAAAATATGGTTTTCAATATATGTTATCACTTCTAATGGTTAGTAGTCTTATAGAATAGAAATACAAGTTTTAAATGTGGAAAATACTTAGGGAAAATGTGAATTAACCATATGTGGTGGCAAATTAGTCGCTAATTAGCGACTGATTTGCGACTGCGCATCAAATTTTTTGAATGTAGTCGCAAATCAGTCGCTAATTAGCGACCGATTTGCGACTACATTAAATTTTTGTGACTGAAATGCGACCACATTGCCAATGTAGTTGCAAAGTGGTGGCAAATCAGTCTCAATTACTTAAAAAATCTATATATATATGGATATTGGTAATACATTAAATTATATGAAAATCATATGTACAAAATACATAGCATAACTATATTTATTACATTTCTTCGTTCTCATCATCATCTGAAGATGAAATATTACATTGAAATTCATCTTCTAGTTCCGCATCTCCGACATCGAAATCAATTTCTTCAGTATGGTTAACTGTATCGACCAACCGATCTACCTCTATCTCTTGAACATGCATTACGTCTTCATCATTTTCTTGTTGCAAAAGGCCAATCTTGTCTTTGTTTTTGTATTTCCCCAAAATGTTAGATCTTGGATTAACTTTCAAAACATTGAGCCATGTTTGTTTTGATGATGATTTCGTGTGTGGATAGGGAATATAACAAACTTGATCTGCTTGAGATGCTGATACATCGTACGTTTTGAAATATAAATTAGTTATAAATTTGTAAGAAAAAATATATATTAAATTATTACCGAATACGTATGTACCGAGAATAAATGGTTCGTATTTGTAGTATTTCCCCGATGATAAGACATCAACGACACCATTTTCCGACTTCCGAGTACCTCTCGAGGGTGTAGGATCGTACCATTCACATTTAAAAAGCGTGATCTTCAAATTTAGGAGTCCGACATACTCAAGTTGAATGATATCTGTTAAAATACCGTAGAAATCAGCTTCATCAGATGCATCTGAGTAATTGTCCCCCTTCACACAAATACCGTAGTTACATGTCTTTCTTCTATGTCCATGTTTCTTCGTGTGGAACATATAACCTCTTGTAAAATACATCGGCCAAGTGGATGCTTTATTCATCGGACCTTGAACTAATTCTTGAGCCCATATAGGAAAGGCACGTGAATCTGTGGAACTACATGAATTGACCTTTAATCATATATCAAAAATTAAACTTAATTAGTATTTACAAATTAATAAATAAAATATAATATATATATATATATGTCAAATAATTAATTAAACATACATAATCTCTAACCCATATGTGGAACTCTTCCTCTCTTTTAGATGAAATGTCATCTTCCGAAAGATATGGATACGTACATCGAATATGATCTTCAAACATGCTAGAACAGTAAATATTGAAAATTAATATATATTTCTTAATACAATGAACTGAAATGTAATAAATACAATTAATTGTTTTCATATACCTCTCTAGTGGCCGAAAATATTCACAATTCCGTAATACATATGCATGTGCATATTTATATTCTTTTTCGGATATTTCTTTACATTTACCACTTGGACGACCCATGTGCATATATACCGGTACTCCGGGATCATATACAGTCACCTTCATCGAATCTTGTAGACCTGTACATATATATATATATATATATATATATATATGGTTTATATATATTATATATATTACTTATATATTATATAATAAAATAATTAATTCATAAACGTCATAACATGGTTACCTGTTTTTCGTGCGAATGTGTTCAGCAAAGTAATGTTCTGAGAAGTAAGATATCTCATCATTCACATATGATTCAACAATCGACCCTGCAGCATAACGTTTGTTCTTCGCCTTGCTCTTTAGTTTTTTAAAAAACCTTTCAAATGGATACATCCACCTATATTGCACAGGTCCACCAAGTTCAGCTTTGTATGGTAGATGTACAGGAAGATGCTCCATGACGTCGAAAAATGAAGGCGGAAAGATCTTTTCCAAATTGCACAAAATTATGACTATATTTTCCTTCAGAATTTGGACACGGTTTTTTTTGTAATGATCTGGAGCATAAATCACGGAAAAATCCTCCAATCCCTATACCATCGACAACGAATTAGTTCAAATAATTATTATTAATTTACGTATTTCCAATTACAAATATAGTTATTACTATATTTACCTGATAATGCTAGATGAACGTTCTGGGTAAAAGTTCTGCAAATATGAAAGGGAGAAGTCTTTCCATAAAAACATGGCAGTCATGGCTTTTCATGCCCAAAAACTTTAGTCCATCCATATCCACACAATTTGCTAAATCTGCCGCATAGCCGTCCGGAAATTTGACATCATTTTTTATACATTCCAATAACCGTTCTTTCGCTTTTTGGGTCAATCGAAATATAGGGAATAGAGCATTACCCCGACCATCCACGTGCAACTCTTTTCGAGAGCAAAACTTCGCAATATCCAACCTTGACTTCACTGTATCTTTTGATTTCTCTTTTACATTCATAATAGTATTAATGATGTTATCGAAGAAATTCTTCTCTATATGCATCACATCAAGATTATGTCGAAGGTTAAGATCTGTCCAGTATGGCAACTCCCAAAATATACTTTCTTTGTGCCAATTATGCAAGCTGCCATAACCTTCTTCTTTACTTTCATGATCGTTTCCGCCGCACTCAGATGTTCTTAAATGATTGACAGTTTTTATTCGCTCGTACAAAACTTGTTCACCTGTCAATGATTGTGGAGGACAGTCATTCAAAGCGTGCTTCCCTTTTAAAAAAATTGTTTTATTTTTCCGTAACGGGTGACCATTAGGAAGAAACCTTCGATGACAATCAAACCAACACGTCTTTCTCCCATTTGGTAATTGAAATGCCTTCGTATCATCCATACAAATTGGACAGGCCAGCCTTCCATGTGTTGTCCATCCTGATAACATTCCATAAGCGGGAAAGTCGCTTATCGTCCAAAGTAACACAACTTTTAGATTGAAATTTTGGTTCAGCGATACATCGTATGCATCAACTCCGATAGACCATAATTCTTTCAACTCATCAATCAAAGGTCGTAGGAATATGTCCAGACTAGCACGCGGATGATTTGGCCCCGAATTCAAAATAGTTAGAAACAAATACTCTTTCTTCATACACATCTCCGGTGGCAAATTATATGGAGTGATAATCACCGGCCATAATGAATGATTACGAGACATCCCAAATGGGTTGAACCCATCAGTACATAAGCCAAGATAAACATTTCGAGATTCAGCAGCAAATCTAGGATGTAAATATTGAAAATTTTTCCACTCTGCAGCATCAGATGGATGACTCATTTCTCCGTCTTCTGCTTCATGCTCTGCGTGCCACCTCATTGCCTCTGCGGTTTTCTCGCTTTGATACATTCTTTTAAGTCTATCACCTATAGGTAAATACCACATACGACTGAAAGGTATTCTCGTCCTGCCCTCGCTTGGCTTATATCGGGGGGAATCGCAAAATTTGCATTTTTCCCATTTCTCATCTTCTTTACAGAATATCATACAATTTTTAACACACACGTCAATTGTATAAAACGGGAGGCCTAAATTTCGCATCAATTTTTCGGTTTCATAATATGAACCCGTCGCCTGATTTTCGTCGGGTAAATATTCTGTAAATAGCTCCGCCCAAGAATCCATACATTTTTCTGGTAAATTAAAATCAAATTTAATGTTCATAAACCTAGCAGCTAAAGATAATTGTGAGTGCCCTTCATGACAACCATCATACAATGGATTTTTTGCAGCTTCTAACATGTTGTAAAACTTTTCTGCTTCTTCATTAGGCCGTTCTTCTTCATAATTATAATTATAATTTTCTTCGTTCTGATTATAGTACTGCTGCTGATCATCAGTCGTTGTCTCACGAAATGCATCCGTCACCATTTCAACATATCTATTACCGGATATACCAACTGTTTCATCACTACTACAATCACGTCCCTGATTTCTTGGTACATCACCCCGACTAGTATTACTCGTCCCTAACTGAACATTCAGCTCTTCTCCATGTTTATACCAAATATAATAATTTGGCATAAACCCTCGACTATATAGATGACTCCATATTTTTCGTCCCGGAATAAATTTATCATTTTTGCAATTAATACAAGGACAGAAAAACTTACCTCCACTACTTTGAGCTATAGGTTGACTACTTGTAAAATTCATGAACTGCTCCATGCCTTGTGCAAATTCCGCCGAGATATTTCTTGTTTCATTATCTATTCTTCTGTACATCCAATCTCTCGAATTGTTATAATTTCCCCACATGTTTTACAAAATTTTTTACTTTTGCTTTCGCAAATGAGAGAATGGGATGATGCATATATATACAACATTTTGCGACTACTTTGCGACTACTTTGCCACTGATTTGCCACTACTTTGCGACTACACCTATGTAGTCGCTTAAATGTCGTTATACCTAACTCGCACATATTTTTTATGCTGGTACTTTGCCACCATTTTGTGACTGCAGAGCCACTACATACCGTAGTCGCAAATCGGTCGCTATTTTGCGACTGATTAGCGACTACCACCTGATTTTCCATACGTAGTCGCTAATCAGTCGCTATTTTGCGGCTGATTAGCGACTACCAAGGTCAGTCTCAAAGCAGTCGCATCTCAATCGCTAATTGGTTGCATATTGCGACTGATTTGCGACCACACGTATTGGTCACTTATTTGCGACCAATTTGCAACTACTTCGCCGTAGTCGCAAATTGGTCGCTAAACCATGGCAAATTTGGTCGCAATATTTGCGACCACATATGTAGTCGCAAATTGCAGTCGCAAATTCGCAGTTTTCTTGTAGTGACATATTAAAAACATTTCGAGTTTCTAAATTAGATTCTTATATTTTACTCCCATAATCAACGTACGCTGCTTTGTGTTTACAAAACGAATCATTCACCATCTGGACAATACTTGTGTTTATATCTACTTCTAATGTTGTCTCCTCTAATATAATCGTAGTAATTTCTAACATTTTCGAAGTGCTACCATAATATTGCACCATTGCATCAATTTCTCCATTTGAATACCAAATCTTGTACGTCGTCATAAATCTAGTACTATACATATGATTTCATACATTTCTAAAAGAGATTAATCTATGATTGTTACATTTAATATAAGAATAATATTTTACCGTATTCCGATGCATGTTATTGTGTGACACAAAACATATTTATGATCAAAATTCTAAAAAGTTATCAGAGATTTCCAATGGATTTTCAAAGCAAAGGATTTTTGAATGATTTTCGAAAAATTGTAGATGGATTTTAAACTCAAAGGATTTGGATGAGTTTTTTTAAAATAATCAAATTTCTGAAAGATATCAAAATTAACGGCTTACCATTCCAAATTTTTGACGGATTCTTGATGGATTTTCAATAGATTTAAATCTCAATAGAGTTGTTGAGATTTTGAAAATCGTAGGAGATTTTTGATGGATATCAAAATCAACGGATCGCCAATAAATTTTCGACGAGTTCGCAATGACTAACTTAAAAAATGAATTAACTACTACATATCCATTAGATACCCATTCGGAATTTCCAACGGACAACTTACCATTGAAAATTCCAGTTACAATGGATTATGATGGATTCCCGAAAAAAAAAGTATTGTTTGTACATGTTAGTTTTCAAAATTTTAGTTTACATATATTTTGATTCGACTTAATACATATAAAGAATATGCAGAATAAATACATGCACCTCGGATATATTTTAAGACACACCAAAGAAAAATATTAATGGTATTCCATCTAACTTAATTACCTAAAACATGGTATCACTAAGTTTTTCATCCCAAGTTAATTTGGAAACAAATTAAATAATAGTAGGTAAGTACCGGATTTATAGAATATAAATACTTTATTTGTAGACAGGCTATAAATATATTTAGAGCTCAGATAATTGCAAGAAAATTCTAGCTTTAGAAACTATCAAATGCCATGCTAAAATTGAAACATTTTGTAGCAGTAATACTTCAATTTTCAAACATATATTACTGAAATTATTGGCATAACAAATTACAACCAAAGTTTGATACGATTAAAGTCAAAAGGAATTAAGTGTTGAAACATTTCTTTGGTATACTATTTATTCTTCTCTTGAACAAATATATGACAAAAACAGAAATATTACTAAACTATATATTATTTATTTTATTCTTAAACAAAAATGACTAAAATATAATAATTTTAAAAAAATGACAAATAACGCTTCACTTAAATTTTCTCTAAAAAATTGGGATTGGGTTTTGAGGATTTTATTTGGTTCATTATAGTTTCTTTATATTATGGGTTTCATCATAGATTTATGCACAAAGATTTTCTTACATATAACTTTATTATTATTATCTTTTTAGAGTATTTATGTATTATCAATTATTAGGTAGCAGATTATAGTTATTGTGGAATCTGAAATTAGAATTTTTGTTTCATGAATAATTATAATAAAATTTTTAAACTGAAATTACATTATATTTACATAATAATCATTTAAATACAAAATTAAATAATTAATATAAATATAAAATTATTTGAAAGGTAAGTTAAATATTAAAATTTTTAAATGGCCAGAAACCACATTATCACTTGCACGAGCCAAACACTCCAATTTTCTTTAAAGGTAAAGTTAATTCTAAATTAAATAATTAATATATATAAATTTCTATGAATGGGTTAAAAAATTTTAAAAATACAAAAAATAAGTTAAAGAAGTAAAAAAAACAAAAAAATGTGAAAATAGTATAACTCACACTAATGTTCAGTCTCCTCTTCTATATATACGTAATAGCCAGCGAATAAATCCATTACAGAAAGAATTAAAATTTTATATTAATTTTTTTAACTTTGTAGTTAAACGACTATTAAGTAAATATAAAGTAATTTAGTCATAAAAAATCTATGAACAATTTTCTAAAATAGTATTATTTTATGTTTTTTGAAATAATATTATTTTATATTTAAATACATGCACCTCAGATATTTTTTAAGGCACACCAAAGAAAAATATTAATGGTCTTCCATCTAACTTAATTACCTAAAATATGGTATCACTAAATTTTTCATCCCAAGTTACTTTGGAAATTTTTCATCACTAAATTATCAAATTAAATAATAGTAGGCAAGTACGGCATTTATAGAATATAAATACTTTATTTGTAGATAGGTTATAAATATATTTGTGTCTATAAAATCCAAATATATTATTAATTGTTAATTAATTTCATACAAAATATATATACATAAGTGCGTTATAATTTATTTCCACAACCTAACATCTATTGATCATAAACCAACCAATGCGATGGGTATAACATAAGCATAACAATAGAACATATCACTAGTAGTTACCTTTTCAATAACGTAGTTCCGGTTTATATGAACCTTTGAATAAATTGAAAAGATTTTTTAAACAAAAATAAATTGAAAGAAGCATGCTGTAATATTTCTTTTCCGAATAGTTAATTATATATATATATATCGTACATATATACAATTACGACCAAGAAGTACATAAAAGAGTTATGTTTTACACCGTAATTATATATAGTATTATTTTTGTCAGTTTTTATTAAATTGTGTTTCTCTATCCCTAATATATTATTTGAGAAATTTTTAACAAAATAATCTTACTATGACGTGTTAATAACAAAAATGTCATGATGACGTGTCAACACCACAATGAATTTCAGCTTAAATATATAAAAGAGTTTAAGTTACAATTTTCTTTGGTGAAACACCGACCGAAATTTGTAATATGGAATACTCTGGGACGACTGACATTTACAGTCCAGAGGTACGTAAGAGAATTATGTTTTACACCGTAATTATAAATAGTATTGTTTTTATTAGTTTTTGTTAAATTGTGTTTTCTGTATTCATAATTATTAGAAGGAAATCAATAAGATCAATAAAAGAATTGGAACAACAACAGACCAAAAAGTTCCATGCTCTAAGGTTGATAAGTTACCCAATATCTCCTTCACAATTGGAGGAAAGCTTTTTCCCCTCACTACAAGAGATGTACGATCATGTTTCTCTATCTTTTAATTTCCATTGGTTTTTTGTTTTTAATTTAGCCTTTTTCACATCTTTTATTTATTTATTTTTATTTATTTTTAAGTATATATTCAAATATCGTAAAGGATCTAGAGCAATATGTGAAAGTCGGTTTTGTTTTTATACTCTAAGCCATTGGTAATTTAAAAATCTTTTTAAATTTGAAAATGTGATTTGTATTTGATCCATAACTAGAAATGTAAAATAAAAAATCTAAAATTTATTAGATTCAGATACTATCTATTTATTTAAAATTTTATGAATTTAAAAAATAATGAAAATTGAAATGATTTTTGTCTTATATATACAAGTTTTAATCTTTTAGATTAGAATATTGTACAATTTAGTTTATTTAAAGAGATAAGGGGAAAGAATGAAAACAGAAAAAAAAACACTAATTATCTCCTCCACACTTAAACGCCGGTTTGGTCGTTAAGATTCCGATGGCGTATCCAATGTTAGCCTTAGCCCAATCTCCTCCTCCTATAAAATCTCCAACTGTATTCACCACTCGAAAAAATTTCCATTGTTGGTACGAACTTCCTCAAGTATTATGTTTTACACCGTAATTATATATAGTATTGTTTTTATTAGTTTTTGTTAAATTGTGTTGTTTGTATTCATAATTATTAGAAGGAAATCAATGAGATCAATAAAAGAATTGGAACAAGAACATACCAACAATGGATTTGCTGATTTCCAACAAGCTAAATCCGTTTGTTCTTCTTGGCAATCTTGTTCGAGAAAATCTAAGCCAAAAAATCAGATCCCTTGGTTGATTCTATTTCCCAAACACAAAAACTATTGTCTCATGTTCAATCCTGAACAAAAGGATTGAACAAAAAGACAAGGTTTACAAAACTAAAAATCTCGGCAAACATTTCGCAAAGAATTTTTGTTTGGCGACTTCTGGAAGCTGGCTTTTGATGCAACCTAACCGCATGAAAGACCATCAGTATAATCCATATATTTTAGATCTTTTAACTCGCAAAAGGATCAATTTACCGGCTTTTGAATCACAATATGATCAACTTAAAGTTTCGATATTATGGATAGACGAAAAAAACAAAGATCATTTAGTTATAGGAATGATTAGTGAAAAAGATACGGTTTATTTCAAGAAAGGATATGACTCGTGGAAACAAACTCCACACTTGGCAGGTATCGAAGATTGTGTTCATATGGTATATAGGGATCAGAAGCTTTATGGTCTCAACTTTGTTAATCTCAAGGTATTCGATTTTTCTGGAGAAAATCCGTTGAAAATTTTCAAAATAAAAGTACCTGAATGTTTTAAAAGATATGAAGGTCTGCACATCAGATGGCCTGGCGACACCGTTCCATCCAATCACTATAAAAATTACTATAAAAATAATATCGTAGTGACGGTAGATGGAAAGGTCCTATTTGTTCATAGCAATCGTCCCGGTATGTCTGGAATATGGCATTTTGAAATTTACAAGATAGATTCGTCGAATGGAAACAAGTGGGAGGAAATTTTTTCTTTAGGAGGTGAGGCAATTATTTTGGATTTGGGTATCACAATGCTCGCCAAGGATATTGAAGGAATAAAGAGAAATTCAATATATTTCAATGGTGCTGATTTAGGAGATGGTCTTGATGAAAATGATATCTTCATATTCAATCTCGATACAAAAAAGATTGAAAAACCGCACTAATTTTTCTGTACGTACGCTCCATGTTCTAAGTGGCGATGGTTTTTACCAAATTTTAAACGAGATGATTAATCATGTGTTTAATACTTATTTGTATTCAATGTTATTACAATATTTATTTGATAATTACTTGTGTTTAAAAAATTTAAGATTTTAATTGAGGATTTATATATCTCTAATATATTATTTGAAAAACATTTTAACAAATAAAATTTATCTTCATGTGTTATTTACAAATATGTTATTAATTACTCTCTTAATAACATATTTTCAGTGATTAATAGATAACCATGTTTATATGAACCTTTAGGTAAATTGAAGAGGTCTTTTAAAAAAAATCAAAAAGGCTTAAATGTATATAATTTACATATATCGCATATATAGCATGGATTACATATATCGTACATATATATAATTTTCTATGTATTTTTATATAGTTGAAACAACATATTATCTTAATAATAAAAAATGAATTATCTATCATCCTCCTCTCTCATCTCCATCTCTTAATTACAAGTCAAACAAGTGAATTTGGATTTTGATTCCGACCATTAAGTCACTCGCTTTAATTCTTTTGGAAATTTGTCGGACATTGTGCCGGTTCGAGTAAGTAAGCTTTGTCTAAACAATGAGGACTTAATTCTTCCAATGTTGGCAGGGGCATGTATACATGTCTACAAAAATAATGATTTCTTTCTTATTTTATCTAATAATATATTTACAGAAAACCTTAACCAATCTCGATATCCTAACCTTAGGGTAATTGATCTTATCGGACCGGAGAATGA
This sequence comes from Pugionium cornutum, assembly GCA_018901935.1. Classification (NCBI taxonomy): domain Eukaryota; kingdom Viridiplantae; phylum Streptophyta; class Magnoliopsida; order Brassicales; family Brassicaceae; genus Pugionium; species Pugionium cornutum. The sequence continues at coordinate 35,114,312 of CM032165.1, forward strand.
AGGATGGAACACTCATGTTCTAAGAAGAACTTTTCCCCAAATGATGTAAGACTAATCACCACTATTACCCCAAACACAAAGTTATCCTAGAGTAAATTATGCTGACACTTCACCAAAAAAGGGGAGTATTCGGTTAAGTCGGGTTACGAGACATTACATAAATGGGAAAATGAAACCCTGAATTCCATTCTTCAGTGACCGTCGCTTGTACCGCTGAAACAAGCTATTTGGAAAATTAAAACTCTAAGAAAAATTCAGCATTTCCTATGGCAATCACTCTCGGGTGCGGTAGCTACCTATGGACACTTACACTACCGTCATATTCGAAGTGTATTAACCATGCCCTGTTTTTATACCCACCGGCTCGCCAAACATGGGCGTTATCTCATATCCTCTCAGGACCAATCAACTTCCCTCTTAATAGCCTCTATGGGAACCTGGACTATCTCCTATAGCGGATACCAGAAGGAGCCAATGAAGATCCTGACTCTAAGATTTTTCCATGGATTCTGTGGTTCATGTGGAAAGCACGAAATAATAAGTTATACAAGAACATACACCGCACAACCGAGGATATCCTGGAAAAGGCATGTAGGAAAGCAACCTATGGATTGCATCCTTGGAACCCAAGAGCCAGGGCAAGGTGACGAACATGGACACGGAAAAAATCGATGACACCAATAACGACTCATCCCCTGTTGCATGTTTTATTGACGACTCATGAAAAGAGGAAGAGTTAGCATCAGGAATCTAGTGGATACTCAAACTGAAGGATGGAACATGTGATATGTTGGGAATGAGGGGTACATATAGAGGACCATCTCTATTACACATGGAGTTCCTAAGCCTTCGCTGGGCGATGTCAAGCCTGCACAAGATACAAAGATTCTGCGGAAAATTCCACATGGATTCTACGGACCTAATTCAATTAGTACGAAATCCAAGTGGATGATCCGCTTTTTCAACGGAGATAGAGGAATTCAATGAGATCCGACAGTGCTAACCAGAATTTTCCCTTACGTACCAACCAATGGAGAACAATATACAGACGGACAGAATAGCAAGAGGCGCAAGGAAAAGAAATGCTATCTTCTCCCATATAAGTATTTCAATACCATAATGGTTTGAAGATACATTATGTATTTTCTGAATGATTGACGCTTATAATGTTTATAAAAAATATCATATTAAAATAAAAACATTTGATAGCATTAGATTGTATTACAATTGGAAACTTACATCTAAACTTAGTTAAAAAGTATACGCATCCTCTAAAAATAAATAAGAGAGTCATTGGATTTTGTTAAAACTAGAAAGTTCAATATACAAAGCAAATTGAAAAAGAACAAATTCAATTATAGTAATTGTTTATATCAACTTATATTGACTTATTGTAATAATGTATAATTTTTTTAGGTGGTGTAATTATTTATTTTTTGAACAAATAGTGAAATTGTTGTTATTAGCTTGAATTCAGTATAAAAAAAATTAGAGCTCAGATAATTGCAAGAAAATTCTAGCTTTAGAAACTATCAAATGCCATGCTAAAATTGAAACATTTTGTAGCAGTAATACTTCACTTTTCAAACATATATTACTGAAATTATTGGCATAACAAAGTACAACCAAAGTTTGATACGGTTAAAGTCAAAAGGAATTAAGTGTTGAAACATTTTTTTGGTATACTATTTATTCTTCTCTTGAACAAATATATGACAAAAACAGAAATATGACAAAAACAGAAATATGACTAAACTATATATTATTTATTTTATTCTTAAACAAAAATGACTAAAATATAATAATTAAAAAATGACAAATAACGCTTCACTTAAATTTTCTCTAAAAAATTGGGATTGGGTTTTGAGGATTTTATTTGGTTCATTATAGTTTCTTTATATTATGGGTTTCATCATAGATATTTAAAATTAAATTATATATTCAAACAATTCGATAAAATTATTTTAGCCAATTTGAATATGATCGTCTATTTTAAGCTTTATTCACAGAGATTTTCTTACATATAACTTTATTAGTATTATCTTTTTAGAATATTTATGTATTATCATTTATTATTTAGCAGATTATAGTTATTGTGGAATCTGAAATTGGAATTTTTTTAATATTAATGGTAATTTAGACACACCAAAGAAAAATATTAATGGTCTTCCATCTAACTTAATTACCTAAAATATGGTATCACTAAGTTTTTCATACCAAATTAATTTGGAAAAAAATAAATAATAGTAGGTAAATACCGTATTTATAGAATATAAATACTTTATTTGTGATAGGCTATAAATATATTTGTGTCTATATAATCCAATTATTTTATTTATTATTAATTAATTTCATACAAAAATATATATAAGTGCGTTATAATTTATTTCCACAACCTAACATCTCTTGATCATAAACCAACCAATACTATGGGTATAACATAAGCATAACAATAGAATCTGTCGCTATTAGTTACCTTTTTAATAACATAGTTCCAGTGATTAATATATAGTACGGTTTATATGAACCTTTGAATAAATTGAAGAGTTTTTTTAAACAAAAATATTACTTTTCGAATAGTTAATTATCATGGGAATGTCGATATAGATGTGATGTGGTGAAATATATATATATATATATATATATCTAAATATATATGTAGCATGAATTGTATATATTTTAAAAAATTGTATATAATTTTGCTTTGGGAGACGAAGCCATTAGTTTGGATTTGGGTATCACAAGAGACGAGGCCATTATTTTGGATTTGGGTATCACAATGCTGGCCAGGGATATTGAAGTAATAAAAAGAAATTCAATATATTTCAATGGTGCTGATTTAGGACATGATCTCGATGAAAACTATATCTTCATATTCAATTTTCTTAAAAAAAGATTGAAAAACCGCAACAATTTGTTTGTACGTACTCTCTATGTTCTAAGTGGCGATGGTTTTACCAGATTTTAAACGAGATAATTAATCATGTGTTTAATACTTATTTGTATTCAATATTATTACAATATTTTTTTGATAATAACTTAAGTTTAAAAAAACATATGATTTTAATTCAGGATTTATATATTCTTAATATAATATTTGATAAATATTTTAACAAATAAACTTTATCTTCATATGTTATTTACAAGTATGTAATGATAACGTGTCATATAATCAGAACCTTTTAAAACAAATATTACAAAAGAAATAATTTATTACAATATTTATGAAAATGGTATTAGATAAATATTTACCAGTATACTATATATGAATATTTAATATTTCGACTTTAAAGACAAACAAAATACAAAATAAAATATTAAAAATTTTAAAAATTAATCAATAAAAATAGAAAATAAAAAATTTGAATAATTGAATATTTATCACATCTATAATTTTTTTTATCTATTTAATAATATTATCTTTTCAAGATACAGATAATTTAAATTCATTTGTATAATATGATTTTACTGTATACTTTATTTGTATAATCAATATTAAAAGTTTTTTTAAAAATATTTTAAACAAATAATCAATTATATATGTATTTAATTTATATTAATTAAATAAATAATGAATTATAATATAAATATTTTTTTTGCGCACGTGGATATAAATCTAGTATAAGGTAAATTTGAAAAAAAATTAAATAATAGTAGGTAATTATCACATTTACAGAATATAAATGCTTTAACCGTAGCTAGGCTATATATGTATCTAATCCTATTATATAATTTATTATAAATTAATTTAAGAAAATATATATCTGTGGGCTATAATTTATTTCCACAACTCAACATCTATTGATCATAACCCAACCAATATTGCATAAACTTTAATTATAATAACATAAAAATATTTTTCTAAATCAAAAAAATTTAAAACTTAAATTGGTAAAAATAAACACAAACATTATATTTGAAATTTATATATAGTTTATTTGAGGTAAATAATTATTCTTACATAATAGTTTGTGCTATTTTAAAAATTTTATTTTTAATGTGCTAAATTTATAAGATAAACTTAAAAAAGTGCTATTTTATGATATTATTCTTTTAAAAAGATGCTTAAATGTATATAGTTTACATATATCGTATATAAATATATAATTTTCTATGTATTTTTATATAGTTGTATCTTAGATATGTTTTAAAAGTAGAGTTCAAAATGAAATTCTTAATAGTAAAAACTAGTATTAAATATCATATTAAAATAAAAACATTTAACAGCTTACAATTGGTAACTTACATCTAAGCTTAGTTAAAAAAATATACGCATCCTCTTAAAATAAATAAGAGAGTCATTGGATTTTGTTAAAACTAGAGATTTCATATACAAAGCAAATTGAAAAAGAACAAATTCAATTATAGTAATTGTTTATATTGACTTATTGTAATAATGTATAATTTTTTAGGTGGTGTAATTATTTATTTTTTGAACAAATAGTGAAATTGTTGTTATTGGCTTGAATTCAATATAAATAAAAAATTAGAGCTCAGATAATTGCAAGAAAATTCTAGCTTTAGAAACTATCAAATGCCATGCTAAAATTGAGATATTTTGTAGCAGTAATGCTTCAATTTTCAAACATATATTACTGAAATTATTGGCATAACAAACTACAACCAAAATTTGATACGATTAAAGTCAAAAGGAATTAAATGTTGAAACATTTTTTTGGTATACTATTTATTCTTCTCCTGAACAAATATATGACAAAAACAGAAATATGACTAAACTATATATTATTTATTTTATTTTTAAACAAAAATAACTAAAATATAATAATTAAAAATAATGATAAATAACGCTTCACTTAAATTTTCTCTAAAATTGGGATTGGGTTTTCAGGATTTTATTTGGTTCATTATAGTTTTTTTTATATTATGGGTTTCATCGTAGATTTATGCACAAAGATTTTCTTACATATAACTTTATTATTATTATCTTTTTAGAGTATTTAGGTATTATCAATATTAGGTAGTAGACTATAGTTATTGTGGAATCTGAAATTTGAATTTTTGTTTAATGAATAATTATAATAAAAATTTTAAAATGAAATTACATTATATTTACATAATAATCATTTAAATACAAAATTAAATAATTAATATAAATATAAAATTATTTGAAAGGTAAGTTAAATATTAAAATTTTTAAATGGCCAGAAACCACTTTATCACTTCCACGAGCCAAACACTCCAATTTTCTTTAAAGGTAAAGTTTATTAACTGTAAATTAAATAATTAATATAGATAAATTTTTATGAACGGGTTAAAAAATTTTAAAAATACAAAAAAATAAGTTAAAGAAGTAAAAAAACAAAATAATGTGAGAATATTAATGATCTTTTAGACACACCAAAGAAAAATATTAATGGTTTTCCATCTAACTTAATTACCTAAAATATGGTATCACTAAGTTTTTCATCCCAAATTAATTTGGAAACAAATTAAATAATAGTAGGTAGGGCATTTATAGAATATAAATACTTTATTTGTAGACAGGCTATAAATATATTTGTATCTAATCTAATTATATTATTTATTATTAATCAATTTCATACAATATATATAAGTGTGTTATAATTTATTTCCACAACCTAACATCTATTGATCAAAAACCAACCAATACGATGGGTATAACATAAGCATAACAATAAAACCTATCGCTATTAGTTTTAGTGATTAATATATAATCCGGTTTATATGAACCTTTGAATAAATTGAAGAGATTTTTTAAACAAAAATAAATTAAAAGAAGCGTGCTGTAAAATTTCTTTTCCGATCGAATAGTTAATTTTATATATATATATATGATTCTTCTATATATTTTCATATAGTATCCTATATATTTTAAAAAATATATAAGTGGATATCAAAATGAAATTCGTAATAGTAAAACCTATTAAATATCATGTTAAAATAGAAACGTTTGAAAACAGTTGATTGGTAATAGGAGAGTAATAATCAAACACGTTTGATAATCAAACTTAATGAGCCAACTAAATTGTATATTGAAGTTTGTAGTCTCCTCTATTGACTTTAGAGCATAATATATGCTTTTTAAGTAATTTGCTATTAACTGTTTCTATATTATAAATGCTACATATATATATGAAACACTTGTGCAAAAGTTTATAAATATCGATCTTCTCTTCTTCTTTTTATCATCGTTGTCCACTAAAAAAAACCATGAGATTTTCCACAAACATGCAAAACTTATGGGTTTTTTTCATAATATCAACAGTGATAATCATTTCAAGATGCCGTGGCTTACAAGTATCGAATGATACTGTAAGTGTAACTTTGAAAAGGAAGAATATTAAAGTTGGCGGTAGTAGTAAACCACTGGGTTTACGAAATTTCCAAGACGTGATATTCTATGGCGACATTAATGTCGGTGATCCACCTCAAAAATTCAAGGTTGTGTTCGACACGGGAAGCTCTGATCTCTGGGTTCCTTCAATGTCGTGGCCTGAGCCACCGGAAACTAACTATCCGCACGCAAGATTTAATGCCAAAGCATCTAAGACGTACATGACCGGTAATTTGTTCACTCTAACTATTTTTACTCTTAATTGTGACTCTTTTACATATATACATTCCAACTAAGAACGAGTCTCTTATACTGCATTTATATATAGAAGGAAAAGTTGTAAATCTTCAATATAAAAAGGGTGAACTAAAAGGTATCTTAGCCCGCGACAATATCATGGTTGGTGGCATTCTACTTGCGGGGCAGGATTTCATTGTTGCAAGTAAACCTATTGATGACCATTTCAAAGAGGTGGTGTTCGATGGCATACTAGGATTGGCATTTCCATCTCTTGCTGTGCCGGGAACTGTTACAGTTTTACAAAATATGGTGAACAAAAATTTGATAACGAGACATATTTTCTCTATTTGGTTGAAATCTTATAATGGAGATGGAATACATGAAGATCCAGATGGCGGGCAGATAGTGTTTGGTGGACTCGACCCGAGTCACTTCAAGGGAGAACATACCTATGTTCCTATTATGATAAGACCACAAAAAGACTATTGGAGGTTCAGAATGTTCACAATTTTCTTTGGTCAAACACCAACCAAAGTTTGTAATATGGAATGCACAACAATTGTTGACTGTGGGACGACTGACATTTACGGCCCAGAGGTACGTAAGAGAATTATGTTTTACACCGTAATTATATATAGTATTGTTTTTATTAGTTTTTGTGAAATTGTGTTGTTTGTATTCATAATTATTAGAAGGATATCAATGAGATCAATAAAAGAATTGGAACAACAACAGACCAAAAAGTTCCATGCTCTAAGGTTGATAAGTTACCCAATATCTCCTTCACAATTGGAGGAAAACTTTTTCCCCTCACTACAAGAGATGTACGATCATGTTTCTCTATCTTTTAATTTCCATTGGTTTTTTGTTTTTAATTTAGCCTTTTTCTTGACATATTTTCTTTATTTTTTTATTTATTTTCAAGTACATATTCAAATATCGTAAAGGATCTAGAGCAGTATGTGAGAGTCGTTTTTATACTGGAAGCCGTTGGTAAGTTGTGAAATTGTTGCATTCAAGTTTTCTCTAATTAATGTCAAATAAGTGTTTTTTAAAACTATTAAATTAATTATAATCGTTATATTTGAATGTAGGGTTTTGGGTCAATCTTTCATGCGGGCGTACCATACGGTGTTTGATTATCAAGACATTACAAAACCAAGAATCGGCTTTGCTACAGCAGCAGTGTAAACAAGAAAAGAAGGAAGCAACACTAAATCATAATTATCTAATTTAGTTAACTCTTGGTTTGTTGTTTCCTCTAATATTGATGCTGCTAATGATGATTAATTTATAAAGTATATGAAACATCATATTATCCTAATAATAAAAAATGAATTATCTATCATTAATCTCTATACAAAAAATCTAAAATTTTATGAATAATTTGTCTATATATATAGTTTAGACTCGTTAGATAAGTTTGTTCTTGTAGCGTTCAGACAAGGTTCTCTTGAGTTTAAATGCTACTTTGGCAAAAACCATGTATAAGTTCAACCTTATGTTATCAAATTTCAAGTCATCCTCCTCTCTCATCTTCATCTCTTATTTACAACTCAAACAAGTGAATTTGGATTTTGATTCCGACCATTAAGTCACTCGCTTTAATTCTTTTGGGAATTTGTCGGACATTGAGCCGGTTCGAGTAAGTAAGTAAGCTTTGTGTTAGAATCTTTCTTCTTGATTCTTACCTTGCCTTTGATTTAGAGACTTTGCTAGAATGATCTTCTTAGATTTCAGTTAATGATTCGAGTAAGAGAGCTTAAAATAAGAACACGCAAGATTTAACGAGTTTGGATTCCTAACTCGGAATCTTACGTCTTATCGAGATCTACTCGAAAAATTCACTAGAAAACTTGCTCAAATCTGAGCTTTTTTGTTCTTACAAACTTTTCGACGGATATCAAAATCAACGGATTGCCAATGAATTTCCAATAAATTCGCAATTGGTAGCATAAAAAATGAATTAACTACTACATCATTAGATATCAATTCGGAATTTCCAACGGAAATTTACCATTGAAAATTTCCGATACGATGGATTTCGAAGGATTCCCGTCAAAAAAATCTATTTTTTTTGTACATGTTAGTTTTCAAAATTTTAGTTTACGTATATTTTGATTCGTCTAAATACATATTAGGAGTATTCAGATTAAACACATGCACCTCGGATATTTTTTAAGAAACACAAAAGAAAAATATTAATGGCTTTCCATCTAACTTAATTACCTAAAATATGGTATCACTAAATTTTTCATTCCAAGTTAATTTGGAAACAAATTAAATAATAGTAGGTAAGTACCGGATTTATAGAATATAAATACTTTATTTGTAGACAGGCTATAAATATATTTAGAGCTCAGATAATTGCAAGAAAATTCTAGCTTTAGAAACTATCAAATGCCATGCTAAAATTGAAACATTTTGTAGCAGTAATAATTCAATTTTCAAACATATATTACTGAAATTATTGGCATAACAAACTACAACCAAAGTTTGATACGATTAAAGTCAAAAGGAATTAAGTGTTGAAACATTTCTTTGGTAAACTATTTATTCTTCTCTTGAACAAATATATGACAAAAACAGAAATATGACTAAATTATATATTGTTTATTTTATTCTTAAACAAAAATGACTAAAATATAAGAATTAAAAAAAATGACAGATAATGCTTCACTTAAATTTTCTCTAAAATTGGGATTGAGTTTATCTTAATAATATTATCTTAATAATAAAAAATGAATTATCTATCATTAATCTCTATACAAAAAAATCCAAAATTTTATGAATAATTTGTCTATATGTATAGTTTAGACTCCTTAGAAGAATTTGTGCTTGTAGCGTTCAAACAAGATTCTCTTGAATTTCAATACTACTTTGGTCAAAAGACTGCAAAAACCATGTATAATGATTTCTTTCTTATTTTATCTAATAATATATTTGCAAAACATAAATGGGATGCATGCCCAAAATTAAGAGATATGAATTTAGTAACTTTATAAAATAAAAAGTTTTTTATGAACACATGCAAAAAATCATAATTTGCTAGTTGGAGAATAATAAATATGTAGCCAAACAAATAAAAATACATAAGATATAATCAAATATCTTGAAATACATATATAAATGTTGAATTAAAAATCATATATTATTAAAAGACAAATCATTACCAAATAAATATATTAATAATATGAAAATCTTGAATACAAATAAATATCAAACATAGAATTAATCTTCTCGTTTAAAATTTGGTAAAAACTATCGCATTTTAAAACATGGAACATTTGTACGACCAAATTGATGTGGTTTTTTAAACTTTTTTGTATAGAGATTGAATATAAAACATCGTTTTCATCAGTATAACATCAAATATTAGTACCACTGAAGTATATTGAGTTTTTATTGATTCCTTCAATATACTTGGCGAGCACAGTGATATCCAAATCCAAAGTAATAGCCTCATCTCCCAAAGAATTTTTTTTTCTCCCACTTGTTTCCATTCGACGAATCCATCTTATAAATTTCAAATTTCCATATTGTAGATATCTACTACAAACATATCCTTTTTTGAAATAAACCGCATGTTATTCATTAATCATTACTATAACTAAATGTCTTTGTTTTCTTGTCTATCCATAATATCGAAGCAGCGAGTTCATAATATGATTCAAAAGCCGGTAAATTGATCCTTTTGTGGGTTAAAAGATCTAAAATATATGGATTATGTTGATGGTATTCCTTGTGGCCAACAGGTTGCATCAAAAGCAAGCTTCTAGAAGTTACCACACAAAGACTCTTTGCGAAGTCATTGCCGAGATCTTGAGTTCTGTTAACCTTGTCTTTTTCTTCAGGATTGAACATGAGACAGTAGTTTTTGTCTTTGGGAATTATTATCTTCATGTGTTATTTACAACTATGTTATACTAACGTCATATTATCAGAACCTTTTAAGATAAATATTACAAAAGAAATAATTTATTAGAGTATTTATGAGAATGGTATTAGACAAATATTTATCAGTATACTATATGTGAATTTTTAATATTTTGACATAAAAGACAAACACATTACAAAATAAAATCTTAAATTTTTTAAAAATTAATCAATAAAAGTATAAAACAAAAATATGAATAATTGAATATTTATCACATTTATAATTTTTTATCTATTTAATAATATTGTCTTTTCAAGATATAGATAATTTAAATTCATTTGTATAATATGATGTCATTGTGTACTTTATTTGTATAATCAATATTAATTTTTTTATAAAAAACTATTTTAAATAAATGATCAATTATATATGTATTTAATTTATATTTACTAAATAAATAATAAATTATAATATAAATATTTTTCTTTGCGCAAATTGTGGGTATAAATCTAGTGTAAGGTTAATTTGAAAACAAATTAAATAATAGTAGGTAATTATCACATTTACATAATATAAATGCTTTAACTGTATCTAGGCTATATATGTATCAAATCCTGTTATATAATTTATTATAAATTAATTTTATAGAAAATGTATATTTGTGGGCAAAAACCATATATAATGATTTCTTTCTTATTTTATCTAATAATATATTTGCAAAACATAAATGGGATGTATGTCCATAATTAAGAGATATGAATTTAGTAACTTTATAAAAGAAAAAGTTTTTTATGAACACATGCACAAAAATCATAATTTGCTAGTTGGAGAATAATTTATATGTAGCCAAACAAATAAAAATACTGAAGATATAATCAAATATCTTGAAATACATATATAAATGTTGAATTAAAAATCATATATTATTAAAAGACAAATCATTACCAAATAAATATATTAATAATATTAAAATCTTGAATACAAATAAATATCAAACATAGAATTAATCATCTTGTTTAAAATTTGGTAAAAATCATCGCGGCTTAAAACATGAAACGTTCGCACAACCAAACTAATGTGGTTTTTCAAAATTTTTTTGTATCGAGATTGAATATAAAACATCGTTTTCATCATTTATTTCTTTATTTAATAATATATTTGCCCAACATTAACTGGCTGTATATCCAAACGAGATATTTATGAGTATTTTAACTCCATATTTTTTGTTAAAACAAATTTCAGTGAACACACAAAACTCATAATTTGATACTTGGAGAAACAAATTAATAATTCATGGATACGTGCAACTTAAATATGTGCTTAAGTAAATTTATGATTTCCGAAAAAACACTAATTTTCATTATTACTGAAATTTTATCAAATTTTAAATACATAGATAATATGTGAACCTAATAAATGATATATATTTTATTTTACATGTCCAGTTATGGACCAAATGTAAAGAAGATTTGATAAGTGTGAGATTCTTGTCCTTTTCAAGCTCGAAATGATTTGCATTTGGCTATATAATAAATTACAGATTTTTTTTAGGCTAGAAATAATTTCCAGCCTAAAAATCTTTTTATATTTAAAATGTGATTTGTATTTGATGCATAACTAGAAATGTGAAATAAAAAAATCTAAAATTTATTTAAAATTTGATGATTTCAAAAATAATGAACGATGGCCTGGTCGTTAAGATTCTAACCGATGGCGTCCCCAATCTTAGCCCAATCTCCTCCTCCTCCTCTAAAATCTTCCACCGTATCCACCACTCGAAAAAATCTCCATTGTTGGTCTGAACTTTCTCAAGATATTCTAAAAATGGTTTTTGATTGTCTTGGATTTGCGGATTCCCAACAAGCTAAATCCGTTTGTTCTTTTTGGCAATCTTGTTCGAGAAAATCTAAGCCAAAAAATCAGATCCCTTGGTTGATTCTATTTCCCAACATAAAAACTATTGTCTAATGTTGAATCTTGAACAAAAAGACAAGGTTTACAAAACTAAAAATCTCGGCAAAGACTTCGCAAAGAGTTTTTGTTTGGCGACTTTTGGAAGCTGGCTTTTGATGCAACGTCCTAACTGCATGAAAGACCATCAGTATAATCCATATATTTTAGATCTTTTAACTCGCAAAAGGATCAATTTACCAGCTTTTGAATCACGATATGGACTTGAAGTTTCGATATTATGGATAGACGAAAAAAACAAAGATCATTTAGTTATAGGAATGATTAATGAAGAAGATACGGTTTATTTCAAAAAAGGATATGACTCGTGGAAACAAACTCCACACTTGGCAGGTACCGAAGATTTTGTTCATATGGTATATAGGGATTATAAGCTTTATTGTCTCAATTTTGTTAATCTCAAGATATTCGATTTTTCTAGAGAAAATCCGCTGAAAATTTTCAAAATAAAAGTACGTGAAAATTAGATTCAGACACACTTAAACGCTGGCCTGGTCGTTAAGATTCTATCCGATGGCGTCCCCAATCTTAGTCCAATCTCCTCCTCCTCCTCTAAAATCTTCCACCGTATCTACCACTCGAAGAAATCTCCATTGTTGGTCTGAACTTTCTCAAGATATTCTAAAAATGGTTTTTGATTGTCTTGGATTTGCGGATTTCCAACAAGCTAAATCCGTTTGTTCTTCTTGGCAATCTTGTTCGAGAAAATCTAAGCCAAAAAATCAGATCCCTTGGTTGATTCTATATCCCAAACGTAAAAACTACTGTCTAATGTTCAATCCTGAACAAAAAGACACGGTTTACAAAACTAAAAATCCTGGCAAAGACTTCGCAAAGAGTTTTTGTTTGGCGACTTTTGGAAGCTGGCTTTTGATGCAACGTCCTAACTGCATGAAAGACCATCACTATAATCCATATATTTTAGATCTTTTAACTCGCAAAAGGATCAATTTACAGGCTTTTGAATCACAATATGGATTTGAAGTTTCGATATTATGGATAGACGAAAAAAATAAAGATCATTTAGTTATAGGAATGATTAATGAAGAAGATGCAGTTTATTTCAAGAAAGGATATGACTCGTGGAAACAAACTCCACACTTGGCAGGTATCGAAGATTGCGTTCATATGGTATATAGGGATCAAAAGTTTTATTGTCTCAACTTTGTTAATCTCAAGATATTCGATTTTTTGGAGAAAATCTGCTGAAAATTTTCAAAATAAAAGTACCTGAATGTTTTAAAAGATATGAAGGTCTTCGCATCAGATGGCCTGCCGACACCATTCCATCCAATCGCTATAACAATTACTATAAAAATAATATCGTAGTGACTGTAGATGGAAAGGTCTTATTTGTTCATAGTAAACGTTTCGGTATGTATGCAATCTGGGATTTTGAAATTTACAAGATAGATTCGTCGAATGGAAACAAGTGGGAAGAAAATTTTTCTTTAGGAGATGAGGCCATTATTTTGGATTTGGGTATCACAATGCTCGCCAAGGATATCGAAGGAATAAAGAGAAATTCAATATATTTCAATGGTGCTGATTTAGGAGATGGTCTTGATGAAAATGATATCTTCATATTCAATCTCGATACAAAAAAGATTGAAAAACCACACCAATTTTTCTGTACGTACGCTCCATGTTCTAAGTGGCGATGGTTTTTACCAAATTTTAGACGAGATGATTAATCATGTGTTTAATACTTATTTGTATTCAATGTTATTACAATATTTATTTGATAATAACTTGTGTTTAAAAAACATAAGATTTTAATTCAAGATTTATATATCTCTAATATATTATTCGAGAAACATTTTAACAAATAAAATTTATTTTCATGTGTTATTTACAAATATGTTATTAATTACCCTTTTAATAACATATTTTCATTGATTAATAGATAACCAGGTTTATATGAACCTTTAGGTAAATTGAAAAGGTTTTTAAAAAAAAAAATCAAAAAGGCTTAAATGTAGATAATTTATATATATCGCATATATATAGTATGAATTACATATATCATACATATATATATATATAATTTTCTATGTATTTTTATATTGTTGTATCTTAGATATGCTTTAAAAGTAGAGTTCATAATAAAATTCTTAATAGTAAAAACTAGTATTAAATCAAATATTAAAATAAAAATATTTGATAGCATTAGATTGTATTACAATTGGTAACTTACATCTAAACTTAGTTAAAAAGTATACGCATCCTCTAAAAATAAATAAGAGAGTCATTGGATTTTGTTAAAACTAGAGAGTTCAATATACAAAGCAAATTGAAAAAGAACAAATTCAATTATAGTAATTGTTTATATCAACTTATATTGACTTATTGTAATAATGTATAATTTTTAGATCTTTTATATTTAGATCTTTTAACCCGCAAAAGGATCAATTTACCGGCTTTTGAATCATACTATGAACTCGCTGCTTCGATATTATGGATAGACAAAAGACAAAGATCATTTATTTATAGGAATGATTAGTGAGGATCATGCCGTTTTGAACATTTATTTCAAAAAAGGATATGACTCCTGGAAACACTCCACACTTGGCAGGTAACGAAGATTGTGTTCATATGGTATATAAAGATCAGAAGCTTTTTTGTTTAAAAATCATATGATTTTAATTCAGGGTTTATATATTCCTAATATAATATTTGACAAATATTTTAACAAATAAATTTTATCTTTATGTGTTATTTATAACTATATTCTATGGCGACATTAATGTCGGTGATCCACCTCAAAAATTTAAGGTTGTGTTCTACACGGGAAGCTCTGATCTCTGGGTTCCTTCAATGTCGTGGCCTGAGCCACCGGAAACTAACTATCCGCACGCAAGATTTAATGCCAAAGCATCTAAGACGTACATGACCGGTAATTTGTTCACTCTAGCTATTTTTACTCTTAATTGTGACTCTTTTACATATATACATTCCAACTAAGAACGAGTCTCTTATACTGCATTTATATATAGAAAGAAAAGTTGTAAATCTTCAATATGAAAAGGGTGGACTAAAAGGTATCTTAGCCCGCGACAATATCATGGTTGGTGGCATTCTACTTGCGGGGCAGGATTTCATTGTTGCAAGTAAACCTATTGATAACCATTTCAAAGAGGTGGTGTTCGATGACATACTAGGATTGGCATTTCCATATCTTGCTGTGCCGGGAACTGTTACAGTCTTACAAAATATGGTGAACAAAAATTTGATAACGAGACATATTTTCTCTATTTGGTTGAGATCTTACAATGCAGATGGAACACATGAAGATCCAAATGGCGGGCAGATAGTGTTCGGTGGACTCGACCCGAGTCACTTCAATGGAGAACATACATATGTTCCTATTATGATAAGACGACAAAAAGACTATTGGAGGTTCAGAATGTTGACAATTTTCTTTAATCAAACACCAACCGAAATTTGTAATACGGAATGCACAGCAATTGTTGACTCTTGGACGACTGACATTTACGGCCCAAAGGTACGTAAGAGTAATTATAAATAGTATTGTTTTTATTAGTTTTTGTTAAATTGTGTTTTCTGTATTCATAATTATTAGAAGGAAATCAATAAGATCAATAAAAGAATTGGAACAACAACAGACGGAAACGTTCCATGCTCTAAGGTTGATAAGTTACCCAATATCTCCTTCACAATTGGAGGAAAGCTTTTTCCTCTCACAACAAGAGATGTACGATCATGTTTCTGTATCTTTTAATTTCCATTGGTTTTTTGTTTTTAATTTAGCCTTTTTCTTGACATCTTTTCTTTATTTTTTTATATTTTCAAGTACATATTCAAATATTGTAATGGAGCTACTTTGGTCACAAGACTGCAAAAACCATGTATAAGTTCAACCTTATGTTATCGAATTTCAAGTCATCATCCTCTCTCATCTCCATCTCTTAATTACAACTCAAACAAGTGAATTTGGATTTTGATTCCGACCATTAAGTCGCTCCCTTGAATTCTTTTCAGAATTTTTCGGACATTATGCTGGTTCGAGTAAGTAAGCTTTGTCTAAACAATAAGAACTTAATTCTTCCAATGTTGGAAGGGGCATGTATACATGTCTACGAAAATAATGATTTCTTTCTTATTTTATCTAATAATATATTTGCAAAACATAAATGGAATGCATGCCCAAAATATAGTGATATGAATTTAGTAATTTTATAAAATAAAAAGCTTTTATGAACACAGACACAAAAATCATAATTTGATAGTTGGAGAATAATAGATATGTAGCCAAACAAATAAAAATACTGAAGATATAATCAAATATCTTGAAATGCATTTATAAATATTGAATTAAAAACCATATATTCTTAAAAAAAAATCATTACCAAATAAATATATTAATAGTATTAAAATCATGAATACAAATAAATATCATACATACAATTAATCATCTTGTTTAAAATTTGGTAAAAACCATCGCACGTTAAAACAAGGAACGTTCTTAGGAAAAAATTGGTGTGGTTTTTTTAACTTTTTTTGTATCGAGATTAAATATAAAAACATTGTTTTTATCAGGATAACATCTAATATTAGTACCACTGAAGTATATTGAGTTTTTATTGATTCCTTCAATTGACTTGGCGAGCACAGTGATACCCAAATAAAAAATAATAGCCTCATCTCCCAATGAAAAAAATTCTTTCCACTTATTTCCATTCGACGAATCCATCTTGTAAATTTCAAATTTCCATATTGTAGATGAATATATGCTACGAACAATTAAAACATCTCCATCTACAGTCAGTACTATATTATCTTTATGGGAACCCCATTCATCTCTGTTTGGAGGGACACCAGGAGATCTCATACGACGATAGCGTATTATTTTTATGCATTCAAATACATTTATTGTAAAAAATTTCCGTGGATTATCTCCGGAGAAATCGAATATCTTGAACTTGTAAGAGTTGTGACAATAAAGCTTCTTATCATTGTATACCATATGAACATAATATTCGATACTTGCCAAGAGTGAAGTTTGTTTCCAAGAATCATATCCTTTCTTGAAATAAACCGCATCTTCTTCACTAATCATTCCTATAACTAAATAATCTTTGTTTTTTTCGTCAATCTATAATATTGAAACTTCAAGTTGATCATATTGTGATTTAAAAGCCTGTAAATTGATCCTTTTGTGAGTTAAAAGATCTAAAATAAATGGATTATACTGATAGTGGTCTTCCATGCAGTTAGGTTGCATCAAAAGCCAGCTTCCAGAAGTCGCCAAACAAAAACTCTTTGCAAAGTCATTGCCGAGATGTTGAGCTTTGTAAACCTTGTATTTTTCTTCAGGATTGAACATGAAACAATAGTTTTTGTGTTTGGGAAATAGAATCAACCAAGGGATCTGATTTTTTGGCTTAGATTTTCTCGAACAAGATTGCCAAGAAGAACAAACGGATTTAGCTTGCTGGAAATCCGCAAATCCAAGGCATTCAAAAACCATTTTTAGTATATCTTGAGGAAGTTCAGACCAAAAATATAAATTTTTTCGAGTGGTGGATACGATGGGAGATTTCACAGAAAGAAGAGGAGATTGGGCTAAAGTTAACATTGGGGACGCCATCGGATGGAATCTTAATGAGCAAACCGGCGTTTAAGTGTGTGGGAGATAATTAGTATTTTTTTTTCTATTTTCACTCTCTCCCTTTATCTCTTTAATTAATAATCTAATTATACACTATTCCAATCCAAAAATTAAGATTTGTATATATAAGACAAAAATCATTCCAATTTTCATTATTTCTGAAATTCATCAAATTTAAATAAATAGATAGTATCTGAATCTAATAAATTTTAGATTTTTATTTCACATTTTTAGTTATGGACAAAATACAAATCACATTTTCAAATATAAAGAAGATTTTTAGGTTGGAAATGATTTCTAGCCTAAAAAGATCTATAATTTATTATATAGCCAAATGCAAATCATTTCGAATCTAAAAAGGACAAGAATCTCACATGTAAAATAAAAAATCTATCATTTATTAGGTTCAGCCGTTCAGATACTATCTATGTATTTAAAATTTGATGAATTTCAGTAATAATGAAAATTGGTCTTTTTTCGAAAATCATAAATTTACTATAAGCATATATTTAAGGTACACGTATCAAATTATTAGTTTTGTGTGTTTACGGAAATTTGTTTTAATAAAAATTATTGAGATTAAATATTCATAAATATCTCTTTTGGATATGCATCCAATTAATGTTTGTCAAATATATTATAAAATAAAGAAAGCAATGATTATTATCATAAAAGTCTAACATTATAATCAATAATATATTATTTGAGTAATATTTTAGAAAATAATTTCACTCTAATTTGTTGCTAAATAAAATGTCATGTCGACGTATTATCGGCACAATACATTTTAAATAAATATATAAATGAACTTAAATTACTAAAATAATTATAATATATGATATTGTTATTAATTTGGTTAGAAAATTAAAATATTTTATTAAAATAACCAAAAAATACTATTAAATTCATATAAAAAAACAATTATTTTTACTTCCTTAATTTACATATACAAAAACTAATATTAAAAATAATTTTAAATAAGAATTAAAGTTATATAAATATTTAATTTACATTTACTACTAAATAATATTATATGATTTATAAATATTTTTTCTACGCATGGTGTGTTTATAAATCTAGCTTAAATTGTTTAAAGAAATAAGACGAGATATGAAAACAAAAAAAAATCATACTTATCGAGAATTATGCTTTGTGAAATAAAATATAAAGCAGAATCCCGAGAAACATGCTTTAGATTTAAATTTTCATTGTAGACTTAGCAAAAAATCTACAAATCCTTATTTAAACTGATTTAATTGAATTTAATTTTACAGTATGTGCAAATTCTTGAGAAGTCTTTTTTATTTTTTTTTTCCTGTAGACTTCTCAAAAAAATTTTGAAAGTATAAACCGTAAACTAATAAATTTGACTAAATATGTGAAAAATGTATAAATATTTTATGAAAATGGTAAGAATAAATAATTATACATAACTCAAATAATTTGCATTAAAAATTGTAAATCTAAACTTTATCTCATGATATTTCAAGTAATACAATGGATTCGCTACACAAACTTAAACTAATAAATCGTATAACACATAACAAAAAAACCCATCAAACATGTGAGACCATTAATCTAAACTATCAAAATTTTATTGAAATTTACTAAAAAAAATTATTTATTCTGCTATGGATATGAATTTTGTTAATTCAAAAAATTAAAATTGACATAATTAATGATTTTAGTTTGATTTATATGGATTATATGAGATGATTTTTTAATTTATTTACAGAATTTTTATGTTATGATTGTGAATCCAAATTGTGGTTTAAATTAACTATATTAATTTAAAATTTTATTTTATTTCATATTAAATTTTGAAACTAAATACATTTCTCGAGAATTATGATTTTTAATTACTTCTCGGAGAAATATGTTTTGTCATTTTTCATTATAAAATAGATTTCATCATTAAAATCACAAAATTCATAAGCATTAAAATGTAATTGATATTTCTGACTTATTTTTATGTCATTATGATAGTTTTTTAATTTCTCTATTCCATGGGGTACTTTTGAAAAATTATTTTTATGAATACTAATTTTGCATTTATAATCAAATTTTGATTATTTTTTGCAATTCACCCTAGGGTAATTCATGAACCTGTTCTAATATTTGAAGGTTTTCTATAGATACAACTTTTGAAAATTTGTCAAATGTCACCAAAAAATAATAATTGTTTGAATATTTGAACATATAAAAAGTAATAGTTTTTTTGTTAAAAGATTTTTCTTAATTGAAAATCTAAAGTTCAAACGTAAAATTTACAAATATGAAATATAAATTAAGTTTAGATGACATAATAATATTTAGGAGCCACAATTGTAAATTAAGTTTTTTTTAAGTAATAGTTTGCAAAATAGCTTTTGATGATATTTTACGAAAACTAACATTTTAACGTTTATTTTGGCATTTTACATTTTTTATCTTTTGCATCATTTTACATTTTTTTTTTATCAAAGAAGTAACATCTTCCACTATACATGATTGTTTCTCCTATAATAGTACAAAACCTAGCCCTTATTTATGCAGTAGTTGCATTAATATAGACTTTCATAATTTAATCTTTTATTATTTAGTAGGGATTTCAAATCTTGTTGACTTATCGTAATATTGTATAATCTTTTTAGATGGTATATTTATTGGAGTGATTATGAGTTGATGATCTTTATGGATATGCATATGGTGACAGAACTGTTACAGTTTTACAAAATATGGTGAACAAAAATTTGATAATGAAACATATTTTCTCTATTTGGTTGAGATCTTACAATGGAGATGGACCACATGAAGATCCAAATGGCGGGCAGATAGTGTTCGGTGGACTCGACCCGAGTCACTTCAAGGAAGAACATACCTACGCTCCTATTATGATAAGCACACAAAAAGACTATTTGCAGGTTCGGAATGTTCACAACCAAAATTTGTAATATGGAATGCACAACAATTGTTGACTCTGGGATGACTGACATTTACGGTCCAGAGGTACGTAAGAGAATTATGTTTTACACCGTAATTATATATAGTATTGTTTTTATTAGTTTTTGTTAAATTGTGTTGTTTGTATTCATAATTATTAGAAGGAAATCAATGAGATCAATAAAAGAATTGGAACAACAACAGACCAAAAAGTTCCATGCTCTAAGATTGATACGTTACCCAATATCTCCTTCACAATTGGAGGAAAACTTTTTCCCCTCACTACAAGAGATGTACGATCATGTTTCTCTATCTTTTAATTTCCATTGGTTTTTTGTTTTTAATTTAGCCTTTTTCTTGACATCTTTTCTTTATTTTTTTATATTTTCAAGTACATATTCAAATATTGTAATGGAGCTACTTTGGTCACAAGACTGCAAAAACCATGTATAAGTTCAACCTTATGTTATCGAATTTCAAGTCATCATCCTCTCTCATCTCCATCTCTTAATTACAACTCAAACAAGTGAATTTGGATTTTGATTCCGACCATTAAGTCACTCGCTTGAATTCTTTTTGGAATTTGTCGGACATTGTGTCAGTTCGAATAAGTAAGTAAGCTTTGTCTAAACAATGAGGACTTAATTCTTCCAATGTTGGAAGGGGCATGTATACATGTCTACGAAAATAATGATTTCTTTCTTATTTTATCTAATAATATATTTGCAAAACATAAATGAGATGCATGTTTATAATTTAGAGATATGAATTTAGTAACTTTGTAAAATAAAAAACTTTTATGAAGACAAGCACAAAAATCATAATTTGATAGTTGGAGAGTAATATTTATGTAGCCAAACAAATTAAAATACTGAAGATATAATCAAATATCTTGAAATACATATATAAATGTTGAATTAAAAATCATATATTTTTAAAAGACAAATCATTACCAAATAAATATATTAGTAGTATTAAAATCTTGAATACAAATAAATATCAAACATAGAATTAATCATCTCATTTAAAATTTGGTAAAAACCACCGTGCCTTAAAACAAAGAACGTTTATACGACCAAATTGGTGTGGTTTTTCAACTTTTTTTGTATCGATATTAAATATAAAGACATCGTTTTCATTAGGATAAATTCTAATATTACCCCCACTGAAGTATATTGAGTTTTTATTGATTCCTTCAATATATTTGGCGAGCACAGTGATACCCAAATCTAAAATAATAGCCTCATCTCCCAAAGAAAAAATTTCCTCCCATTTGTTTCCATTCGACGAATCCATCTTGTAAATTTTAAATTTCCATATTGTAGAGGAATGTTTGCTACGAACAATTAAAACATCTCCGCCTACAGTCACTACTATAAAATATCTTTATATATTCATCTCTGTTTAACACCAATTATAAATATCGTATTCTTTGTATGCATTCATATACATTTATTTTAAAAATCTTCCGTGGATTGTCTCCAGAGAAATCAAATATCTTGAGCTTGTAAGAGTTGAGACAGTAAAGCTTCTTATCATTGTATACCATATGATCACAATATTCGATACGTGCCAAGTGTGGAGTTTGTTTCCATGAGTCATATCCTTTCTTGAAATAAACCGCATCTTTTTCACTAATCATTCCTATAACTAAATGATCTTCGCTTTTTTCGTCTATCCATAATATCGAAACTTCAAGTCGATAATATTGTGATTCAAAAGCTGGTAAATTGATCTTTTTGCGAGTTAAAAGATCTAAAATATATGGATTATATTGATGGTCTTTCATGCAGTTAGGTTGCATCAAAAGCCAGCTTCCAGAAGTCGCCAAACAAAAACTCTTTGCGAAGTCATTGCCGAGATCTTGAGTTTTGTAAACCTTGTCTTTTTGTTCAGGATTGAACATGAGACAATAGTTTTTGTGTTTGGGAAATAGAATCAACCAAGGGATCTGATTTTTTGGCTTAGATTTTCTCGAACAAGATTGCCAAGAAGAACAAACGGATTTAGCTTGTTGGAAATCCGCAAATCCAAGGCATTCAAAAACCATTTTTAGGATATCTTGAGGAAGTTCATACCAACAATAGAGATTTCTTCGAGTGGTGGATAAAGCAGAAGATTTCAAAGGAGGAGGAGGAGGAGATTGGGCTAAGGATAACATTGGGGACGCCATCAGATGGAATCTTAACGACTAAGCCGGCGTTTAAGTGTGTGAGAGATAATTAGTGTTTTTTCTGTTTTCACTGTCTCGGCTCATCTCTTTAAATAATCTAAATTATACAGTATTCTAATCTAAAAAATTAAGACTTGTGTATATAAGATAAAAATCATTCCAATTTTTATTATTTCTGAAATTCATGAAATTTTAAATAAATAGATAGTATCTGAATCTAATAAATTTTAGATTTTTTATTTTACATTTCTAGTTATGGACCAAATACAAATCAAATTTTCAAATATAAAGAAGATTTTTAGGCTGGAAATTATTTCTAGCCTAAAAAGATCTATAATTTATTATATAGCCAAATGCAAATCACTCCGAGCCAAAAAAAAGATTAGAATCTCACACTTATCAAATATTCTTTGCATTTGGTCCATAACTAGACATGTAAAATAAAAAATCTATCATTTATTAGGTTTAGATATTATCTATGTATTTAAAATTTGATGAATTTAGTAATAATGAAAATTGGTGTTTTTATCGGAAATCATAAATTTACTAAAGCATATATTTAAGGTACACGTATCCATGAATTATTAAATTTTTTCTCCAAGTATCAAATTATGAGTTTTATATGTTTACCAAAATTTGTTTTAATAAAAAATATAGAGTTAAAATATTCATAAATATCTCTTTTGGATATGCATTCAATTAATGTTTGCCAAATATATTATTAAATAAAGAAAGAAATTATTATTATCATATATATATATAAGTCTTAATATTTTAGATTGGAGTACGATATAAATTAAATTATTTAAAGAGATAAGACTAGAGAGTGAAAACGAAAAAAAAACTAATTATCTCTTAAATACTTAAAAAACTGGTGTTAAAATTTCAGAATCAACCATTAAGATTTCGTGTAATGGCCTCTCTAACGTTAGCTCTAGACCAATCTCCTCCCCCGAAATCTCCCGCCGTCTCCACCAGTCGAAGAAATCTCCATTGTTGGATTGAACTTCAACATATTTTAAAAATGGTTTTTGAACACCTTGAATTTGCGAATTTCCTGCGAGCTAAATCTGTTTGTTTTTCTTGGATATATATCTTGTTCGAGAAAATCTAAATTGATTCTATTTTAAAACTATTGTCTCATGTTCAATCCTAAAAAAAAGACAAGGTACAAATAATCTTGATCTTGACTTAAAATTTATGCAACCTGTTGGGGAATATATCTGGTTTAATGGCCACAAGGAATATCATCAACATAATCAATATAATTTAGATCTTTTAATCCGCAAAATGATCGATTTACCGGTTTTTGAATCATTCTATGAACTCGTTGATTCGATATTATGGATAGACAAAAAACAAAGATAATTTATTTATAGGAATGATTAGTGAAAAACATGCGGTTTATTTCAAGAATTACTCGTGGAAACAAATAACTTTGTGTTCATATGGTATATAGAAGAAGCTTAAAATTATTTTTAATGAAAAATTTTCAAAATAAAAGTACGTGAATGTTTTAAAATATATGAAGGTCTTCACATCAGATGGCATGTCGACACCGTTCCATCCAAACACAGTAGAAAAAATAATATCGTAGTGACTATAGATGGAAATATCTTATTTGTTCATAGCAAACGTCTCAGTATGTCCATAATATGGAATTTTAAAATTTACAAGATAGATTCATTGAGTGGAAATAAGTGGGAAGAAATTTTGTTTTGGGAGACGAGGCCATTATTTTGGATTTGGGTATCACAATGCTCGCCAAGAGATAAAGAGATGATCTTGATGAAAATTCAATATATTTCAATGGTGCTGATTTAGGAGATGATCTTGATGAAAATTATATCTTCATATTCAATCTTCATAAAAAAAAATTGAAAAACCGCACCAATTTGTTTGTACGTACGCTCCATGTTCTAAGTGGCGATGGTTTTACCAGATTTTAAACGAGATGATTAATCATGTGTTTAATACTTACTTGTATTCAGTATTATCACAACATTTATTTGATAATAACTTATGTTTAAAAAAACATATGATTTTAGTTCAGGGTTTATATATTCTTAATATAATATTTGACAAACATTTTAATATATAAACTTTATCTTCATGTGTTATTTACAATTATGGCATGTGGATGTGTCATATAATCAGAATCTTTTAAGACAAATATTACAAAAGAAATAATTTATTACAATATTTATGAAAATGGTATTAGACAAATATTTATCAATATACTATATGTGAATCTTTAATATTTCGACATAAAAGACAAACACAATACAAAATAAAATCTTAAAATTTTAAAAATTAATCAATAAAAATATAAAACAAACAATATGAATAATTGAATATTTATCACATCTATAATTTTTTATCTATTTAATAATATTATATTTTCAAGATATATATAATTTAAATTCATTTGTGTAATCTGATGTCATTGTATATTTTATTTAAATAATCAATATTAAAATTTCAAAAAAAAATATTTTAAATAAATGATCAGTTATATATGTATTTAATTTATATTTAGTAAATAAATAATAAATTATAATATAAATATTTTTCTTTGCGCAAATCGTGGATATGAATCTAATATAAGATTAATTTGAAAACAAATTAAATAATAGTAGGTAATTATCACATTTACAGAATATAAATGCTTTAACTGTAGCTAGGCTATATATGTATCTAATCCTGTTATATAATTTTTATTACAAATTAATTTTATAGAAAATGTATATTTGTGGGCAAAAACCATATATAATGATTTCCTTCTTATTTTATATCAACTTCAATTATAGTAATTGTTTATATCAACTTATATTGACTTATTGTAACAATGTATAATTTTTTAGGTGGTGTAATTATTTATTTTTTGAACAAATAGTGAAATTGTTGTTATTAGCTTGAATTCAGTATAAATAAAAAATTAGAGCTCAGATAATTGCAAGAAAATTCTAGCTTTAGAAACTATCAAATGCCATGCTAAAATTGAAACATTTTGTAGCAGTAATACTTCAATTTTCAAACATATATTACTGAAATTATTGGCATAACAAACTACAACCAAAATTTGATACGATTAAAGTCAAAAGGAATTAAATGTTGAAACATTTTTTTGGTATACTATTTATTCTTCTCCTGAACAAATATATGACAAAAACAGAAATATGACTAAACTATATATTATTTATTTTATTTTTAAACAAAAATAACTAAAATATAATAATTAAAAATAATGACAAATAACGCTTCACTTAAATTTTCTCTAAAATTGGGATTGGGTTTTCAGGATTTTATTTGGTTCATTATAGTTTCTTTTATATTATGGGTTTCATCGTAGATTTATGCACAAAGATTTTCTTACATATAACTTTATTATTATTATCTTTTTAGAATATTTAGGTATTATCAATATTAGGTAGTAGACTATAGTTATTGTGGAATCTGAAATTTGAATTTTTGTTTCATGAATAATTATAATAAAAATTTTAAACTGAAATTATATTATATTTACATAATAATCATTTAAATACAAAATTAAATAATTAATATAAATATAAAATTATTTGAAAGGTAAGTTAAGTATTAAAATTTTTAAATGGCCAGAAACCACATTATCACTTCCACGAGCCAAACACTCCAATTTTCTTTAAAGGTAAAGTTTTTTTAACTGTAAATTAAATAATTAATATAGATAAATTTCTATGAACGGGTTAAAAAATTTTAAAAATACAAAAAAATAAGTTAAAGAAGTAAAAAAACAAAATAATGTGAGAATATTAATGATCTTTTAGACACACCAAAGAAAAATATTAATGGTTTTCCATCTAACTTAATTACTTAAAATATGGTATCACTAAGTTTTTCATCCCAAATTAATTTGGAAACAAATTAAATAATAGTAGGTAGGGGACCGCATTTATAGAATATACATACTTTATTTGTAGACAGGCTATAAATATATTTGTATCTAATCTAATTATATTATTTATTATTAATTAATTTCATACAAAATATATATATAAGTGTGTTATAATTTATTTCCACAACCTAACATCTATTGATCATAAACCAACCAATACGATGGGTATAACATAAGCATAACAATAAAACCTATCGCTATTAGTTTTAGTGATTAATATATAATCCGGTTTATATGAACCTTTGAATAAATTGAAGAGATTTTTTAAACAAAAATAAATTAAAAGAAGCGTGCTGTAAAATTTCTTTTCCGATCGAATAGTTAATTTTATATATATATATATGATTCTTCTATATATTTTCATATAGTGGTATCCTAAATATATTTTAAAAAATTATATAAGTGGATATCAAAATGAAATTCGTAATAGTAAAACCTGGTATTAAATATCATGTTAAAATAGAAACGTTTGAAAACAGTTGATTGGTAATAGGAGAGTAATAATCAAACACGTTTGATAATCAAACTTAATGAGCCAACTAAATTGTATATTGAAGTTTGTAGTCTCCTCTATTGACTTTAGAGCATAATATATGCTTTTTAAGTAATTTGCTATTAACTGTTTCTATATTATAAATGCTACATATATATATGAAACACTTGTGCAAAAGTTTATAAATATCGATCTTCTCTTCTTCTTTTTATCATCGTTGTCCACTAAAAAAAACCATGAGATTTTCCACAAACATGCAAAACTTATGGGTTTTTTTCATAATATCAACAGTGATAATCATTTCAAGATGCCGTGGCTTACAAGTATCGAATGATACTGTAAGTGTAACTTTGAAAAGGAAGAATATTAAAGTTGGCGGTAGTAGTAAACCAGTGGGTTTACGAAATTTCCAAGACGTGATATTCTATGGCGACATTAATGTCGGTGATCCACCTCAAAAATTCAAGGTTGTGTTCGACACGGGAAGCTCTGATCTCTGGGTTCCTTCAATGTCGTGGCCTGGGCCACCAAAAACTAACTATCCGCACGCAAGATTTAATGCCAAAGCATCTAAGACGTACATGACCGGTAATTTGTTCACTCTAGCTATTTTTACTCTTAATTGTGACTCTTTTACATATATACATTCCAACTAAGAACGAGTCTCTTATACTGCATTTATATATAGAAGGAAAAGTTGTAAAACTTGAATATCAAAAAGGTGGACTAAAAGGTATCTTAGCCCGCGACAATATCATGGTTGGTGGCATTCTACTTGCGGGGCAGGATTTCATTGTTGCAAGTAAACCTATTGATAACCATTTCAAAGAGGTGGTGTTCGATGGCGTACTAGGATTGGCATTTCCATCTCTTGCTGTGCCAGGAACTGTTACAGTTTTACAAAATATGGTGAACAAAAATTTGATAACGAGACATATTTTCTCTATTTGGTTGAGATCTTACAATGGAGATGGAACACATGAAGATCCAAATGGCGGGCAGATAGTGTTTGGTGGACTCGACCCGAGTCACTTCAGGGGAGAACATACCTACGTCCCTATTATGATAAGCACACAAAAAGACTATTGGAGGTTCGGAATGTTCACAATTTTCTTTGGTGAAACACCAACCGAAATTTGTAATATGGAATGCATAACAATCGTTGACTCTGGGACGACTGACATTTACGGTCCAGAGGTACGTAAGAGAATTATGTTTTACACCGTAATTATATATAGTATTGTTTTTATTAGTTTTTGTGAAATTGTGTTGTTTGTATTCATAATTATTAGAAGGATATCAATGAGATCAATAAAAGAATTGGAACAACAACAGACCAAAAAGTTCCATGCTCTAAGGTTGATAAGTTACCCAATATCTCCTTCACAATTGGAGGAAAACTTTTTCCCCTCACTACAAGAGATGTACGATCATGTTTCTCTATCTTTTAATTTCCATTGGTTTTTTGTTTTTAATTTAGCCTTTTTCTTGACATATTTTCTTTATTTTTTTATTTATTTTCAAGTACATATTCAAATATCGTAAAGGATCTAGAGCAGTATGTGAGAGTCGTTTTTATACTGGAAGCCGTTGGTAAGTTGTGAAATTGTTGCATTCAAGTTTTCTCTAATTAATGTCAAATAAGTGTTTTTTAAAACTATTAAATTAATTATAATCGTTATATTTGAATGTAGGGTTTTGGGTCAATCTTTCATGCGGGCGTACCATACGGTGTTTGATTATCAAGACATTACAAAACCAAGAATCGGCTTTGCTACAGCAGCAGTGTAAACAAGAAAAGAAGGAAGCAACACTAAATCATAATTATCTAATTTAGTTAACTCTTGGTTTGTTGTTTCCTCTAATATTGATGCTGCTAATGATGATTAATTTATAAAGTATATGAAACATCATATTATCCTAATAATAAAAAATGAATTATCTATCATTAATCTCTATACAAAAAATCTAAAATTTTATGAATAATTTGTCTATATATATAGTTTAGACTCGTTAGATAAGTTTGTTCTTGTAGCGTTCAGACAAGGTTCTCTTGAGTTTAAATGCTACTTTGGCAAAAACCATGTATAAGTTCAACCTTATGTTATCAAATTTCAAGTCATCCTCCTCTCTCATCTTCATCTCTTATTTACAACTCAAACAAGTGAATTTGGATTTTGATTCCGACCATTAAGTCACTCGCTTTAATTCTTTTGGGAATTTGTCGGACATTGAGCCGGTTCGAGTAAGTAAGTAAGCTTTGTTTAAACAATGAGGACTTAATTCTTCCAACTTTGGCAGGGGCATGTATACATGTCTATGAAAATAATGATTTCTTTCTTATTTTATCTAAAAATATATTTGCAAAACATAAATGAGATGCATGCCCAAAATTTAGAGATATGAATTTAGTAATTTTATAAAATAAAAAGCTTTTATGAACACAGGCACAAAAATCATAATTTGATAGTTGGAGAATAATATATATGTAGCCAAACAAATAAAAATACTGAAGATATAATCAAATATCTTTAAATACATTTATAAATGTTGAATTAAAAATCATATATTCTTAAAAAAAACAAATCATTACCAAATAAATATATTAATAGTATTAAAATCTTGAATACAAATAAATATCATACATAAAATTAATCATCTCGTTTAAAATTTGGTAAAAACCATCGTGCGTTAAAACAAGGAACGTTCTTAGGAAAAAATTGGTGTGGTTTTTCAACCTTTTTTGTATCGAGATTAAATATAAAAACACTGTTTTTATCAGGATAACATCTAATATTAGTACCACTGAAGTATATTGAGTTTTTATTGATTCCTTCAATAGACTTGGCGAGCACAGTGATACCCAAATCAAAAATAATAGCCTCATCTCCCAAAGAAAAAATTTCCTTCCACTTATTTCCATTCGACGAATCCATCTTGTAAATTTCAAATTTCCATATTGTAGATGAATATATGCTACGAACAATTAAAACATCTCCATCCACAGTCAGTACTATATTATCTTTATGGGAACCCCATTCATCTCTGTTTGGAGGGACACCAGGAGATCTTATACGACGATATCGTATTATTTGTATGCATTCAGATACATTTATTGTAAAAATCTTCCGTGGATTATCTCCAGAGAAATCGAATATCTTGAACTTGTAAGAGTTGTGACAATAAAGCTTCTTATCATTGTATACCATATGAACATAATATTCGATACTTGCCAAGAGTGAAGTTTGTTTCCACGAATCATATCCTTTCTTGAAATAAACCGCATCTTCTTCACTAATCATTCCTATAACTAAATGATCTTTGTTTTTTTCGTCAATCCATAATATCGAAACTTCAAGTTGATCATATTGTGATTTAAAAGCCGGTAAATTGATCCTTTTACGAGTTAAAAGATCTAAAATAAATGGATTATACTGATGGTGGTCTTCCAAGTAGTTAGGTTGCATCAAAAGCCAGCTTCCAGAAGTCGCCAAACAAAAACTCTTTGCAAAGTCATTGTCGAGATGTTGAGTTTTGTAAACCTTGTGTTTTTCTTCAGGATTGAACATGAAACAATAGTTTTTGTGTTTGGGAAATAGAATCAACCAAGGGATCTGATTTTTTGGCTTAGATTTTCTCGAACAAGATTGCCAAGAAGAACAAACGGATTTAGCTTGTTGGAAATCCGCAAATCCAAGGCATTCAAAAACCATTTTTAGGATATCTTGAGGAAGTTCAGACCAACAATGGAAATTTTTTCGAGTGGTGGATACAATGGGAGATTTCATAGGAGGAGGAGATTGGGCTAAGGTTAACATTGGGGATGCCATCGGATGGAATCTTAACGAGCAAACCGGCGTTTAAGTGTGTGGGAGATAATTAGTATTTTTGTTTGTTTTCACTCTCTCCCTTTATCTCTTTAATTAATAATCTAATTATACAGTAATCCAATCTAAAAATTAAGATTTGTATATATAAGACAAAATCATTCCAATTTTCATTATTTCTGAAATTCATCAAATTTTAAATAAATAGATAGTATCTGAATATAATAAATTTTAGATTTTTATTTCACATTTTTAGTTATGGACCAAATACAAATCACATTTTCAAATATAAAGAAGATTTTTAGGCTGGAAATGATTTCTAGCCTAAAAAGATCTATAATTTATTATATAGCCAAATGCAAATCATTTTGAACCTAAAAAGGACAAGAATCTCACATGTAAAATAAAAAATCTATCATTTATTAGGTTCAAATACTATCTATGTATTTATAATTTGATGAATTTCAGTAATAATGAAAATTGGTGTTTTTTCGAAAATCATAAATTTACTATAAGCATATATTTAAGGTACACGTATCAAATTATTAGTTTTTCGTGTTTACGGAAATTTGTTTTAATAAAAATTATTGAGATTAAATCTTCATAAATATCTCTTTTGGATATGCATCCAATTAATGTTTGCCAAATGTATTATGAAATAAAGAAAGCAATGATTATTATCATAAAAATCTAACACTATAATCACTAATATATTATTTGAGTAATATTTTAGAAAATAATTTCACTCTAATTTGTTGCTAAATAAAATATCATATCGACGTATTATCAGCACAATAAATTTCAAATAAATATATAAATAGACTTAAATTATCAAATATGATATTGTTATTAATTTGGTTAGAAATCAATATATTTTATTAAACTAACTAAAAATACTATTAAATTCATAAAAAACAATTATTTTTACTTCCTTAATTTACATATACAAAAACTAATATTCAAAATA
Source organism: Pugionium cornutum (assembly GCA_018901935.1). Taxonomy (NCBI): domain Eukaryota; kingdom Viridiplantae; phylum Streptophyta; class Magnoliopsida; order Brassicales; family Brassicaceae; genus Pugionium; species Pugionium cornutum. The sequence continues at coordinate 35,146,664 of CM032165.1, forward strand.
ATTTTAAATAAGAGTTAAAATTATATAAATATTTAATTTATATTTACTACTAAATAATATTATATAATTTATGAATATTTTTTCCTACGCATAGCGTGGTTATAAATCTAGGTTAAATTGTTTAAAGAAATAAGACGAGAGAGTGAAAACGAAAAAAAAATCATACTTATTGGGAATTATGCTTTGTGAAATGAAATATAAAGAAAAATCCCGAGAAACATGCTTTAGATTTAAATTTTTATTGTTCACTTACCAAAAAATCTACAAATCCTTAAATACTAAATTAATTTAAATTGATTTAATTGAATTTAATTTTATGGTATATGCAGATTCTTGAGAAGTCTTTTTTATTTTTTTTCTTGTAGACTTCTCAATAAAATTTTGGAAGCCTAAACCGTAAACTAATAAATTTGACTAAATATGTGAAAAAAATGTATAAATGTTTTATGAAAATGGTAAGAATAAATAATTATATACATAACTCAAATAATTTGTATTAAAAATTGTAAATCTAAACTTTATCTCATGATATTTCAAGTAATACAATGGATTCGCTACACAAACTTAAACTAATAAATCGTATAACACATAACAAAAAAACCCATCAAACATGTGAGACCATTAATCTAAACTATCAAAATTTTATTGAAATTTACTAAAAAAAATTATTTATTCTGCTATGGATATGAATTTTGTTAATTCAAAAAATTAAAATTGACATAATTAATGATTTTAGTTTGATTTATATGGATTATATGAGATGATTTTTTAATTATTTACAGAATTTTTATGTTATGATTGTAAATCCAAATTGTGGTTTAAATTAACTATATTAATTTAAAATTTTATTTTATTTCATATTAAATTTTGAAACTAAATATATTTCTCGAGAATTATGATTTTTAATTACTTCTCGGAGAAATATGTTTTGTCATTTTTCATTATAAAACAGATTTCATCATTAAAATCACAAAATTCATAAGCATTAAAATGTAATTGATATTTCTGACTTATTTTTATGTCATTATGATAGTTTTTTAATTTCTCTATTCCATGGGTTACTTTTGAAAAATTATTTTTATGAATACTAATTTTGCATTTATAATCAAATTTTGATTATTTTTTGCAATTCTCCCTAGGGTAATTCATGAACCTGTTCTAATATTTGAAGGTTTTCTATAGATACAACTTTTGAAAATTTGTCAAATGTCACCAAAAAATAATAATTGTTTGAATATTTGAACATTTAAAAAGTAATAGTTTTTTTGTTAAAAGATTTTTCTTAATTGAAAATCTAAAGTTCAAACGTAAAATTTACAAATATGAAATATAAATTAAGTTTAGATGACATAATAATATTTAGGAGCCACAATTGTAAATTAAGTTTTTTTTAAGTAATAGTTTGCAAAATAGCTTTTGATGATATTTTACGAAAACTAACATTTTAACGTTTATTTTGGCATTTTACATTTTTTATCTTTTGCATCATTTTACATTTTTTTTTATCAAAGAAGTAACATCTTCCACTATACATGATTGTTTCTCCTATAATAGTACAAAACCTAGCCCTTATTTATGCAATAGTTGCATTAATATAGACTTTCATAATTTAATCTTTTATTATTTAGTAGGGATTTCAAATCTTGTTGACTTATCGTAATATTGTATAATCTTTTTAGATGGTATATTTATTGGAGTGATTATGAGTTGATGATCTTTATGGATATGCATATGGTGACAGAACTGTTACAGTTTTACAAAATATGGTGAACAAAAATTTGATAATGAAACATATTTTCTCTATTTGGTTGAGATCTTACAATGGAGATGGACCACATGAAGATCCAAATGGCGGGCAGATAGTGTTCGGTGGACTCGACCCGAGTCACTTCAATGGAGAACATACATATGTTCCTATTATGATAAGACGACAAAAAGACTATTGGAGGTTCAGAATGTTGACAATTTTCTTTAGTCAAACACCAACCGAAATTTGTAATACGGAATGCACAGCAATTGTTGACTCTTGGACGACTGACATTTACGGCCCAAAGCTATGTATAGTTTAGACTCGTTAGATAAGTTTGTTCTTGTAGCGTTCAGTCAAGATCCTCTTGAGTTTGAATGCTACTTTGGCAAAAACCATGTATAAGTTCAACCTTACGTTATCGAATTTCAAGTCATCTTCCTCTCTCATCTCCATCTCTTAATTACAACTCAAACAAGTGAATTTGGATTTTGATTCCGACCATTAAGTCACTCGCGTGAATTCTTTTCGGAATTTGTCGGACATTGTGCCAATTCGAGTAAGTAAGTAAGCTTTGTCTAAACAATGAGGACTTAATTCTTCCAATGTTGGAAGGGACATGTATACATGTCTACGAAAATGATGATTTCTTTCTTTTTTTATCTAATAATATATTTGCAAAACATAAATGGGATGCATGTCCATAATTAAGAGATATGAATTTAGTAACTTTATAAAATAAAAAGTTTTTTTATGAACACATGCACAAAAATCGTAATTTGCTAGTTGGAGAATAATATATATGTAGCCAAACAAATAAAAATACTGAAGATATAATCAAATATCTTAAAATACATATATAAATGTTGAATTAAAAATCATATATTATTAAAAGACAAATCATTACCAAATAAATGTATTAATAATATTAAAAATTTGAATACAAATAAATATCAAACATAAAATTAATCATCTCGTTTAAAATTTGGTAAAAACCATCGCGGTTTAAAACATGAAACGTTCGTACGACCAAATTGATATGGTTTTTTTAACTTTTTTGTATTAAAATTGAATATAAAACATCGTTTTCATCATTTCTTTTTTTATTTAATAATATATTTGCCAAATATTAACTGGATGCATATCCAAAAGAGATATTTATGAATATTTTAACTCCATATTTTTTATTAAACAAATTTCCGTGAACACACAAAACTCATAATTTGATACTCGGAGAAACAAATTACTAATTCATGGATACGTGCAACTTAAATATATGCTTATAGTAGTAATTTTATGATTTCCGAAAAAACACTAATTTTCATTATTACTGAAATTTTATCAAATTTTAAATGTATAAATAGTATCTGGACCTAATAAATGATAGATACTTTATTTTACATGTCTAGTTATGGACCAAATGTAAAGAAGATTTGATAAGTGTGAGATTCTTGTCCCTTTTAGGCTCGAAATGATTTGCATTTGGCTATATAATAAATTATAGATTTTTTTTAGGCTAGAAATAATTTCCAGCCTAAAAATCTTTTTATATTTGAAAATCTGATTTGTATTTGATGCATAACTAGAAATGTGAAATAAAAAAAATCTAAAATTTATTAGATTCAGATACTATCTATTTATTTAAAATTTTGATGAATTTCATAAATAATGAAAATTGGAATAATTTTTGTTTTATATATACAAGTTTTAATTTTTTAGATTGGAATACTATATAATTTAGATTATTTAAAGAGATAAGGGGAGAGAGTGAAAACATAAAAAAAAACACTAATTATCTCCCACACACTTAAACGCCGGCTTGGTCGTTGAGATTCCATCTGATGGCGTCCCAAGTGTTAGCCTTAGCCCAATCTCCTCCTCCTCCTCTAAAATCTCCCACCAAATTCACCATTCGAAGAAATTTCCATTGTTGGTCTGAACTTCCTCAAGATATTCTAAAAATGGTTTTTGATTGTCTTGGATTTACGGATTTCCAACAAGCTAAATCCGTTTGTTCTTCTTGGCAATCTTGTTCGAGAAAATCTAAGCCAAAAAATCAGATCCCTTGGTTGATTCTATTTCCCAAACGTAAAAACTATTGTCTAATGTTCAATCCTGAACAAAAAGACAAGGTTTACAAAACTAAAAATCTCGGCAAAGACTTCGCAAAGAGTTTTTGTTTGGCGACTTTTGGAAGCTGGCTTTTGATGCAACGTCCTAACTGCATGAAAGACCATCAGTATAATCCATATATTTTAGATCTTTTAACTCGCAAAAGGATCAATTTACCGGCTTTTGAATCACAATATGGATTTGAAGTTTCAATATTATGGATAGACGAAAAAAACAAAGATCATTTAGTTATAGGAATGATTAATGAAGAAGATGCGGTTTATTTCAAGAAAGGATATGACTCATGGAAACAAACTCCACACTTGGCACGTATCGAAGATTGCGTTCATATGGTATATAGGGATCAAAAGCTTTATTGTCTCAACTTTGTTAATCTCAAGATATTCGATTTTTCTGGAGAAAATCCGCTGAAAATTTTCAAAATAAAAGTACGTGAATGTTTTAAAAGATATGAAGGTCTTCGAATCAGATGGCCTGCCGACAGCATTCCATCCAATCGCTATAACAATTACTATAAAAATAATATCGTAGTAACTGTAGATGGAAAGGTCTTATTTGTTCATAGCAAACGTTTCGGTATGTCCGCAATCTGGGATTTTGAAATTTACAAGATAGATTCATCGAATGGAAACAAGTGGGAGGAAATTTTTTCTTTAGGAGATGAGGCCATTATTTTGGATTTGGGTATCACAATGCTCGCCAAGGATATTGAAGGAATAAAGAGAAATTCAATATATTTCAATGGTGCTGATTTAGGAGATGGTCTTGATGAAAATGATATCTTCATATTCAATCTTGATACAAAAAAGATTCAAAAACCACACCAATTTTTCTGTACGTACGCTCCATGTTCTAAGTGGCGATGGTTTTTACCAAATTTTAGACGAAATGATTAATCATGTGTTTAATACTTATTTTTATTCAATGTTATTACAATATTTATTTGATAATAACTTGTGTTTAAAAACATATGATTTTAATTCAAGATTTATATATTTCTAATATATTATTCGAGAAACATTTTAACAAATAAAATTTATCTTCACGTGTTATTTACAAATATATTATTAATTACCCTTTTAATAACATATTTTCATTGATTAATAGATAACCAGATTTATATGAACCTTTAGGTAAATTGAAAAGGTTTTAAAAAAAAAAATCAAAAAGGCTTATATGTATATAATTTATGTATATCGCATATATATAGCATGAATTACATATATCGTACGTATATATATATATATATAATTTTCTATGTAGTTTTATATTGTTGTACCTCAAAGTAATTAGACCCAGTAAAAGCCCACACATGGCACCTGCTTTCTTGGTCAACAACGAAGCAGAGAAAAGACGTGGAAAGAAACGCATGGTGGTCAACTACAAGGCAATGAACAAAGCCACAGTAGGAGACGCCTACAATCTTCCCAACAAAGACGAGTTGCTGACTCTCATCAGAGGAAAGAAAATCTTCTCTTCCTTTGACTGCAAGTCAGGGTTCTGGCAAGTCTTGCTAGACGAAGACTCGAAGTCCTTAACAGCATTTACATGCCCTCAAGGACACTACGAATGGAATGTGGTCCCCTTCGGAATGAAGCAGGCACCATCAATATTCCAAAGACACATGGATACAGCATTCAAGAAGTTCAGGAAATGCTGCTGTGTATACGTTGATGACATCTTAGTCTTCAGCGACAATGAAGAAGAACATCAGCTACATGTAGCCATGATACTTCAACAGTGCCTTCAACTTGGTATCTTACTATCCAAGAAGAAAGCACAACTCTTCAAAGAGAAGATAAACTTCCTTGGTCTAGAGATCGAAGAAGGGAGTCATAAGCTTCAACAACATATCTTGGAACACATTCACAAGTTCCCTGATACGATTGAAAGCAAGAAGCAACTTCAGAGATTTCTGGGAATACTCACGTATGCCTCAGACTACATCCCGAAGTTAGCACAAATCCGTAAGCCACTGCAAGCAAAGCTTAAGGAGACAGTCCAATGGAGTTGGACAAAGGAGGACACTGCATACATGCAGAAGATAAAAAAGAATCTGCAAGGATTCCCTCCGCTACACCATCCTCAACCAAACGAGAAGCTGATCATTGAAACAGACGCTTCAGACGAGTACTGGGGAGGTATACTCAAATCTCAGCAGATTAATAATAGTCTAACCACTGAGTTAATTTGCAGATACGCTTCTGGAAGTTTCAAGCCAGCAGAGCGAAATTACCACAGCAACGACAAGGAGACGTTGGCGGTAATAAACACAATTAAGAAATTCAGTATTTATCTGACCCCTGTTCATTTTCTGATTAGGACAGATAATACGCATTTCAAATATGCGATCAACCTTAATTATCAAGGTGATTCAAAACTTGGACGCAACATCAGATGGCAAGCTTGGCTTAGCCGCTATTCATTTGATGTTGAGTACATTAAAGGAACCGACAACCACTTTGCGGACTTCCTTTCTAGAGAATTCAATCGGGTTAATTCTTGATTGAATTCCACAAAGATAAGATTCCCACACACTTGTGGCTGAAATCAAAAGGCTACTGCCTATATAAACACAGTTCACTGATCTGGGAAAATCAGATCCTCAAAATGGAGGAAATAGATAAACTCTTACTTCAAGAGAAAATCTTACTACTAGAGCTCGATCTAGTAAGGGCAAAAATAAGCCTAGCTAGAGCCAATGGCTCGATGCAACAAGGAGAATCATCTCTCCGCCGTGAGACATCGGTGAAAGAAGCAGTTTACTCTGCACTGGTTACTGTTGAACCTAGCTCGACTAAATCAACAGCTATTCCTGAGCAAACGGCTCCAGGTAAAGAATCAACAAATCCGTTGATGGCTAGTATCTTGCCAAAAGATATGAAGACAGTACAAACTGTTAACAGGCTCACTACGCCTATGGACTTTTTACGTCCACATCAGGGAATTCAAATCCCACAAAAACCTGAATGTCACAGTTCAGTCGGTCTTAACAGACCGGAATCGGGGATTCAAACCCCTCAGACCAACTACTATGTTGTGTATAACGGTCCATACGCCGGTATATATGACGACTGGAGTTGTGCCAAAGCAGCAACCAATGGAGTTTCCGGCGTTGCTCACAAGAAATTTGCCACTATTACGGAGGCAAGAAAGTCAGCCGACAGTTATTCCGATAGCATGAAGGCTGAAAAGATTAACTTCATCCCAAAAGGAGAAGTCATGAGGCCAAAAACCTTCGCTAAGGTTGTAACCTCACCAAAAAAGGATCAATGGCTGGTTCTTGGAAAGAAGAAACCTGCCAAAGATCCAGAACCAGTAGAGGTTTCCTTTAACAAGGAAATCACTCAAGAAGACTTCCTTTATCTTTATGATTTAGGAAGAAGATTCAACGGTGAAGAAGATGCCACATACTTCACCACCGACAAAAAGAACATCTCAATGTTCAACTTCCTCAAGAAGGCAGATCCACAGATGATCTTGGAGTGCTTTCAAGCAGGATTAATCAAAACGATCTACCCGAGTGCCAATCTCCAGGAGATCAAATACCTTCCGAAGAAGGTTAAAGATGCAGTCAAAAGATTCAGAACCAACTGCATCAAGAACACGGAAAAAGACATTTTCCTCAAGTTCAAAAGCACCATCCCGGTATGGTCTAAAGACGGTTTGCTCTACAAACCTAAATACATGATCGAGATCGGAGTCTCGAAAAAGATTCAGCCAACTGAATCAAAGTTCATGGAGACCACAGTCACCAGAGAAGAAATCACAGAACTGGCAATCTTAACCGGTCAACAGTTCGTGGAAAGCCTAATGAAGATAGGCGATAAACAAAAAATCTTCATCAATATGGTAGACTATGAAACACTAGTCTACTCCAAAAACTTGAAGAAGACAACTCTCGAAGACCTAGAAGCCATCGAGAAGTTTCAACTCAAGCACGTGAATGGTGGGATTCTTGGATTCCACTGTCCATCAATCTGTCACTACGTGGTAGGGACAGCAAAAAGGAGTGGTGGAAAATATCACTGCCATCACTGCGATATGCTTGCAGTGGGATTATCTAGATATGCTTCGAGAAACATTTTAACAAATAAAATTTATCTTCACGTGTTATTTACAAATATATTATTAATTACCCTTTTAATAACATATTTTCATTGATTAATAGATAACCAGATTTATATGAACCTTTAGGTAAATTGAAAAGGTTTTAAAAAAAAAAATCAAAAAGGCTTATATGTATATAATTTATGTATATCGCATATATATAGCATGAATTACATATATCGTACGTATATATATATATATATAATTTTCTATGTAGTTTTATATTGTTGTATCTTAGATATGCTTTAAAAGTAGAGTTCATAATAAAATTCTTAATAGTAAAAACTAGTATTAAATCACATATTAAAATAAAAAATATTTGATAGCATTAGATTGTATTACAATTGGTAACTTACATCTAAACTTAGTTAAAAAGTATACGCATCCTCTAAAAATAAATAAGAGAGTCATTGGATTTTGTTAAAACTAGAGAGTTCAATATAAAAAGCAAATTGAAAAAGAACAAATTCAATTATAGTAATTGTTTATATTGACTTATTGTAATAATGTATAATTTTTTTAGGTGGTGTAATTATTTATTTTTTGAACAAATAGTGAAATTGTTGTTATTAGCTTGAATTCAATATAAATAAAAAATTAGAGCTCAGATAATTGCAAGAAAATTCTAGCTTTAGAAACTATCAAATGCCATGCTAAAATTGAAACATTTTGTAGCAGAATACTTCAATTTTCAAACATATATTACTGAAATTATTGGCATAACAAACTACAGCCAAAGTTTGATACGATTAAAGTCAAAAGGAATTAACTGTTGAAACATTTCTTTGGTACACTATTTATTCTTCTCTTGAACAAATATATGACAAAAACAGAAATATGACTAAACTATATATTATTTATTTTATTCTTAAACAAAAATGACTAAAATATAATAATTAAAAAAAACTGACAAATAACGCTTCACTTAAATTTTCTCTAAATTTGGGATTGGGTTTTGAGGATTTTATTTGGTTCATTATAGTTTCTTTATATTATGGGTTTCATCATAGATATTTAAAAATAAATTTTATATTCAAACAATTTGATAAAATTATTTTAGCCAATTAGAATCCGATCGTCTATTTTAAGCTTTATACACAGAGATTTTCTTACATATAACTTTATTATTATTATCTTTTTAGTATTTATGTATTATCATTTATTATTTAGCTGATTATAGTTATTGTGGAATCTGAAATTGGAATTTTCTTTAATATTAATGGTTTTTTAGACACACCAAAGAAAAATATTAATGGTATTCCATCTAACTTAATTACCTAAAATATGGTATCACTAAGTTTTTCATCCCAAATTAATTTAGAAACAAATTAAATAATAGTAGGTAGGGGACTATAAATACTATAATAATAGTAATATTTTAGAAAATAATTTCACTCTAATTTGTTATTAAAAAATATCATATTATTATCGCCACAATAAATTTCAAATAAATGTATAAATGTACTTAAATTACTAGAATAATTATAATATATGATATTGTTATTAATTTGGTTAGAAAATCAATATATTTTATTAAACTAACTAAAACATACTGTTAAATTCGTAAAAAACAATTTTTTACTTTCTTAATTTACATATACAAAAACTAATATTAAAAATAATTTTAAATAAGAGTTAAAATTATATAATTATTTAATTTACATTTACTACTAAATAATATTATATAATTTATAAATATTTTTTCCTACACATGGCGTGTTTATAAATCTAGCTTAAATTATTTAAAGAAATAAGACGATAGAATGAAAACGAAAAAAAATCATACTTATCGGAAATTATGCTTTGTGAAATGAAATATAAAGCAGAATCACGAGAAACATGCTTTAGATTTAAATTTTTATTGTTCACTTACTAAAAAAATCTACAAATCCTTAAATACTAAATTAATTTAAATTTATTTAATTGAATTTAATTTTACGGTATGTGCAGATTCTTTATAAGTCTTTTTATTTTTTTTCCAGTAGACTTCTCAAAAAAAATTTGAAAGCCTAAACCATAAACTAATAAATTTGACTAAATATGTGAAAAATGTATAAATGATTTATTAAAATGGTAAGAATAAATAATTATATACATAACTCAAATAATTTGCATTAAAAATTGCAAATCTAAACTTTATCTCATGATATTTCAAGTAATACATTGGATTCGCTACACAAACTTAAACTAGTAAATCGTATAACACATAACAAAAAAATCATCAAACATGTGAGACCATTAATCTAAACTATCAAACTTTTATTGAAATTTACTAAAAACAATTATTTATTCTGCTATGGATATGAATTTTGTTAATTCAAAAAAAATTGACATATTTCATGATTTTAGTTTGATTTATATGGATTATATGAGATGATTTTTTAATTTATTTACAGAATTTTTATGTTATGATTGTGAATCCAAATTGTGGTTTAAATTAACTATATTAATTTAAAATTTTATTTTATTTCATATTAAATTTTGAAACTAAATACATTTCTCGAGAATTATGATTTTTAATTACTTCTCGGAGAAATATGTTTTGTCATTTTTCATTATAAAACAGATTTCATCATTAAAATCACAAAATTCATAAGCATTAAAATGTAATTGATATTTCTGACTTATTTTTATGTCATTATGATAGTTTTTTTATTTCTCTATTCCATGGGTTACTTTTGAAAAATTATTTTTATGAATACTAATTTTGCATTTATAATCAAATTTTGATTATTTTTTGCAATTCACCCTAGGGTAATTCATGAACCTGTTCTAATATTTGAAGGTTTTCTATAGATACAACTTTTGAAAATTTGTCAAATGTCACCAAAAAATAATAATTGTTTGAATATTTGAACATATAAAAAGTAATAGTTTTTTTGTTAAAAGATTTTTCTTAATTGAAAATATAAAGTTCAAACGTAAAATTTACAAATATGAAATATAAATTAAGTTTAGATGACATAATAATATTTAGGAGCCACAATTGTAAATTAAGTTTTTTTTTAAGTAATAGTTTGCAAAATAGCTTTTGATGATATTTTACGAAAACTAACATTTTAACGTTTATTTTGGCATTTTACATTTTTTATCTTTTGCATCATTTTACATTTTTTTTTTTATCAAAGAAGTAACATCTTCCACTATACATGATTGTTTCTCCTATAATAGTACAAAACCTAGCCCTTATTTATGCAGTAGTTGCATTAATATAGACTTTCATAATTTAATCTTTTATTATTTAGTAGGGATTTCAAATCTTGTTGACTTATCGTAATATTGTATAATCTTTTTAGATGGTATATTTATTGGAGTGATTATGAGTTGATGATCTTTATGGATATGTTTATACATAACTCTTGGTGACAGAGCTGAGGTGTCTGGATTCAAGGATCGCTCCACATTTTTGTGTTGTAACCTGACCCAGATGTCTTACGAAGTCCCTTTATGAAGAGAGGTTTTGCGGTATAGTGCTACACCATCCAAAAGAGGCTGAGTAGGCCTTGTTGTTTACTATTGAGTTGGATTGTATAAAATATCCTCTAAAATCCCATGCCAAACGGGAGTTTGGAAAGTGTATAACTCACCAGAGCTGTTTGGTGAGAAATGCTAAGTTAAAATCTTGCCGATCTCTAAACCCCAACCCACCTAATTCTTGGAGAATGCAAATATTGCCCCTGCAAAATTTGTCTCTAATACATTAGGATAGGATAAAACACGAAATGAAATAAGTTGGAAGAACTTGGCCTACAGACTTGATGAGGACTTCTTTCCCGCATCCCTTTTCGAGATAAATTTTACCGATCAACTATTTATCCGGTTAATTAGGTGATATTGGACAAAGTCGAAGCTGTTCTGCTTGGAGACACAAATTTGTATTAGTGGGCAGAGTATTCTTCCATAAAGAGATGTTTTTTAAATAATGCTCCATTGAAAATCTGCTCGAACAAGTCGTATTAACAACAAAAATTAGCAATTAAAAGACCCGAAATTAATGTTGGGTCTGGTTCAACATCTGAACCGAAATGTAATTGAATTCGGTATTCAATTACTTGATTTAAACCGGTGGGTAAGTCCGGTTAAGACTTAGGGTTCGCATAATGCTGAGTATAAAAGGAGGCGCCGTCCTCATTTTCTGTGGATCTTGAACTCGTGTGTTGAGCTGTTTTTGGCGATGGCGATGGCGATGTTACATGTGTTCGTATTGTGAGGTAGGAAGGTAGATCTGGTCAGCTGGAGGTAAGTCGAAGACCTACGGTTAGTTTCCCTTCCATCTCTGATCATTTTCGTTCAGTTTGTAACAAGAGTCGAATAACAGTGAAAGAAATAGAATACGAGTCTGTATTCTTCGAGTCTGTAAAGATCTTTCTTCGATAGTGGATTCCGGGACAAAAGATCCCGGCCAGACGTAGGGTTGCTTGTTAACGCACCCGAACTGGATAAATCTTGTGGTGTCGTAGATAAATCTTAGTAGATCTAATCGGATCATATTAACAAACATATCCCGAGATCTAAAAGACTAACTCCATTATAGGATTTAGTCGTAACAAGTGGTATCAGAGCCATACTCGGTTGATTCTTTGTTAATATTGAGTAGAGATTAGGGGAAAATGGCAACTACTAAGATGGATGTAGAAAAATTTAATGGATCAATTGACTATAATCTTTGGAAAGAAAAGATTATGGCTCAATTAGAAATCCTAGGCTTAATGGATGCATTAAGACTGCAGGAGGAGGAATTAGGAAAATCCCCTGATGTCTCAAAAGATTCTGACTCTGAATCGAAAGAATCAGAGATAAAAGAATCGGGTAAAGATCTTGATCCTCTGTTAAGGGAGAAACAGAGAAAAGTTAGGAGCAATATAGTGTTAAGTGTTTCAGATCAAGTTCTTAGGAAAATCATTAAAGAACCAATTGCTGCGGGCATGTTTAAGGTTCTTGATTCCTTGTATATTTCAAAGTCTCTTCCCAATAGGATATACCTAAAACAAAGTCTATATGGATATCGAATGAATGAGTCACTTTCGGTAGAGAACAATATAGATGAGTTCCTTAGGATAATAACTGATTTGGGGAATGTTAGAGTGAATATCTCTGATGAGGATCAGGCTATTCTACTCTTGATGTCATTACCAAAACAGTTTGATCAATTAAGGGACACGCTAAAGTATGGGAAGGATGCCCTAACCTTAGAAGAGGTAATAAGTGCCATTAGCTCAAAGCAGCTAGAGTTTGGCGTAGATGGGAAGAGACCTAAAACAGTTGGAGAAGGTCTCTATACAGGGAATAACTCTAGGGGAAGGAGCCAGAGTAAACAAAATAATCAGGGACGTAATAGGGGAAAATCTAGATCTAAGTCTAGGGAAAGGAAAGTCACATGTTGGCTATGTGGGGTAGAAGGACATTATAGGAGAAACTGTCCAAAGAAAGGACAGTAAAAGGATAAAGAGGGTAGATCCTCTGATGATGCAGAAGCATCATCAGTTAATGAGGTAAAATATGTAGAATCCCTCACTGTGTGTGAAGCAAACTTGGTGGGTATGTTTGACTTCAATGAGATATGGATTCTTGACACGGGATGCACCTATCACATGACTCCTAGAAGAGATTGGTTCACTGATCTTAAGGAGTATGATGCAGGTTCAGTTAGGATGGCTAATGAGTCTATAGCGGTTGTGAGGGGAATAGGAACCGTGTTGTTAAAAACCTCTGAAGTTTCGTACATATCAATTAAGGATGTGAGATATGTACCAACCTTCACTAGAAATCTTCTATCTCTAGGAACCTTTGAATCACAAGGATGTACTTTTACCTCAGACAATGGAATCCTGAGAGTAAAGAAAGGTTGTAGGACAGTTTTAAAGGCAGAGAGACATGGACAGTTATATTTCTTAAAGGGAAAAGGCTGTATAGGTGAGGTGAATGCTGTGTTAAAAACAGATGAAACACATCTGTGGCATAGTAGATTAGGGCATGTAAGCCAAAAGGGATTGAATGTGCTGGTAAAAGAAGGTTACCTAGATGGAAATAGAATTTCAAACCTTCAGTTTTGTGAAAATTGTGTGTTTGGGAAGGCTCATCGAGTGAGCTTCACGGCTGGCAAACATACTACTAAGGAAAGATTAGAGTATGTTCATGCTGATCTTTGGGGTTCCCAAAACACACCACCTTCCTTAAGTAGATGTCATTATTTTTTGAGTATAATTGACGATTTCTCAAAGAAGGTATGGGTGTATTTCCTGAAAACGAAGGATCAGGCCTACGAGAAATTTGTAGAATGGAAAACCTTAGTTGAAGCACATTCATCAAAGAAAGTTAAAAATCTGAGAACCGACAATGGCTTAGAATTCTGTAATCAAGAATTCGATAAGCTATGCATAGATAATGGTATAACTAGGCATAGGACAATTCCTTACACTCCACAACAGAATGGAGTTGTAGAGAGAATGAACCGGACTATTCTTGAGAAAGTCCAAAGTATGCTTAGTGAATCAGGTCTACCCAAGATGTTTTGGGCAGAAGCTGTGAACACAGCTGTGTATCTGATAAATAGGTTACCTAGTTCAGCTATTGACCATAAAATCCCAGAAGAATGTTGGTCAAAAGTAAAACCAACATATGGTCATTTGAAAAAGTTCGGGTGTATATGTTATTATCACGTTGATGATGGAAAACTATCACCCAGGGCCAAGAAAGGAGTGTTCTTAGGCTATCCCATAGGTGTAAAAGGTTACAAAGTATGGGATATAGAAGAACAAAAATGTATCTTAAGCCGAAATCTAACTTTCCAAGAAACATCAGTTTATAGAGACATTCTAAAGGATAAGAATGCTCATGAACAAAGAGCTGATGAATATAAAGAATTCTGTGTAACCTCAGAAAATGATAAGGATGAATCATCTGAGGAAGAATCAGAATTTGAAATTGCTGAAAACCAGGTAGATCAAGAAACAGAACAAGAGGAAATTGTTTCTGAAGATTATCAGATTGCAAGAGATAGACCTAGGAGAGTGATAAGAGTACTAGAGAGATTTAGGGATCCAGATTTTACAACAGTGGCTCTGCTGACATCTGAGGATGGTGAACCAGCAGAACCAAAAGACTATAGTTCTGCCATGAGGGATAAACACAGAGAGAAATGGAAATTGGCAGCAGATGATGAAATGCAATCCTTGTACAAAAACAGTACATGGAAACTAGTTCAGAGACCCAGAGATAGGAAAATTATCGGGTGTAAGTGGGTATTCACTAGAAAATCAGGAATACCAGGAGTAGAAGAACCTTGGTTTAAAGCAAGACTAGTTGCAAAGGGTTTTGCTCAAACCGAAGGCCTGGATTATAATGAGATTTTCTCCCCGGTTGTGAAGCATGTCTCAATTAGATATCTAATGTCCATTGTAGTTAATGAAGACTTAGAATTGGAACAATTAGACGTTAAGACTGCGTTTCTTCATGGAAATCTGAATGAAGAAATATATATGGATCAACCTGAGGGTTATGTTGTAAAAGGAAAGACTGACCATGTGTGTCTATTGAAGAAATCCTTGTACGGCTTGAAACAGAGCCCACGACAGTGGAATGAAAAATTCAATAGCTTTATGCTAGAAGTAGGATTCTCCAGGAGTAGGTATGACAGTTGTGTTTATATCAGGAAATCTTCTGAAAGTATCTTGTATTTGTTACTATATGTCGATGACATGTTAGTAGCTTGCAAAGAGAAGGAGGAGATACTGAAGTTAAAAGAACAACTGAAATCTAGATTTGAGATGAAAGATCTAGGTCCAGCCAAAAGGATTCTAGGGATCGAGATAACTCGAGACAGAGTGAAGGGAACTCTGAAATTATCTCAAGGAAGATATATGGAGAAGGTGTTAAGAATTTTTGGCATGGAGGATTCAAAAGCTGTAGGTACACCAATGGGATCTCACTTTAACTTGGTTTCTGCAACCAAAGAAGAGTTGATCAGAGATCATAATTTCATGAAATCAATTCCTTACTGCAATGCAGTAGGAAGTTTAATGTATGGAATGATTGGAACCCGACCAGATTTAGCTTATCCCGTAGGTTTGATAAGTCGATTCATGAGCAATCCAGTGAAAGAACACTGGAATGCTGTTAAATGGGTGTTAAGATACGTTAGGGGGTCAACACAAACAAGTCTAACATTTAGAAAAGGGACTGAATTTAAAATCTATGGATTTTGTGATGCTGATTTTGCTGCAGATTTAGACAAAAGAAGATCTATTTCTGGTTTTGCATTTCTATCAGGAAACTGTGTTATTAGCTGGAAATCCAGCTTACAAAAAGTAGTGGCGTTGTCCACTACAGAGTCTGAATATGTATCATTAACAGAAGCAGCTAAAGAAGCTACTTGGTTAAGAGGTTTGAATAGGGAGTTTGGATATTCTCAGGATAGTGTGACTATATTCTGTGATTCTCAAAGTGCTATTGCACTTTCTAAAAACTCGGTTCACCATGAAAGAACCAAACATATTCAGGTAAAAATTCATTTTATTCGTGAGCAGGTTGCTAATGGTTGTGTGCAGGTGGAAAAGGTGCATACTAGTGACAACCCAGCTGATATTTTTACTAAAGTATTACCTATCAGCAAGTTCAAAAGGTTACTGGAGCTGATAGGAGTTTCAGAGGAGTAAAGACTCTGAAGATCCGGGATGGAATCCACGAAGAAAAGAAAAGAAGAAGTTTTTACTTAGATGTCGAACCAAGGAGGAGATTGTTGGGTCTGGTTCAACATTTGAACCGAAATGTAATTGAATTTGGTATTCAATTACTTGATTTAAACCGGCGGGTAAGTCCGGTTAAGACTTAGGGTTCGCATAATGCTGAGTATAAAAGGAGGCGCCGTCCTCATTCTTCTGTGGATCTTGAACTCGTGTGTTGAGCTGTTTTCGGCGATGGCGATGGCGATGTTGCATGTGTTCGTATTGTGAGGTAGGAAGGTAGATCTGGTCAGCTGGAGGTAAGTCGAAGACCTACGGTTAGTTTCCCTTCCATCTCTGATCATTTTCGTTCAGTTTGTAACAAGAGTCGAATAACAGTGAAAGAAATAGAATACGAGTCTGTATTCTTCGAGTCTGTAAAGATCTTTCTTCGATAGTGGATTCCGGGACAAAAGATCCCGGCCAGACATAGGGTTGCTTGTTAACGCACCCGAACTGGATAAATCTTGTGGTGTCGTAGATAAATCTTAGTAGATCTAATCGGATCATATTAACAAACATATTCCGAAATCTAAAAGACTAACTCCAATATAGGATTTAGTCGTAACAATTAAGAAGAATAAAAATGGAGCATTGAAACTATTAGGACGATTTGATATGAAATGGATATTTTCAAAAGATTATTATAATACAAACCAACAAACAAGGGAAAGAAAAAGTCAATGAATTTTCTTAACGAAGAGATTACGAAAGCCAAATAGACCATTGGCGTTAATATTACTATTTTCACTCTCGTCGTTTCTGCAGCTAAACCGACTCCGATAACCGATGCACATTGGCACTTTCAAGTTTTTGACTTTTACTTTATTGTTCTCATCTACTGTTTTAACCCTACGCCTCTCCGGACTTTCCTTTTTCCACACAACCTGATCCATCGGCTCGGATATCGTTTTCCGGGTCAGGGTAGCTCCATGCCGGACTTGCCAAACTGGACTGCTCCGGCCAAGATGCACGCCGTAACGACCGGGACTGCCCGGAAATTTCCTCGATTTTGATTCGCCGGTGGAATTGCTTCGGGAGCACGGCGCGCTGCTGATTTTTCGGGTCTTTGGAACTCCAAATGACATTCTAGGTCGGCTCACGTTGTTCCCGGCAGATCTGCTTCTGGAAAACGGCCAAATGTTGATATTTAGCTCCGCCGCTGCAGATGAACCCGCACCCGACCCGGTTTTTTTCTTTTTCTCTTTCACTTTCTCTTCCCGATTCTTCCCCGCCGGTTTATTTTCGCTCTTCCTGAATATATTCCTCCACCGCTTCGAAACCGTCGTTTCCTGGGTCAACTTAGAACCTACTCGGGGTTTGGGTTCGATTAGTTTCTCTGCGATTAAAGTAGCGGGCGAAAGAGATGTATCCGGGTCGGGTGGTGGCTCAGATTTGACGGAAAGGAGGTGAAGTGGGAGAAGAACACCGTCTTGAAAAAGCTCATCGGCGGAAAGGAGATCTGAAACAGGCTGATGACATGAAGAGTTAGTGAAACGCCAGAACTCGAATTCTGGTGAATTAGAGTCGCAGCTGCTTCTCCGTCGTTGGCTACCGCATGGAGTGAGAATCTCCGGTGGTGGTTTACTGCGTATGCTCGTCGGACTATCCATGTTGGAGACTTGGAGAGTGAGTTGGAAGGTTGAAGATAAATAAACTAATGAATGAGTAGAGAGAGAAATAAGATATCGTGCAAACTGACCATTAATGACTGAAATTCATCTATCAAAATTATTTTATTTTTTATTGCTAATTTTATTAAAATTTGGAAACTATGGGTTGTTTATAATTTCCTCTTAACTGATAACTTAATTTTTATTTATTGATTGGATAATGTAATATTTATTAGACTTATTTGTTTCAAACAAAATTTATAGTAAACTTAGTTTTCTGAAAAGTTGTATGCAAAACTAATATATACATTGTATTGTGATTTTTTCTCATATATTTTTTTCAATTAATTAAAACAACAATTACATATATGTGGTGGAAGAAGGCATAAAAATGAGATAGGGAATATTAATTCCACTCAAAACTTATTCGTGGAGCCCTCGGAATTTATTATTTTCGTATCTTGATTAATATTTCCCAGGAAAATAGCATATAAGAACAAATATCATTACCCTGAAACCAAAAGTAATCTCACTTTACATTTCATCTTATTTTTTAGTTTCTTAATTCTTAACAACACAAAGTGAATTTGCTTTTTATTCCAATATGATGTCATCGTGATGTTGGTGGTGTTATAAAGTTTCAAAATTTAATCATTTATTCATCATGTGATTTTTAATCATTAGTTCATTACTTTATTTTGACTAAGATAATAAGAGGTACAAAACACTTTCCTCGACCGCATTTCATGGAAAATAAAAAAAGCAAATACCCTTGGGTTTATTAACAGAAAAAAATTCTGAATAGTTTTCTTCACAAGTTTTTCTTTTGTTATCCAGTTTCACTCGATTATTTTCTTCTTTTTTTTATATAAATGTTTTGACTACTAATTTACAAAATATTATCAAGTTATGTTATGTTTTCGACCGAAGTATATAATTTAATAATTAAAGAAAGTGGATGCCTAATGGAAAGTCCGAAAGCATGTTACAATAAATTAAAAAAACAGCGATAAAGGCAGCAGCAGAAGTAAACGGGCCAAAGCGAGGCCCGTTTATAGAAGGAAACAAATAACTAAGAATGTCACGTGGTACAGTGGGACCTACACGTATTAAACGTTTTTTTGCACTTTCTCTTTCTGCTGGAATATTACAGTTGCAACAGTGACTGCGAATTTAACTACTTTATTAAGAATTAGTACAGCTCTTTTTATTATTAAACTAAAAATAACATCTAACGGATTTTAAGCTAGATTCACAAATAGAGTAATAATAACGATAAGTTACGAAAAAAAAAGAAGGATAAAATTGATGAAAAAAAGATTAAAATATAGCAAAGAGATTCTGTTGGTTCGTTTATGTTTGGAAGAATGTAAGGCCATGTGACGGATAACATTATTACACACACATTTAATGACGTGGGGTCCTGGGTGTGAAATGTCATAAGTACCCTTCTCTCTCTCTCGCTCTCTCCTTCACGAAACTTTGACTTTATATTAGATTTGGTATCTCAGGTTTTTCCATTTACCTGTCCGTACACTGCCCCATGTTACGACTTACGAGCAATATTTTTTTCTTTACTTACGACTTACGAGCAACTGGTTAAATAAAATGTGTCAAGGCCTGTCAAAGCGGGTCAGACCCGTCCCGCTTGACCCGCCCCGCGATAGGTTACAGATTTTTTTGCATAAAATTTTTTTATCCGTAAAACCCGCGAATTAATTTTTTTAGACCCGCACCCACCCCGCATTAATCAAGCGGGTCCCGCAGGTGACCCGCAGATAACCCGCTTCATTTTTTAAAAAATTTTAAACAAATTTAAAAAATTTAATTAAACTAAAATATTTAATAAATTTAATTAAAACAAAATATTTAATATATTTAATTAAAAATTTTAAAAATATTTAATAAATTTAATTAAACTAAAATATTTAATAAATTTATTTAAATTAAAATATTTAATAAATTTAATTAAAGTTTCTAAAAATATTTAAATAATTTAATTAAAATATTTAATAATTTTATTTGTTTGGGTTTAAATTAGTTTGGGCCTAAATTAGTTGGGCCTGAATTTGATTAAGTTGATTGAGCCCAAAATTTGCGGGTACCCGCTAACCCGCAAATTAAAAAATTGCGACTCGCACCCGTCCCGCTCTAAATAATGTTCGACCCGCACCCGCCCCGCATATGAAAAAAAAATTTTCACTCGACCCACACCCACCCCGCATCGGGTCAAACGGGACGGAACCCGCGGGTAAAGAATCATATTGACAGGCCCAAATGTGTGGTTTCTTTTACATAATATTAACAAAATTTATGTTATAAATAAATGTTAAAAATATATTTAAAAGCATCTGATTTTTTTTAGATATATAATAATATGGATTAAAATAAAGTCGTAAAAGTTTATATATATTACAACCTTAAAATAATCTGTTCAACTTCTTAAAATAATTTGAGGTTTTGAAAATTTGTTGGAGATGCCTTTGACAACATGTTTTTATATTTTTTGTATGATTTTATTGTCAATGAGTTATATTATTCAAACTAATCACAAAATCTAAATATATAGTTTGAATGTTATTTTGGTTCTATGTTATTGGCCATTTCATATATTTCTTTTTTTGAAAGCTTCTATATGCAATTTTTCATTTATTTATTCCTTTAAATTACAAATAATGTTTTGTTTCACTCTATATTTTTTACGAAAACTATGTAATGTTCATATTAAATTTTCAGTCCACCTTTGCTCGTTTTGTGTAATATTAGAATTAAGAAAAAGGACATTAAACTATTGAGGTTTTGTTGTTTATCTATATAGATATATGTATTACAAATGTGGGATAAACCGAAGCTAAATTACTAGAAATGTATACTATGATAAGGAATTAAAGAATGTGTCCAAACTTCAAGTGGTACAAAAAAAGTCGCATTTTTATAGAATCATTGACAAAAAATTTCGTAAATTTAATTTAACGAATATTCCATAATAGAAAATAATGAATTTCTCCCCTTATAAACAAAATAACGTGTACGACCCCAAAAAGATATTCCAAAAGAATTAAAACTCAATAATTCAAATTCATACCGTAGCATGTGATACTGATGGTACTACGACATCACGTCAAAATTTCATATGAAAGAAGGAAATTAAACCTTATTGAAAAACGATGGTACACCAAATTAATTACGTTTTATATATTAAGCTCAGTTTGATTTTTGAATAATTTACAACCTTCTTTTGTTAATTTTTTTATATAACGATTTGTTAATCAGATTGCTTTTTCTTTTCTTTAAAATCTCAGTTTCATTATGATTCTTATCTCATACTTTCTATTTAAGTTATTTTATTTTCCACAAAGTATAGCTTGTCGTTATCTCTAATCACCTCAATGCTATCAATCTCAGCTCCATCTTCGTTTGTCACCATCCTCTCATTTCCATCAAACCCAAACTTTTCTCCTGTTTTACACACACACAAAAGAATGTTAAAAAGGAAAATTAGAACACCCGGTCAACACGATTAACCAGAACCGGACCAAGTCCGGACCCGGTTTTCACCTTACCAACAAAATACCAAAAACCAAATCCGAATCACGGTTCTTCGGTCGGTACGAAGCGCGGGTTCAGTAAAATCTGTATAATTGTAACTTCGACTTTGTGTTTTTGTTTACCTGCAATTTTCTTGAGATTATCAAATGAGGAAGGAAGCAGAATAAGCTTTCCAGCTTCATTACAATTTCTTTCTCTCCTCTCTGATGGATGCCCTCTGTAAATACTCACTCTTCCTCCTTCTTCTTCCACAACTCTTAACTTCTTCACCATATCTGCACCGTTCTTTGTCAGGAGATTCACCATATCCATTTGATTCTCCGCCACAGCGACCTGCAAAGCTGTGAAGCCATGGTGGTCCTCTGTGTCGACATTGATCCCTTGTTTCAGAAGATCCTTCATTACTTCTAAGTTGTTCTGTTTCACTGCTTCACATAGAAGATCTCCAGCTATGTGTGGATCAGATATGGCTGCGAAATGATAAAGGATTCGGAATATTGCATAATGCTTCGATGAGATTGCATCCCATAGAGCCGTGTTACCATTCACATCTGCAAAATTTTATTAAAAAAACAAAAACTCGTGCTTCAAACATATCTGTAAAACAGCAAATATTACGCTTCTTGAGTTTGATGTGTTTACCTCTTATGTGGATGTTGCATCCATGCTTTAGGAGTACTAAAACGCTATCTTCAAATCCTCTTGAAGCTGCTATATGCTGAAACAGTGATATATGACGAAATTAATGACTATGATGAAGAAGAGTAAGGTATTGTCTCTTGAAATTGTTTTTAGTGAAATAAAATGTTACCAATGGAGTTTTCCCTTTGGAATCTGTAATGTCAGGGCTTAACTTAGCCTTGAGAAGCTCATCAAGAAGAGCTGCATTGCCTGTGGACACAACAGTTATAAGATTTGAGGCAAAGTTTGGTGGAACAACGCTGTTGTTTTCTCCATTATGTTGGGTCCGTGGATCACCAATGTCTAAATCATTCAGCTTTTTGTGATGCTGCAGGAAGTTTTTTAGCATTGTGGCATTGTCTTGTTGTTTAATCTGCATTGTCTCAATAAGGAAAGATGTTTTGAGCCGGAGAAGCTGTGAAAGAGACTTGGTTTGAAAAGTGTAACTTTGAGGTCTACAACAAAGTGCTCCAACTTCTCCAAATATGTCTCCGCATCTTAGAGTGCCTAACACACTTTCTCTCTCCATCTCCGAGTCTATGATCTCAACCTCTCCTGATACAATTATGTAAACATCATCGGGCGTTTCGTTCTGCATAATGACATCCTCTCTTGGTGGTATATACTCAGCCTTCATTTTTGAAACCTAATCACCAATACACATATACACAAATAAATATCATCCACCAATCCTAACAAATTTGGTTCTATTCATCGATATTGGAAGAATCCTGATGATAATAACTGACCAGAAGATGAAGTATTTCCCTTGAGACGCCTTTGAAGAGGTAAACTTTTTCCACAGATGGAAGAAAAAGATGTTGGCAAATGCTTTTGTGTATAGACTTTGGGAGCTGATCAATAAGATGTTGCTGATTCAAGCTCTCTGCTTTAAACCTCAAACACATGTAAGCCAATATCTGGTCTTTCAATCTAGGAGGCAATCGGTTTCTGTTAACAAAGTTCGAAGCTGCTTGAATGCTATTCCTCTGCACCCCAACAACAACAACAACAAAAAGTTCCCTATGAAAACAATACAAAGAGACAAGAAAATTTTCTGAGGTAACCAAAGAGTGAGAGCTTGATCAAACTCACAAATTCCATAGTACGGCGAGTCCCTTCTACGACCAAATTAGTCATGTTGCCAATAAGATAAGCAGTGAGGCCGAGATTGAATAACATGTAGACTATAATGAAAACCATCTCAATAGTATTGCTTGCATGGAGATCTCCATATCCCACAGTGGTCATTGTTGTGATAGACCAATAAATGGCTGCAATGTACTTGATGGAAAGACTTTTATCTCTGATACTAGGGATCGCGTCAATCCATGTCTTTCCGTGTGGATATCTATCTGCTAGCAGGTAATAAATGCATCCGGCACAATGCACTAGAAACAATGTCACCTGCAGATACTCAAATCTCATCATGTTCTGCAACTACAGTATCTAAAGATATGATTTTTGGATTTTTAACTTTATAGTTTCTTTACTCACGCAAAGAAGTCGAATGCAGCGAATCCAGAAATAGCTGTACCTTATGTCCTTCTCGAGTCTGAAACGACACGAAAGTGATATCTTTGTTATTACTTTTTAAAAAACGGGTTGATCAGAGACATGTGCAATGGAGTCACAAAATAGGGAATTGTGTACCTTGTAAAGAGATGTTTGACGCGTCGGAGTCGCCAAAATCTAAGTAATCCCAAGAGAGAACAAGTGAGCTTCAACTTAGCTGTGCCAGTGACTAAGTAACCGATTGCATCAAATGGTATAGTTGATGCAACATCCATCAAGAACCATGTAGAAAGGTACCTTTAATTGAGATATTAAAATAGGATTTAGCGAGAACTGATACATTTAATTAAAAAAGCATTCTGGTTACCGAATATTAAAAATAGAATCTTTCTGTTCTTTCCACAATCAGCAATTTATCTAACTGCTGTTTGGAAGAAATAAATAATCACATGGTGTGGGCACACAAGTCGCCTAAAAGGCTAAAACTTGTAGTCTTCCACTCCAAAAAAAACAGAGCTTTTATGTTGTAAAGAAAATATCTAATCAAAGAGTGAAACTAAGATTAGAACAACAAATACTGACCTCACTGCAATCTGTTTGGGGTCACGCACAAGAAGTTGTGTTCTCTGGTCTATGTAAGCAACGAAAAACGTCAAGACAATGTCAACAGCAAAGAACAAGTCTACGATGTTGTCTGCGATACAAAGATTTCTCTTTGGTGAAGATTTCAGAAACGCGACTTCAAAAGGGTAAACCCAAGCAGAGTATGCAACCAAAAGCACCATAAATGATTCCCACCACCTGAATCAATCAAACATAATAATGACTTGTTTACGTTATCTTTGAAGATAAACGAGGTAAGGATATATCCTAGTCTTAGCTAATACATTATCACTAAAGCATCCTTTTATGTCTCTTAGAATTTCCTGAAGGCAAGATTATTTGCAGGATGATCAAAGCATCACTCGACTTCCACTAACTCAGTAGATTTGTTGCGTCACGCAAAAGAGATACAAAGAATGCGTTTTTCAGGTTTCTTATGGTGCCTTGTTTCACATAGAAAATCGATAACAGGGGCATGGATTGTACCTGTATCTTGAATCCATGGGTGAGATGATCCATCCACTAGAACTGATATGATTCTGGTTGTAGCTTGCAACACCAAGTGGAGGAAGAATAAGCTTTGACAGGTTGTTCAAGCTGAGAGAAGAAGCATCATAATCTTCATCTCTCCCTTTTCCTCGATGCTGATGAAGACGCCGGTGCTTCGTGTCTGAGTATAAGTTGCAGTGAGATTCTGCTGCATACTTGAGCTCCATTATATTTTTCCTGAACAAACAAATATATCTTTTTTTAAAAGCTAAGAACATGAGAGAGGAGAGAGGAGAGAGATAGAGGTTTTGGTGGATGATATAATTATTGCAATGAAGAGATAGAGTTTGTGGTCTGTAGGGTGCAAAACGTACGTGGTGCTCTTGTTAAGATTCAAGTGAGATTGGGAAAGCTTTTGTGGGGAACACAGAATTGTTTTGGAGGATCAATCACAATAAATAAGGGGGAAAACTGATTGATTTATGTATTTAGTGATAAGGTATGAAGTGTGAAAGATGGGTCCCAAAAGAGAGAGGCTGAGTTATGCAAAACGTGGCTTTTCAAAGCCTTGAGGGTCCCAATGTATCTCTCACTACAAGTTTAAACATATCGAGAACCAACTCAGAGGGAGATTAAAAGAACATTCTAATGCTTCTAGCGGGCAAGTGAAGCAGAAGAAACGAGATAATAAAGGAATTAGATTCCAGTTAGAAAAAAACGGGGACCAGTTTCTAGGCGAAAAAGGCGATATATTTCCTAATACGTGTAGTCATCTTCGGCATAGTATTCATCTAGATTGCTCATATATTCTTAATTTGGCTCTTGAAGCAATCACATGGTTAGCCAGCAAAAAAAAGACAGGAGAAGTTAAAGACAATGTAACCAACCTGTTTGTCCTCTGTTATAGGAGAAATGTCTTTAAAATCCCATAAGGAATCACACTGCCTGCTTTGCTTCTTCACCATCTTGCCGAAGTGCGTCCAAGTTAGTTTGCTTTTAAGATCTATAAACCTGCCAAGTTCAAATCAATGACAACCCCAGTGTTAGTCTCATTGAAGAGGACTCTATACCGATGAAAATTACATAAACCGTGTCTTTGGTCTGTGGACAAACTGGTCAGAGCTAAAAAAAAGTTCGTCTGAGTGATGTTAAGTAACAAGAGCAAGACCCATTAGTAAGAAATTACAGAGACACGAGATCGTGGGTTTTTATTTCAGAACTGAGTGATCCCAGAATGAGACCTTGAACAGTACTCCAAATACTACAGAACCGTAAATTTGGAAGTCAATTCGCGTAAAACCCTAACCTCACAATAGATTTGAGGAATCCATAAAAATGACGTTGACG
Source organism: Pugionium cornutum (assembly GCA_018901935.1). Classification (NCBI taxonomy): domain Eukaryota; kingdom Viridiplantae; phylum Streptophyta; class Magnoliopsida; order Brassicales; family Brassicaceae; genus Pugionium; species Pugionium cornutum. The sequence continues at coordinate 35,173,171 of CM032165.1, forward strand.
TCTCCGACAATCGGAAACAGAGCACCGGAGAGGGACACGTGGAAGACTTTAATGTCTAGTTTTCGAACCCAAAATGAAGATTAATTATTCAACTAGGAGGGAACACAGATTGTTTTTGTTTGTTCATACATTGACTTAATCTGGGTATTGCTTTGTTACAAACCACGATCTGGATTTTACACTTGGGCGATCTAGAAACCAATTGCAAATCTTCGAGGATCCGAGACTTTTCCTGGTCGTTACTACATACACACGAACTTTGAGACGCTCAAGACATGTAAATTTCTCGAGGTAAGTGTTGCATCTGCTCTAGCTCTCCAATTTGTCCTCTGATCTATCTTCAATACTTTCACGGGGCATGAGGGTCCATATTCTCTATCACGTTTATCAGTGTTCAATGGACCCTGAAACAAGAGGGAAGGTTAAAGTTTTCATTTTTCAAGTGTTTGTACAATTAAACTTCGCGCCGTTTTCGGTTATACCTTGATGACAAGAGATCATTCTTTTACCTTCCAAGTATCAATAGATAATAACTCCAAGACCTCAACATTTCTTATCCCCTTCAACAGATTTGTTGGATTGTTACAATCGTGAACATGGAGATCAAGCTTAGTTACGACAAGGGACTCAAGATTCACAATCGGAAATTTTGTTGGTACTATGTCTGTGTATTCTAAGTAAGCAAGACTAGGAGTGTCGAAAGTCATGTCCCAAAAATCAATACGCCCAATACACTTGATAGTACTTAAGGGTCGAAGAGGACAAGGTGGGGTAGCATTTTCGATTCTGCCAGCTCTCACGGCGAATGGTTGGTTCCTCAAGAACAGGGCAAGCAGAAAGTAGCTTTCCCAAAACACAGTAATATAGAAATAAACCGAATCAAGATAGAGTCTCTTAAGTGATGGAAGAGAAACATCCTCGAGAATCATAGTATCAAACCCTTTTGTTATTTCAGCTCAACCACTGTCTTGCAAGTGAAGATCTCGAGAGGCACTAAAATCACACCTCGAGCGGCTATGTCGACATCAAGACTCAGGAGACCATGTTTCACCACACTAGTCATCCAGCCGATATTAATCTGATTCGATTACTAGCTTGTGAACCGATATTAATCAGATTCATTTCGGTCTCTCAGTGGTTAAAGAGACTGATAAAAATGCAACTAATTAAAATTATGATTCGGTTTAACTCGGTTACCGGATAATTAGAATATTAATCTTTTTAGTGGTTCTTGTAGACACGCTTTGGTTTGATGAGTTAATGGGTGTGTATCCCAGCGAACGGTTCACATCGCTTCTTTGATTTAGTCGACGAAAGCATTGGCTCTGTTAAAGCATTTTTCTGTATATGAATACTCTTTTGTGTTACCCCTTCGTTTTTTAACCCGTTGGATTAGGACTGCCATGGAACACCCTTCAACATGGGAACTGGGAGTTCTTTAAATTCCCTTATGTACTGAACCTTTCCGTTCATTAGCTTCAGAATTTTTCTGAAATACGCTTACTCTTTCTCACCCACGAGTCACAATGGAGCATTCCAAATCAAAACATACCGATTGGAAAAAGAAGTTTGTGTTGAAACAAGAGAAACCGGTTTTAAGCCAATATACCGACTGTTTTGTTAAGCAACCATAGAAGTAGAGCAAGTTCAATGCCAAAGATCGCATGCAGCCATGATCTATCTACAAGGAATCCGTACATAGTGATCCCAGCTTTGTTGTTCTCTAGATATGTCACTGCCAAAAAAAAAAAAATTAAGAATCCAATAGTTATCAACTTTGTGGTTTCAAGTTTCGTAGTATATCAAATTCATCGATGGAAACAGTTTGTCTTACCTAGAGCTTGACGTTTTTGATAAGAAATTGTATTGGCATAGAACGGATGTATCTTGGTATTGTCAAGATCATCATCTCCTTCTCCTTCCTCATCAGATGTGTCCGTTGCATTGCCACATGAGGAAATTTGGGACTCAATCATTGAAGTTTCGCCATCAAGATTATCGGACGAGTCTACAGTGGCGCAAGCGTTCCATTTAGCTGCAAGGCTGGTTACAGATTGACCTTTGTGAGTTATCTTCGTTGCACTTCTCAAACATATGAATACTCCTGTAACCAAACTCAACGAACATAACTGTACAAAAAAAACAGACACAAAGCATCACAAAAAAGACATTGATTTGTAATGGTATCAACTGTTGAACCCTCAAAAACCTAACCGATCAAATCTAAACACCAACTATAAAATGATCAAAAACAGAATTAAGTTATAATTTAATTCCAAGAAAACAGAGCCGCACCAACTGAAACTTATATTCTTCTTAAAACTAAAGAACAATCGAATCCAAACAATGACGAAAAACCTATCAAATCTGTAGTAGATTTGGTTGTCAATTGATTGGATTAATAATCTAATAAAACCGAAACCCATTTTAAACACACTTAAAACTCATTTTGGTATCAGTTTGCTTCATTTTTTCAGGAAAATCCTCCTATAACCCTAAGAAGGAAGATGCACTGATTTGAACATTCACATTTTCAAAATCCAACAATATAAAGCATCTGTTAACGTCCTGAACCAAATAACACTGGAGAAGAAAGTGAAGGGTATTTAATGAACTCTTACCACGAGCTCGCCCACTTCATAGATATTAACTGCTACACTAGCTCTTGTAGTGATAAGCAAAGCCATGAACTGCGTAGCAGTGACAAAAATCAAAGACAAAAGAATGAATCTCCTGAATCGATGACTAACAATCCTCAAATTACGACGGATATTTTGATGCTCAGCAAGAGCCGAGCGAGCATCTGTGATCTGAGAGGCGAAACAGCGTGCAAAATTATCGAGACGAAGAGTCTGAAGATGACATGTGATTTGGTAGAGAATGCAGACGATGATGAAGATGGAGGTACGGTAAAGCCAAGAAGAAAGCTGGAGACTGCAAGCGATGACGTGGCTAAGAACAGGATTGATGATGTAAGGAATCTGGTGTGAGCCAGAGATGTACCACCAGATTCTGTAGATGGCTTCGAGTGCTAGAGATGGGAGCACGAAGACCATTAGCCGTTTCATTGATCTCTACATCATCAAGAAACAAAGAATTTAGTTTAATTATAACAAACGAAACGCAAAACCAACGCCCGACCTTAGCTCAGTTGGTAGAGCGGAAGACTGTAGTCTGTGACAGCAAATCTTTAGGTCGCTGGTTCGATTCCGGCAGGTCGGATTTTTGTTTTCAATTTTTACAAACATTATTTCAATAATTTGAAGCTTTTTGAAGAAAATTCATGGTTCTTGTAGTTTTATTTAGCACTAAGTGAGCGTTAAGAAAAAGAAAAAAATTCGGAAACAGAATTAGTGATAGACTGATAATTTTGAAAAAAAAAAAATTCTTTTTGAAAATAAAATTAATAATGATTGGAGTGAAAAGAGAAATATTAGGAAATGATTACTGTTGCGTTTACTAACTCTGAAAAAAAAAAGAGGCTGGAATTTAAAAAAACGAGAAGTACTTATATGTCAGTTTCTCGTCTCGCTCACATCGGATAATTGTTGGTAAATGTTTTTGAGTTTTAATATAGGTTTAGAGGTGAAGAGGAGGCATAACCTGGATTTCGGCTTCGTATCCGATCCTAACCTTGTCGCTAACATCCCAGAGCTTATCAAGGAACAGAAACCGTCGCATCCCGAACTTCTTAGACCAAAGCGAGAGGCTAACGAACGAGATTCCGGCTGAAATCGAAAGAGAAAGCTGTACCACGGCGTCGTACGGGCGTCTGTGATGGAAATCGCAGTCGGAGCATACGAGCAAGAAGTGGGAGATCATCGGGACGCCGACGACGAGAAGGAAGAAAACCGACCACGAAAGCATAGCTGTGCCGCGATTCGACTGGTCGAACCAGAGCACTAGGCTCATGAAGGTGAACCGCGACGCCGGAAACTCCGGTGGTTTGTTGATCACGCTTGGTCGGTTCTCAGGGATTAGGTATTCCCGGGATCTTTGCTCCGAGGATACGTTCTCCATGAAGTGTAAATAGTAAATTCGGTATTGAGAAATATTGAGAGATTTTGGCGGAATTTAGTTGAAAAAGAAAAAGAGGAAAGAAAGTCGCGTGGATTCTGGTCTTTGTAATTCTTCTTTAATCTGTTTAAATACTAGAATTTGCCAATTTTTATTTATATGTTTAATTGAGAACACACACGTATTATTAGCATGGAAATTGTATTTTTTTTTTCTTTATTTTATTAGTTCTAAGATATTATGTGGTTTCTCTGATATGTTGTTGGAAAGGGAGTTTTTTCGCTTCTGTTAAATATCTAAAATAATAATGAAAAAGTTGTGGTGGAGTAGTGTCACGGCTAAAATGGTTTACATTTAGGAATGTGACACTGTTTGAATTCACACGATCCCAGGAACACCTAATCTGATTAAATAGGTTCTTCCTAGTCACACAATGGTATAGTTAGTTACTTTCACGGGCTAGAAAATCAGTTTATTGGGCCTCAGCCCATAAGTTATTCTAAACCCAGGATATTACCCGGGTCCGGCATTTGACATAATCGGATCTTTATTTGGTAGGAAATTTCTCCGTCCGTGATTTGTTTGGACGCGTCGATGTCAATGGGCATGAGAACATTGAGAAAAAGTGGAGCACCCAGAATATCCGTCCGTCTCGGGAAACACCATCTTCTTCGTCTTAAACTCCCAAATTCCCAAGGGAACAATCTCCATTTCTACGGAAACATCTTCAACCTCTACTTTCCTTTCGTGTGAATTTTCTGCCCCCTGATTTCAGAGACGCTCTTTAAATCTTGGGTTCTTGACGGAGATGGTAGCGACTGTAGCGATTTCAAGTTTCTCCTCACGACCCTTGGTTGCTCTTCAACGCTCCAGAGCGCCCGTTTCGTACAGTTCCTCTTACCGATTGCTTCGTCATCGTCCTCTCTCGTCTCCTCGCCTGCTCTTTAGGTATATGCCCAGCTACTCAGTTAGAGCCCTGGATGATGAAAAGAAGAGCTAATATTTAATTGATTTGGACCATTTGGTCTTCACTCTTGATGTTTAAAAGGGTTTGGTTTTGTATATAATGGGTTAGTTTGAGTTTTTGACTTAGTGCTGACGTTGGAACTTTCAGAAACATTCATCGAGTCCGAGCAACGATTTTACAAGACGATGAAGAGAAAGTGGTGGTGGAGGAATCGTTTAAAGCCGAGAATTTTCCTGGTAAAGAACGAATTGAGGAGCCAGATATGAGTTCTTCAACTAGTGATCTGGAGTCATGGATCATCAAGCTTGAGCAAGGAGTGAATGTCTTCCTTACAGTAAGTTTTTATGCCTTGTTAGAAGTTACCCACTAGCTGTTCTATGCCTTCTCATTGTTGTCTTGTTTTGTTTTCCACCAGGACTCGGTGATTAAGATACTAGACACATTGTACCGTGATCGAACCTATCCAAGGTTCTTTGTTCTTGAAACAATTGCTAGAGTTCCTTATTTTGGTAAGTGCATCCGTTTATAGTTTTAGTTCCTCATAATTCTTGCAAGCAATAAACGTTTAAAGTAGCATTAAGGATTAGTCATTATGTTTGTATTCGTCATAAGACAGTAATAATTTTAAGTAGAACAGTGACCGAATTGTGTTCTGAAGCATATATATGTATATTTATGTCATCTTCCTTACCTCATTAGAGGCATAATTCATCTCCACCTCGAAGGCTATCTAATCATTTGTAAAATACAGGTTTTGTGGTGAATCACAAATCATTTTGTTCTTGTTTATCAATTGTTATGGATTTGAGTGCCAAAGGGGGATTGTTCATTGGCTACAACATAATGTTAGTTTCTGTATGCTTCTTGTAGCCTTTATGTCAGTGCTACACATGTATGAGACCTTTGGTTGGTGGAGGAGAGCAGATTATTTAAAAGTACATTTTGCTGAGAGTTGGAATGAGATGCACCACTTGCTCATAATGGAAGTAAGAACCAAGTTTTGTCTCTTCTCTTTGAGCTTTACACTTTGGTAAAATTAAATTAAATATTTCTGATCACAGGAATTGGGTGGAAATTCATGGTGGTTTGATCGTTTTCTTGCCCAGCACATAGCAACCTTTTATTACTTCATGACGGTGTTCTTGTATATAGTAAGCCCGAGAATGGCATGTAAGTTTCCTTTCTCCGTAAAGTCTATAATCTTGCCGTGATCTTTTAGAAAGTAAGAATAAATCACCGCAACAAAGAAAAACGGGCTTCTGATCTCTTATAACGTCATCAACTGTTTGTTACCGACGCAGATCACTTTTCAGAATGTGTGGAGAGTCATGCATATGAGACTTACGATAAATTTCTCAAGGCCAGTGGAGGTTAGATTAACATTGTCAATACTGATTTTTAATGATTCTTTCCTGTCATTTGCACTAGTAATTTAGTTGTGTTTGGGTCTCGTGAGTTCCTACATATAACGCAAAATTCTTCAACAATGATTTTTACATTCTGGATTGTTTTGCTTCTTCATTTTTTCATAAACAGAGGAGTTGAAAAACTCGCCTGCACCAGATATTGCCGTAAAATACTACACTGGAAGCGACTTATACTTATTTGGTAAGATTTTATGTTCGGGTTATATCAATAAACGCAGTTTTTGTTTTCCATTGACTAGTAGTCTCTCAAAACTGGCTTTGTTTTGTCTGCAGATGAATTCCAAACATCCAGAGCTCCCAATACTCGAAGGCCAGTGATAGGTAGCAAATAACTTTCTATGCTGAAAGACCTTTCAATATCTGAAGCTGTCAAACCATGAATTGCTAAAAAGGGGTTTATGATTTATCCATGATTGTGAGGCAGCGTTCCATAAAGGAATGAGCTCTATTCTTAAAATCAGGATCTAACGTTGTCGGTGTTGTGATTATGTTGGGCAGAGAATTTATACGACGTGTTTGTGAACATAAGAGACGATGAAGCAGAACATTGCAAGACAATGAGAGCTTGTCAGACTCTGGGAAGTCTCCGTTCTCCACACTCCATTTTAGAAGACGAAGATGCAAATGAAGATTTGGGCTGTGTTGTTCCTGAGGCTCATTGTGAAGGTATTGTAGACTGCATCAAGAAATCCATTGGTAATTAAATTAAAAAGGAAAAAATAAAAGAAAAGAAAAGATTGATTGTATCAACTTGTGCTGAAGAATAGATATGTCCATTATACTTAGGAATCACGAAAACTGTGAACTTCTCATCGTTATGTATGTGGAGACAGAATCAAATACCTATATAATGTATAATTATTGTCAATAAACTATTACTTACATTCTTAAATCTACTCTTACTATGAAATGAGTGAATGTATAAGCTCATTGACCGTTAGAGTCTCTCTCTCTCTCTCTCTCTCTCTCTCTTCCCCCTTTATTGGCTTTGTTGGGGAAAGTGAGGACGACGTCGTTATGAGGACATCTCACGTGGGAAAAGCCTTGATTCATGCGCCCTCTTTAATTTCCTCTTTTTTCTTTTTCTTTTTCTTTTCAGCTTTCAAATTATTTTTGCGCCGCTTTATTAGGAAAAACTAATTCCCGCCAGTAAATTTAGCCTGTGATTTTTGAAATCGTGGTTCGGTATGAGATTTCAAAAATCACACAGTATGAGATTTCATCAGTCTTGTAAATCTGCTGTTACTAAATTTGAATGATTGATATTGGCGTCATGTTAGTTTGGGGGTTAAAATACGATAGATGAGGTAATATAAATTGTAATTGTACTTCGATTTTGTTTGAATTCGAGACCCTAAAGACTTGTAGCTTTTAGATGAAAACAAGAAAAACAGCATTAATATTTTCGTTGCATAAAATTCTTCCGAGTAAATATTGTTTTGTTTCTTCTATGAGAGAAAACCAGAAGAACTAACTTTATGGTTGCACCATTGCGTACGGCTTTGTCTGGAAATCATACAAAATTACAATTTGATTAGTCGTTTGACTATACTTGAAAATATCGTATTTTTAAATTGATTTTTGAAATAGCACCCTAGATATTAATATGTAAGAACTCAAGTTTTATTATAATTAAACCATATCTTTCAGATTATTCGATGATATTTGAACCCCTAATACAAATGTGGAGATGTTTTGTTTTATAAAAAGAAGAGATTGCTTATTTTAGTCGGTCAAAAATATACTATGCTAGAAGGGATGGACCAACAGAATAGAATCGTTATAACTGTATTATGTATAAAAAATTATTTAATATAATATTAGCTCGCGGGAAATAAAATATTCTGAAACAATTTTAACTTTTAAAGAAAGAAAATAGGAAATATAATGCGGTTGAAAGAAATGGCAAAGGAATTTAAAGCTCTTAAAAACCTCTGAAATCCCTTTGTAATCATTATAAACACAGCAAGATCCAAAGTTCTAAGTGATCTCTCTCTCTCTCTCTGGCCTCTCTCTGGCCTCTCTCATGGCGGAGCTGATCAGTCTGTCTTTGTCTTACTGATGATTTTGTTTCACTATTGGAGATTTTCGTTTTTTGAGTTTCAATAACTAAGTCGATGATGAATGAACTCGATCTCGGAACAAGTCAGGGGCCGACGACCGCGACACACCCCACAACGACATTTCTTGATTTGCTTCGACGCCAGATGAGCGGTGCCGATCGCACCAGGAGGAAGCGGACTCTGAAAGAACGGTTGAGATTCAAATGCATCGGCTGCTGTGGGCCCACCTGGGGTCTCCGTCCAACTAACAGTACTCTCATTCAGAGTCTAAGCTCAAGGGAGGAGGAAGTCGAAGTTCAAGGTGAAACCCGATTCGTTACCGACTCGCACCACAGATCAGGTACGGGTATGAATCTCGCGACGGCGTTAGAGTCAGAAAGATATAACCGAGGGGATGCGACGGAGACGATAGCAGAAATTATGACGCCGAAGAGAGTCTCCTTGATGAGATTACTGGAGGAGAGGGCAGAGACTGAGAGAGTCGTTGCCGTTGACGACCGGAGAGAGACGGAGATATTAACAACGGCGTCGATGGGTAATGATTCGGTGTGCTGCGTGTGTATGGGAAGAAAGAAAGGGGCAGCGTTTATCCCATGTGGACACACTTTTTGCAGAGTGTGCTCCAGAGAGCTATGGCTGAACCGAGGTGCGTGTCCTCTCTGCAACCATCCGATCATGGAGATCCTAGACATTTTTTGAAACGAATCGGACGGTTTAAAGTTCTCGAACGACGTGATTACGGTGAGGCGAGGCGTAGACACAATTTCAGCGAAGGTTTGTAGTTTGTACTTCGTATGTTTCTTTTGGTATGGAATTGAAAGATAGCGTAAATGAAAAACAAAATACAAGCGAATTTTGTTTACAAGGCCCAATTAATCTATCTAAGCCCATTTAATCTATCTAAGCCCATTCAATCTATCTAAGCCCATTCAATCTATCTAAGCCCAATAAACGTGTTTTTATTATTGTGTTCTCTCTCTCATCAATTACGTCGTTGAGAACGCCAAGGTTGGCGACAAACAGTGTAGATATTTATTGCATCGTAGCAGATCTGGACCGTTCAAAGACACTGAAGTTGTTGGCAATAGACGGTGATTAGAAAACAACCAGAAAGTAGTACAGTGCAGAAGCTTCTAGTCTTTTACATTGGTTATTCCGTTTGGATGGCGCTTTCGTAGAGATTAATTAGATAACGAAGAAAACAACTTTCGTACACAATTTTTTTTATTATAATGAAACATTAAAGAAAATAAATATTCCAAGTCATATGATTCACACAAGCATATATTTTTCTGGCTCTATTCATAGACGTTTAATTTTTTTTCAAAATATTATTATTTTTTTAAAACCACAAACTAAAACTAAATTTACACTCACAAAACTAGATCATAAACCCTAAAACTAAATCTTAAACCCTTTAAATTAAATCTCAAACTCTAAAAATTAAATGTTAAATCCAAAATACTAAACAAAACTATGTTTATCTGGTCATTTTTTATTTTTAATTCTTATAAATTTGTATAAAAAGAATCTATGTAAAATAATGAAATACATTTGCTAACTAATCCTTTATACGTTATTAAAATTAGTAACCAAAATTTTCAGAATAGAACTTTGGATATCTGGCTAAAACAACAGAAAAAAAAACCAAAACAGTCCTAGCCTCACACCGTCAAGCGACACGCCCACGTGGCGGACTTGGAATGGCATATGTATGATCTGTAATGAGAAGTCGATAATAACCTTTTTGGTTTGGTTTGAGAAGTTTGTAAAAAGAGAACATTTACCTCATTTGCTATTCCAATTCAAGGGCTATATATTAGTAGGGGGTATTTTCTTCCTCAGTAGCTTCGCATTTCAGACGGAGAAACTATGGCGACTGTACAATTGTTCAGCCAATTCCCCTACAAAACCCGAGTTTCGTGCTCATCAGATTCTAAATCTCTCTCCAATACTCCGATTCGGGGGCCGATTAGCTGGATTAGTCGTCGACCGGTGTTGTCGTCCGGAAAATTCGCTGTTTCCCGGGCAGATTTTAGAGTCAGAGTCATAGATGCGGAAGACGAGTGGGGTCCGGAGATAGGAGAGAGAGGATCGGCCTTATTGGTGGCGGAAGAAGCAATTGAATCAGTGGAGGAGACGGAGCGACTGAAAAGGACGTTGGCAGATTCGTTGTACGGAATAGATCGAGGGTTGAACGCGTCGAGCGAGACCAGAGCTGAAATCGGAGACCTAATCACACAGCTCGAATCAAAAAATCCTACCCCAGCTCCGACGGAAGCTCTCTTCCTTTTGAACGGCAAATGGATCCTCGCGTAAGTTTTCCCGTGGAAACTGATCATGTGTTTCTTATTTTTCGAGAAAGATCTGTTAAAATTTTCTGGAAGAAACAGACGTCGCACAAAATTTCGCAGTGATAATTTTTCTGATTAAGTCGGACTGTAACTTCAGCCTCTTGTTATGAAATCACGAGCTTCTTAAATCTCGTGCTGCTCAGAATTTTGATGACTTTCTTTTGCAGCTATACATCGTTCGTGGGTTTGTTCCCGTTGCTTTCAAGAGGGATAGTGCCGTTAGTAAAAGTCGATGAGATCTCACAGACCATTGATTCAGACAACTTCACCGTCCAGAACTCTGTTCGTTTCGCTGGTCCTCTAGCTACAACCTCGATTAGCACCAACGCCAAATTCGAAATCCGAAGCCCTAAACGCGTCCAGGTAGATTGTAACCACACAGCGCAACCAAATATCTAATAACCAACGTGCAGCACCTTTGAAACGATTCAGTAAACCATGTTGGATTGTGCATCTTGCAGATTAAATTTGAGGAAGGCGTAATTGGGACTCCTCAGCTAACGGATTCGATTGAAATCCCAGAATACGTAGAGGTTCTTGGTCAGAAGATTGATCTTAACCCGATAAGAGGCTTGCTTACATCGGTACAAGACACAGCCTCGTCAGTGGCCAGAACCATATCGAGTCAACCACCATTGAAATTTTCTTTGCCAGGGGACAATGCACAGTCGTGGTTACTCACGACTTATCTGGACAAGGACATTCGGATCTCTAGAGGAGACGGTGGAAGCGTCTTTGTGCTTATCAAAGAAGGAAGCCCTCTCTTGAACCCTTGAACTTCGCCGTGTGCCTGTCTCTCTCTCTCTCTCTCTCTCTCTCTCTCTCTCTCTCTCTCTCTTTATGCTAAAAGTACAAAATAAGTGTTGTTCGATAATGTTGTTATAGGTTTACTTCTTAATCGATATGAATAATAATGTTTTAACTGGTATATATATATATATATAACTTCTTTGTTATTGCCTAAGACTCGTTCCTCAGAAATTTACATATGCATATGTTTACTACTTAAAGAGTGTCTTTAAGTTTTTCCTTTTGTTAGAAAACATTCGCAATGGTATCTAATTACCATTAGAGATTGCTTAGGGAAACTATCTGCCTATTCAAATGTAAATGTTGTGATTTTACTCTGAAAATACCTTCTTAACTTAAACGATTACGATTGCTTGTTACAAATCCAAATTATTTTTTTTTTTTAATTCGAAATGGAGAACGAAAATATATTTTTTGTCAAACTTTAGATTTCTGGAATAGATATAGAGTGCCACTAATCCATTTATTCTTTTCGAAAATACTATTTATTGGGTTCCTAATTCTCAACCACATAAATTCTTCCATTGTAACAAATTCATTATATATTTAATAACTTGTAAGTCTTTTTCCAAAATCATCTTTATGGCAAACTAATTCTCAAACAGATAAATTATTGTTATTTTTGTTTATATCTACCGAGTACCCAATTTTTAGTGCCTGTTCTTAAACATTTGCCTTGCTATCTACCAATTTAAGCATCTGAATGGCATTTCTATTCAAATTTGAGATTTTTTTTTTGTCATTTTCATTTCCAAATATCCCACAACATCTTAAAATAGGCAATTCTATTTTATTTTATTTTATATGGAAAAAAAATTGTAGATAATTTTATTTTTAAAATAGGCAATTCTAACTTAAAAAAAAAAAAAAATTCATATGTTGTTGGCTTTATAAAAAGAATCATATGTTGTTGGCCTTCTTAAAAATTCTGAAACGCAGAGAAAAAAAAAATGAACTCTGAGATTTTTTATGAATTTTGATAGATTTTAAAATATACTTATCAAAAATTAAACTTTAAAATTGATTTATATTTGAAGTCGGTAAAGTTATAAAAGTCTTACACGTTTCCCTGCTTATAACTTTATAATGATCATTATCTGAGTTAATCCGCCTTCTCGTAGCCCATAAAGTAAAGGCCCCTCATTTTCAATCACATTCTAACCAACGATGATGATCAGGCAAGCTGCGAAGAAGACTCTAGGGCTTACGTCACGACAATCGACGCCGTGGTCTGTTGGTATCTTCCGATCCTACCATGAGAACGTCATCGACCACTACGACAATCCCCGCAACGTCGGGTCTTTTGATAAGAACGATCCCAACGTCGGTACGGGTCTCGTTGGAGCTCCTGCATGCGGTGATGTCATGAAGCTTCAGATCAAGGTCGACGAGAAGACGGGTCAAATCGTTGATGCTCGCTTCAAGACCTTTGGTTGTGGTTCCGCTATCGCGTCTTCATCTGTCGGTATGTTTACCCTCTAATTCGAAATATCTAGTAAAGAGTTTCGTGTTTGTGTCTCATGTTCTCCTCTACTAATAAGATCATTTGATGTACGAATTTTAATTTAGGGATTTGATTGCTTTTTTCTTTCTCAAATTGAGGAATTAGGTTTCAAATTGTTGGGTTCATGTGGAGGAAGTGTCCAAATTTGGGGGCTCAATGCCAAATTAGGGCATGGTTTGTAATTGAGACATTCTATGAATTGAGACGTTTCGTATGATTCAATCGTATGATTCAGTATTTGTGAAAGATTCTTGTGAAGTATTTTCCGTTTCTTTTAGCGACGCCATATTGTCCTGTTCCAGTTTCTGGTTTATCGTCTATTTGGGTGCAACTTGAGCTGTCCTCTCTGTCATTTCTGGATCCACTTTGAAATTTTTTCTGCTTACTGTTTTAGTGGGAACATGTTGCAGTATTCTAATGTTGATTGATTTATGTTCTCAGCCACTGAATGGGTGAAAGGAAAACCTATGGAGGAAGTCCTGACCATCAAGAACACGTAAGCAGTTTTTGTTTGTCTCTTTACTTTTGATGTTATAATCTGGCATTCATACTTCTTTGCAAGATAAGGATGCCTTGTTTTATTCCTGTATTGCAGACATTGACATCATTGGTTTTGAGTTGTTGTGTTATGTGAACTTCTGTTGTCTAATTGGTTCACTCTTTGACTGTCGACATATGCGGTATACGGATGACTGTTCTATTGGTATGATATTGGTTAGTGGTTAGGTATCCAGCATATGCCGATGCAAACTCCCGTTGCATTCTTCATCTGATAAAATTAAATAATGTGATTCATGTCATTAAGTTTCTCAATATCTGAAGTCCCAAACTGAATGCGTGTTATCTTTCTGTGTTCTTTTGTCAGCCAAATTGCGAAGCATCTTTCTCTCCCACCAGTCAAGCTGCATTGTAGTATGTTGGCGGAGGATGCCATCAAGGCAGCTGTGAAAGACTACAAGGAGAAGCGTGTGAAAACAAACGGTGGTGCAGCAACCGGAGAAACTGCACAAACTTGATTCCTTCTGCTACCACATGATGTGTGTATGATGGTGAAAGCAGGGGAGTAGTAGAAGAGGGTTACGTACGACCTATGGTGTGTAATGAAATGTCATTTTCTTAAAAGTATTTTGCAAAAACTATGTTGAGAAAAGAACATCAAAGAATGATTTTGCTCTGTAGTTCTTACTGTGTTATGCAGTGATGGTTTGTAATGTATTCTCTGTTCTTTGGGAGGTTTAATAACACTATTAAAGAAACATCTATCCACATGATCACTTTATAGTTTCGATATCTATTTTGGTTGAGTAATATGTGAAAGTCTTTCTATTCTCTGGCTTGAGGATGAAATGCACAAACCCTTTTTGATCTAGTAGCAGCAGAGATCAGCAAATTTCAAGTCGCTTGAAGTGTATTCTTTTAACGAGCTGTTAAGCTGGAACTAAATTCGTTGAATAGCCAAGTTGGAACGCATCATAAAACAGAGGGAACCTCCTTCTCGAGCTTCATTGTCCTCTCTCAACTGCAACACTTTTGTACTAAGTAGCTGTGGGGATACTTTAGTTTTGGGTTTTGCTCTTGACAACAGCAGTTTAGTCTTTTTTAACATGCAGGTGTATACTAAGATCGAAGAGAATGATTATTTAAACAGAAAATAGCATTTACATTTAGGAGATTTATGTACACAAACATAAACCCCATACATGGGGCAAAAAGAACAGATTTAAGAAGGAAAGAAAGAAAAAGCTAAATAGGATGTGATCACAGAAAGGCAAAAACATATTTGGTTTCCGTTTTGAACCAATTTGGTTGTCTTCTCATTCCGCTCTTCTTTCTTCAGTCCTCGTGAGCGTAACTCTTAAGCATTTATATATTGAATAACTGGGCAAAAGAAGCATTACATGGGATATCGGTTTCAGACAGGAATGACATCAGCATTTTGACTATCGTCGCAGGTGATGATTAGGCCATCTGCGTAGGTCGGGAGGAGGCAGTGCCACCATCGGCAGCCACTGGAGACTGCTTCTGCCGGAGGAACTATCATCAGAACATTGTCGTGCCTTCTCACCATTCCCATCACGCTCACCGTGCTTCCTTCTTTTATGTATCTGATCATTACACACAATCAAATATGATATAAACTAAAGCAGCAACGGAAGTTTAAATTGCAAATCTGAAACCAATGAGCTCTCTAGTGTGCATACAAAGACGAGATAAGCCAAAAAATATCATTTGTAGCAATAAAAACGCTGACTTTTGGGTCTCACTAACTTTAGTCCTAATTCAACCTTCTAAACCCTTTTTCAGACTTATTAAGCACTGACGTGCAATGTTCAAGCCCTTTAAGTTGACAAAAGTTATCCATTTCTATCCACAGGCCATCTTTTTGCATTCTTGTGGAAGAAAATCCATCGATAACAGTCAAAGTAAACGCTCACATCAACAGTGAGTAAAAATTTCTAATTATACTCAAATCAGTGCTTAAAGGTCATATTTTGGGGTACTATTAGGTCAAATCAAGATCCAAGGTTTGGATAGTGACTGTAATAAAAGTTTCTCTTTAGTTTTTGGACGACTCTTCCTGGTGGGAGTGCAACCTGAAGGAAATAGTATAAGCGATAGCATACCCTTCTTTGAGGCGCATGACACGATTATCAGCTGAGAGGTTGCGATCCGAAAGCCACTTTAGGAAGCTAGGAGATAAATCTTTGTTCTGAGTTGTTACATTAGCCACTGTCACCGGTTTGACAAAAGGAGAAACTTTTGATCCATATCCTGCTTTTACTAACGCTCGCAATCCAGATTGGAAATCTGAGATGTAGAAATCTGACACGTATTTCTGCCAAAGAAAATAACCACAACAAGAATCATCAAATTTAACCATCTCCTGTTGTCATTATGGATCTGGAAGTTGACCAAATCTTCCACTAGTCACTGAGACAAATATCATATAATTCTTCACAAGCTGGAAAAGAAATTAACCTCAGCATGTCTAGTTCCCCAGGAAAAGCATCGATGTTTTGGATTTGCGGATTTTCCACCAAAGCCTTTGTACTCGTATAGTTCCGTGGATACATAAACGCATCTTGGTGTTCTTTGGTATGAAGACTCCAGAGGAATGCTTCCACATGTTACAACCTACAAAAAAATGTTAACATTTCAAGCAAATAAGAAACGCACCATTAACCAACACTACAAGATTTAACCATATCTAAAGCAACATTGTTAATTAAGAAGACAGAAAAATAGCATATAAATGGTCTGTACAACGCATTCAAACATATACGGTAGCAATTCATCATAAAGTACCCAGAAACATAATGCACCAAAAAAATCAAAGTTAATGAATTTAATAGACACTAAACAAATCCAAGAGTTTAACATCCATAAGAAAAGCCAATGATAATGACATTCTTGCTAACCAAATTGAAAAATATTTTTTTTTAAAAAAAAGCAATTTGGTTTACCAAAACAGTTCAGTCACTAAAACTGGTAATCAACGATGCGCGTTCTTTTGATATCTGAAAATTAGGAGAGAATTTACCCCTGTAACCTTGACGAACTGTCCATCGATGGCGCCTCTAAGCTCAGCATCTGGATACTTCTTGATGAAATTCAACAAGCCTTTTCTTCCCCAAACACAATTCCACACCAATACCAAGACGGCGGGAATAACCGCCACTAAAACCGCTGCAATCACTAGCGGCTTCTTCACCGCCACAGTTAGAAACGCCCCTATGAGCAATCCCATTGCCGCAACAATCAGTACAGCCCAAACAACCGTCTTCGGTACTTTAAACCCGACCCGAACCGGGTCCGTATTCAGACTCGTCACCGAAGACCCGTATTTAGGCTTGCTCGACCCTAAATTACTCGTTTGGTGGTCCATTTGACCCGACCTCCTTGATCCGGTCCCAATCGGACCAGACGAAGCGAGAGAACCGGAGGTTATTAAACCGGTTGGCTGAAGCTGAGAAAGTGGACCTGAAGATTTCTTAACTGAACCAGAGTTGGGTCCGGATCGAGCGGATCCACTATTAGGATTGGAAGAAGAAGCAGAGACACGTGGAGGCGCCTGCTGCCTTGATGTTCCGCCGCTGCTATTACCACCGACGATGAGAGGCGGCGGTCCTTGGAAAGAAGCGGGATCGACGACAGAGATGTCGAACATCCTCCCGAGCTCGCCAGATTTCTTGATGTCGCCTCCTGTGTAAGGCACAGCACGAGCCGCCATTGTCGGTGGTCGCTCTTTTGGCTGCTCGAGCTTTCCCGAAACGTACAGTCCATTAGGTAGCTGGTGGGATTGGATCCGACCTGCCATTTCTAGAGAGAGAGCAAAATGCAGAGAACTTTACTCTTTTGAATGCTTCAGAAGAGAGAGAGAGAGAGAGAGAGAGAGAGAGAGAGAGAGAGAGAGAGAGAGAGAAGTGAGTGGCAGTGAAGGTGGAAAGAAAGAAGAAGGACGAATGATCTACAATGACGATTATGGGTCGCTTGAGATTGCGTTTTTACACATTTTGCCACTTTTCCTAAAAACAATGAATTTGAAGTAGCCAACGTATTTTAGAGTGTTTTATTTCGATTGGTTCGTTTGTAACAGTAATCCTTCTATTTGTTGGCGCTTTTATATTTACACTTTTTCAATTATTGCGAAATTATCCCTTATATTGTTCATCTTCACTAAATTTTCCAATTAAAATATAGGCTAAATGATACACCCAAATGACTTTTAATTACATACGACTTTCAATATCAACTTTCATATTGACCAAGAAAAATTGAGACAATTGTAGTATTATTATCGGATAATATATGCAATAACAAAAAAAAACCCCATCACATGTGGAGATCTTAAGAACTATTTAGGACTGTGGTCTTTGTATAGACTAAAGATTACAAATAAAAAGTATCAGTGTCCAAAATGTTTTCCTCGAAATTTGTTGTGAGTATTATTTTATTAATATTACTGTAAAAGAAGATTATTAGAGTTTTGTTGTTGGAGTCACAAGAATTGATAGATTCGAATGTTTAAAACAAAATAATAGACATCTCTAAGGTAGGACCAACTCCAACGGCCCCATGCCAGCGATTTAGCTATCGTAATAAGTTCATACACGTATACATTTTTGCAATCAATATTTTCTATCATTTTCCTTGTTACTCTATTGTCTAGATTGTGAAATCTAACAGAGTTCTTTAATTTATAAACTTCAATTAATTTGGAAATCAATTAAAATACACAAAATATCATTATAATTTACATCACGCGTAGTTTATGTATAAATAATGCTAGCTTGCATTTTATACTCCGAATGATTACAATAATCAAAGTAATATAGAATATACAATCATAACCATCACGAAATACTACTAAGTGTTGATGATGTTAGAGCAGTGCATCCATTTAGAAAGAATAATTGAATATCGTTTTGATAAAGGCTATAAAACAACATATTACTATTAATATTAATACTTTCAAATATTTCTTTTATCAAATAATTTAAAAACAAAAAAAAACAAATATTTAGAAACCTATCACACATGTTTGGAGATATTGAAGAAAAGTTGTATATATATTTGACTTAGATTCTTTCTTGCTATATGACTAGTGTCAAGATTTTTGTAAATTTTAAATTGGTGAATGGGTAATTCTGGGAAATCATATATAGTCGGTGGGTGTGTAGCTGGGAGAATCCAAATAGATAATATGGATGCAAATGGGAAATTCTCTGTTTAGACGAAAATAACTCTACAATTTCAATAGGCCATGAAATGGATCTTCGTTTTGTTTTTGTCGGATCAAATCATAGTTCATTATTTATATGATTTCAAACTTAGGATAACGACATAATGTTAAAACAATATTAACTTTTTTTATTCATTAGAACGTACTGTAAAATCTATGATTATAACTTTTATATTCTTTTTACGTTAATTAAGTTACAAAGAGACATAATTTTCATAAGAATTATTTGATGGCCATTTGCCCGACATAGATGGTATATCAATTATTCAGTTGAATTGAATGTAAGCAAGTACTAAAGATTTTTATTTTTGGTTTATTTGTAATTTTAATAAGAAATCTCGTGTTTAAAATATTTACACGTATATAAATTTGACTTCGCTTCAGATTTACTCGTTTGTATTTCATGATATTTTGGCAAAATAAAGATATTAGAATATTGTACTAATGTTGGAATATTATCTTCCAAATCAATACAGATCAGAAAACGTATGTATGCAACCAAACAAGACTGTTTAAACCAAAACCAAGGTTTCATTGTTCTTCTAATGTTGATATGTAAAAAAGATGATACCTTGTGTGCAATGTTGGTCTTTTAAAAGGATTTAAGAAGAAGATGAAGAATTTTGCATCCGTTGTTTGATCCACGACTCTAGATACTGAAGCTCCTTATTGCTGATCGAGTGTTCGAGATCCGGATACGCCTGCAGATAAATCGAATCTATGTGATCAAAACCAATGAGAAAAAAATAATCACGGATAAGCAACTTCAAACTACTGATTTTAGTATTTGGATTTAATTGTTCTTTTACATTACCAAAACATGAGTTTTGATTTGATTGTTATTTCTTTTATTAGTACCTTGAATTCACAAGTCACACCAGCTTGTTGAAGAAAAGGAAGAGCTGCTTGACCAGCTTCAAATAGTACAGTCTTGTCATCAATGCCATGTGACCACAAAATTGGTGTCTGCATATATGCAAATTCTGGAGACTCAGAAAACCCGAAAACTATGAAGAGAAATTCAACATGTACCCTTTACAAGAAACCGAAAAAACACATGAAACCTTTTTAGCATCTTCAGTAAACTGATTGATGATTGAAGAATTGAATGGAATCCATCCGCTGAAAACTGCACCTCCTCCAAGAGTTTTTGGGTAAAGAAGAACACTAGCCAAGGTTAATGCACCTGCAAAGAAAATGAGTTACGACGCAAGAAGATAAACACATTGTAGATTTTCATATCAATTTAGATAGAATGAAAAGTACTACATTCATGGAATTGGGTAACTATGGGGAGGCAACGAGAGATCACCTCCTTGGCTAAATCCACAAATATACACATTTTCTGGATTTATTCCTCCTGCTATCTCCTTATCTATAATGGCATGAATGTTCTTACTTGCTTTAAGTACGCTGCTTTCATCGTTTGGAGAGCCCTGACACATAGAAGTTACATACTCGATCTTGATGACACAAAATATCTTGAATAGAATACTAACAAGGAAATAACGTTATGTTCCTTTGTACATACCCCAAATCTACTAAGGGAGTGATGATTGGTCAACTAGAAACCATACAAGAAAGGGCTGGAGAGCTAGCAATTTAGAAATAAAATCAATATCATGAGACTGTTAGATAAAGAGAGACGAGTTACCGCGGTAATAGGAAGCTCGAGGATGTCAAACCAAGACGGCATCACCATACCATCTGCACAAGAGAAAAAGTCACAATCATTTGTAAGGACTAAGGACCTAAAGATTCTTCGACACACAAGGATCTTCACTGGATTGTGAGTAATCTTTACTTCAGTTTGTGTATTGAATTTAGCAATCTCTTTGGGCATATATAACTCAAGTATAAAAAAGGTGACAATCTCCTTCACAAATCACCCATCAAAGGAAAGAAACACGCTAAATCCAAATGCAGACACAGTAAAATCACACAAGTAACTTCTCCAGAACGAGGACGAGACCAAGAAATTCGAAACCGGATAAAGAATCTGCAAATTCCCACTATGCAACAAACCATATTATTCATCCCGATCAAATCATGATCAAAACGAAATTCAGAACACCAGCAAACACCTCAATGATTCCAAAAATCAGAAACTTAACAGGTCAATCGTACAATTGCAAGAGACTGGATTTGATGGAGCAGAAGGGAA
This sequence comes from Pugionium cornutum, assembly GCA_018901935.1. Lineage (NCBI taxonomy): Eukaryota > Viridiplantae > Streptophyta > Magnoliopsida > Brassicales > Brassicaceae > Pugionium > Pugionium cornutum. The sequence continues at coordinate 35,194,220 of CM032165.1, forward strand.
GAGCCATTTAGTGTTCCTAAACTCCGGAGACTTGAAAACTGTCTTGATGGGTTCATTTGCAGGTCCAGAATCGCCTAGCCCGTGAAGCCACAAGACGAAGGTTCGAGCCATAGCGTCTGGGTTCTGTGAAGAAGAAGAAATAGCAGAGGGTGATGGTGAATAATGTTTACTTTGGAAGAAGATTACGAGAAAGAGGACAGTGCTCAATAGTGCGATCGTGAGAAGAACGATCGGCTTCGTCAGTGTTCTTCTTCGCATGCCTTGACCATTTTCTTTTGGAGATCTCTCGAAGTTTTTGTTTTTTGGTAGAACTTCAAGAAATTTTAAGATAGAAAAGCATGGAGATGACGTTTAAAAGACTGGAATACCATCTGTGAATAAATGATAGACCGTAACGTAAAAAAAAGACACCAGGAATTTTCCCGAGTACCAAACTAGGTACTCCCCTCACAATTTGATTTCTGGAGAAATATTCAAAGGTATGAGATTTTTGTGATGCTTTTTCTGTAAAGCATCGACACCTATTTATAGGTGCATATCAGTTTGTTTTACCCTAATAAAGATAAACACAATACAGATATACATGAGAGATTACATGAGATATTTAGGAGATATTCAGAAGATATTAAAAAGATAATATTTGCTGACAGATTTCTTCTTATCTGAATCATCAAATCTGACTTGCGCAGGGCCTGATTTGTGTTAATCCATCTGATAAGATTTGCAAAAATAATTCTATTGGGCCATCTCGTTTTAGGTCCAATCTGTTTGGTTTCGGGTCAACCCAAAACCACATTCTTCTCCTTTGACCCGACATATATATTATGAAAACCCTAGTTGCATTTTTCTGCAACTTTCATTTTGCTGCCGTTTTTTTTTCTTTATTCTCTCTCCCTTTTGCGATTCTCTCCCAAAATCTGTTGAGATTTTTTTTCTCTCCTTTTGCGATTTTCCTTCTCCCAAAATCGTGATTCCTTTTTTTTTGTGTAACCGTCGCTTTCTTTTCCGGCGACTCCTCTCCGGCGGTGTCGCCTTATCCGACGTTTCCCGGTTTCTCGAGCGTCGCCGGTGAGTTTTCTTTCACCAGTTTCGCGCTCCACGACGTCATCTCCCTTGACGTCGTCTCCCGGCGTCGTCCCTCCTTCCAGATCTGTTTCTCCGTTCAGATCTGGCCTCCTCCGGCGAGTCTCCGCCTGCTTTGACTCCGGCTTTTGTCATCTCAGGCGAGTCTCCTCCAAGATTCGCCTTCGTACATTCCTTTCGGCGTTGAATCGTCGCCGAGTTTCCCTTCGGCGTCGATTTCTTTCCCGATCTGTTACTCCGGCGTGTCCCGCGTCTCTCTCCCGCCTCAGATCTGTTCTTCCCGAGTGCGTCATCTTCCCGAGCAGATCTCTTCGGCATCTATCCCTCGCGGATTTCGCCGGATCTGCCCTCGTCGATGTCGTCTCCGACTGTCGCCTTCTCCGGCGTTTTTTCAGTTTTCCGACGACCTTCCTCGGCGTGCCTCTCCTCTCCGTGCGGCGGCGGCCAGGTACCCTTTTAGGGTTTCCCCTTCTTCTTTTTTTGTTTTGTTTTGCTTAAACCAGATCTGGTTTAAATCCGGTTATCGACCCGGTTAAGGAAATCGATTGAGAACCAGTTAAGACCCGGTTTAGGACCCGGTTTAGGAACCAGTTTAGGACCCCGGTTTAAGACCCGGTTTAGTCCGGTTTAGAACCGGATTTTTTGAACCGAATTTTGACCCGAACCGAACCAGTTTGGTTCTGACCCGAACCAGTTTATTCTTCCTCTTGCATTTTCCTTCAAAATCCAATTTTGATTTGAAATGCTTTATTACCTGCAACTGATCTACCTCTTTTGTTGATGTTTTCTTGAAAGCTATTTTCTTTTGAGCTCATAATCCAGAACCAAATTGCTTTCTTTGATTTGGTTTGAATGGTCGATTACTTGAATTTTTCTAACAAGCTGTTTTTCTTGTTATTGTGAGGTACCAATCGACCTGGTGAGCTCCTCCTCCAGCTCAGAGGATTCTGAGCTGGACCAGTCCTTCCATAAACCTTGTTCCAGGTAAGGACTTAGTCATTAGGTCTGCAGGATTTAGTCTAGTGTTGATCTTTAGGATTGTAACCCCGCCTTTGTCAATTATGTCTCTGATAAAGTGTAGCTTGACCTCAATATGCTTTGTTCTCTCGTGATATACATTGTTCTTAGCTAAGCAAATAGCACTTTGAGAATCACAAAAAACTTGAGCTGTATTAATTTCTGAAATTAATCCCAACTCATTGCATATTCCTTTTAACCAAATTGCTTCTTTGGTTGCCTCTGTCAAAGCTATGTATTCTGATTCTGTAGTTGATAGTGCCACAACTTGTTGTAGACCAGATTTCTAACTTACAGAATTTCCCCCAATCTGAAATAAATATCCTGTAATTGACCTTTGTCTATCGAGGTCAGCAACAAAGTCTGCATCATAGAAACCTTCGATTTTGAATTCTGAATTCTTTGTAAATGTTAATGCTAACTCCTTAGTACCCTTTAGATATCTAAGGATCCACTTTACTGCATTCCAGTGAGTTCTTCCTGGATTTCCCATGAATCTGCTCACCAATCCTACTGAGTATGCTAAATCTGGTCTGGAACCGACCATTGCATACATCAGTGATCCAACTGCACTAGCGTAGGGCGTTTGATCCATCAGTGCTGCCTCTGTTGAGGTCTCTGCTTCATTCAGACCTTTTAACCTGAAATGAGATCCCATAGGGGTAGCCACTGGTTTTGAATCTGCCATGCTAAACGAATTTAGCACTTGGTTTGGGTATTTCGTCTGTGACAGCTTTAGAACTCCTTTGTTTCTGCCCCTTAGAATTTCCATACCTAGGATCTTACTTGCTGGACCTAAGTCCTTCATCTCGAACTCAGACATTAAATTTTCTTTAATCTCTTGAATAGATTTTGCATCCTTAGAAGCCACCAACATATCATCCACATAGATGAGTAAACAGATCTTAGCACCTTGTTCTGTTGTCTTCACATAGACACATGGATCAAATTTGCTTCTCAAAAAATTTTGATGTGTCATAAACTCATCAAATCTTTTGTTCCATTGCCTTGGACTTTGTTTAAGTCCATATAAGGATCTTTGCAATAAGCAAACTTTATCTTTTTTTCTCTTTTTCTTCATAGCCTTCAGGCTGTTCCATGAAGATTTCTTCTTCCAATCTGCCATGTAGAAAGGCTGTTTTTACATCCAGCTGCTCTAGATTAAGGTCTTGATGCACCACAGCTGAAAGCATTATTCTTATTGATACATGCTTAACAACTAGTGCAAAAATCTCGTTGTAGTCAATCCCTTCAACCTGTGAGAAACCTTTTGCAACTAAACGAGCTTTGAATCTAGGTTGTTCCACTCCTGGGATACTTGCCTTTCTCTTAAATATCCATCTGCACCCTATGATCCTTTTGTTTTCTGGTCGTGCCACAATTCTCCAAGTGTTGTTATTCTTTAGAGAATTCATTTCTTCTTCCATGGCACATTTCCACTGATTCCATTCTGTGCTTCGTTTAGCTTCTTGATAAGAGTTTGGCTCCTCCATATCTACAGCTGCTGCACCAGATAATGCATAAGCTACAAAATCAGTATCAAGAAATCTATAGGGTGCTCTAGTATTTCTTTTTGCTCTGTCTCTGGTTAACATGTAGTTTTCCAGATTTTGTGGATTTCCTTGTTCCTGATTTTGAATATCCTTTGATGGATTCTCTTCTAAACCATCAAAATCAGCCCCTTCTGAATACGCTCCTCCTTGAGAGTTATTTCCCAAACTTAGGTTTGGATTTGTAGGTCCTTGGATTAGATCAGCTTTGAAAGTTACTTTCTTAACTTTCTTTTCTTTCTTTTCCTTTTGATCTGATACTTCTGAAATCTTTAGAGTGTCTTTGTAAGTTTCTTGTTCGTTGAAAACAACATCCCTGCTGATTTCACACTTAAGATTTTCAGGAATCCATATCCTATATCCTTTTACTCCTTTAGGATATCCCACAAATATTCCTTTCATAGCTCTTGGTTCTGTCTTTGTTTTGACTGAGTGCACATAGGCAGTGCATCCAAATCTCTTTAGATTTGATAAGTCAACTTTTGCTCCTGTCCAAATTTCCTCTGGAAGTTTGAACTCAACTGATGAATTAGGTGCTCTATTAATCAAATATACTGCTGTTGATGCAGCTTCTACCCAGAATTATTATTCTAAACCAGATTCTGTTAGCATGCATCTAACCTTGTCCATGATTGTCCTGTTCATGCGCTCAGATACTCCATTTTGTTGTGGTGTATATGGGCAGGTCTTGTGCCTTTTGATTCCACTTGACTTGCATAATTCATCAAACTGGTTGTTGTAGAACTCCAAGCCATTGTCAGTTCTTAAGCATTTTATCTTCTTTCCTGTTTGGTTTTCTACTTCTGTTTTCCATTCCTTGAATCTGGAAAACACTTCTCCTTTAGATTTCAGAAAGTAGATTCATGTCTTTCTTGAATAATCATCTATAAAGGTGACGAAGTATTGACATCCAGCAAGACTTTGCGGGTTTGAAGGAGAACCCCACAAATCTGAATGTATATAATCTAAAATGCTTCCTGACTTGTGTGCTGTTCTCTTGAAACTTTGTCTGTGTGACTTTCCCAGTACACAATTTTCACAAAATTCTAGATTTGTTATCTCTTTTTCAGGGATATATCCACCTTTAGCTAGTATTTCCAAACCTCTAGCACTCTTGAATGCCACAGTTTGGTAGTATCAAGAATTGCACTAGTCACATTGGCTTCATATTTTGTAACTACTCCCTGCAAATAATACAATCCATTATTGTATTTTCCTGATAAAACCTTCTTGCCATCCTTGTAGAAAGTGATATTAAAATCCTTTCCTTCATATGTGCATCCTGATTTTTCCAGCAAACCATAGGAGATTAAATTTCTTCCCACTGTTGGCATGTACCTCACTTGGGACAGAATTACTTCAGATCCATCAGGATTGATAATTCTCACTTTTCCCATTCCTTGTACTTTGCTAACAATATTGTTGGCCATAAGGACATTGCTGCCTTCAAATTCCTCCAAATCGAATAGGAGTTCCTTCTACGGTGTAATGTGAAATGTACACCCAGAATCTAAAACCCATTCATCCTTATTCACTTCTGTACTAGCAGTAAGAATTAGAGGTTCTTCAGCTGCTAGATTTGCTGAATTTGTATTGGAGTCATTTTTCCTTTCTGGACAGTTTCTTTTCTAGTGTCCTTCTTTGCCACACTTCCAACATCCTTTTGGATTCTTAGGCCTGGATTTAGATCTTGACTTCGATTTTGATCTCCCTTGATTTGTATTTCTGTTTTGAGACCTTCCCCTAGGTCCCACAAACAGTCCTTCAGAATTGCCTTTAGATTGAGCCAATAATCCATTTTCTTTCAATTCTACCTCCTTAGAATAAGCTGCTGTAGTGACATCTCTTACAGTGATGGTATCCTTCCCACTGCCATACTTGAGAGTGTCAACAAGTGACTCATATGGTTTAGGCAAACTTGTGAGAATCTGGATGGCTTGATCCTCATCTGAAATTTTAACATTAAGACTAGCCAAGTCTTGCACCATCTTCAGAAATTTGTCCAGGTTTTCCTCGATTGATTTGCTTTCATCCATTCTGAAACTGTTGAATCTTTGTTTCATATAGATCCTGTTTGGTAATGTTTTTGTTTGATACTCGTTTTCCAGGGCCTTCCACATTCCCAAAGGTGTTTGCTCGTTCATAACCTTTCGGAGAATAACATCAGTGAGACTTGCACCAATCAGGTTTTTAACCCGTTTTTCCTTTGCTGCTCTGAGTGGATCTGCTGGAATTTGTATCGGATTACCATCTTCACCTAGAACCACTGTTTCTGGTTCAGTTAGAATTTCTTCTAATCCCATAAGTTCTAGTGTGCCTAGAAACTTATATTTCCATAGACCAAAGTCTATTTTCCCATCAAACTTGTCTACTTCAAATCTCCCATTTATAGGATCCATTATAAATCTCTTATAATTCCTGTCTTGACAATGGTTTTGTGAGATTTACTGTAGACTTGAGGACACCTTTTCTTGTTAAAACACTAAATGAGTATTTTAACCTTTCTGGTGTTTTCTTTCACAGGTACCTTACTTAGAACCAGAGGCTCTGATACCAATTGTGAATAAATGATCGACCGTAAGGTAAAAAAAAGACACCAGAAATTTTCCCGAGTACCAAACTAGGTACTCCCCTCACAACTTGATTTCTGAAGAAATATTCAAAGGTATGAGATTTTTGTAATGCTTTTTCTGTAAAGCATCGACACCTATTTATATGTGCATATCAGTTTGTTTTACCCTAATAAAGATAAACACAATACAGATATACATGAGAGATTACAGGAGATATTTAGGAGATATTCAGGAGATATTAAAAAGATAATATTTGCTGACAGATTTCTTCTTATCTGAATCATCAAATCTGACTTGCGCAGGGCCTGATTTGTGTGTTATCTGAATCATCAAATCTGACTTGCGCAGGGCCTGATTTGTGTTAATCCATCTGATAAGATTTGCAGAAATAATTCTATTGGACCATCTCGTTTTAGGCCCAATCTATTTGGTTTCGGGTCAACCCAAAACCACACCCTCAATCCTAAAGATATCAAATTCCTAAAACTTGTATGCTATGTTCTTCTGTTCTTCATGTACCCACATGATTGCAAATGTACATATTTCCAATGTTTGCATATACATATTATTAATCAATACAATCACAAAATACATGTAGTCAGCAACAATGTAATATATTCAATAACCAAACAACGTTGAAACCGGTTTCCAGGACGGAGATACTAGAAGGAGACTCCAGACCGACCAAGACAAGAACCAGACGATGAGCTCACAATTATCAATCTTCTTCTTGACTTCGTAGATGACATGTAGATACGACTATTACCTTGAGTGGAAGACTGATTTAAAACAATTAAGATGAAAACAAGTAGATGACGAACTCTTCAACCGTGCTTGATGATCCATGACTCTAGATACCGCAGCTCCTTGTTGCTCAGCGAGTGTCCGAGACCCGGATATGACTGCATATAAACAAATCTCCTCAGACGAATCTTGGTACATTGGGATTTCTCTTACGCATTTGCTTTAAATTATATCCTTGTGGACCAAATTTAAAAAGAGTTTGATATAATATACCTTGAATTCACAGGTCATACCCGCTTCTTCTAGAAACGAAAGAGCTGCTTGACCAGCTTCAAAGAGCACAAGCTCGTCATCAGTGCCATGTGACCACAAGATTGGTGTCTGCATATGCAAAAGCTGAAGACTTAGAAACCCAAAAAAACATTGACGTGAAAAATCAATGTTTGGAAGAAGCATGAATGATGAAACCTTCTTAGCCTCTTCAGGAAACTGACTGATGACAGCAGAGCTGAATGGAACCCATCCGCTAAGGACTGCTCCTCCTCCAAGAGTTTTTGGATAAAGAAGAACACTAGCCAAGGTTAAGGCACCTGAAGAAGATATTATTAAGAGTCAGAGCCACAATGCAAGATAAACAAGATTCAGATTGATCTAAAAGGAAAACAAGGTCTCTCTACCAAGAAACTGAAAATGAAAATCCATTGTAAAAGGGATAACTAATGTGGGTCAAGAGAAACCACCTCCTTGACTTAATCCACAGATAAATACGTTTTTAGGATTTGTTCCTTCTGCAATCTCGTGGTCTATAATGGCGTGGACGTTCTTAACTGCTTCAAGCACGCTGCTTTCATCAATTGGAGAGCCCTAACACATAAAAGCTACTTACTTGATGTCCTTTGACAAAACTTGTACAGATGCAAGAATGATGTGCTCTATCAGTTTAGAAAGTATTGCCAATCATATCATAAAGTACGTTATATCGAGAGAAAAGCAATACCGCCCTAAAAGGAAGTTCAGGGACATCAAACCAAGAAGGCATCACCCGACCGTCTGCATAAGAAAAACAACAAGAGAAAGGACTTGAGGTTTCTTTTCAAACGCATGGATCTTTATTGGATTAAGAGGCATGACAATATGACACCAACAGATACCAGAGGAATAGAAGAAGATCAATTTATGTCACTATATATTTACTCGGTTGTGTGTCTAGCATTAGCAATCTCTTTCAAGGGAAGAAAGGGGCAAATCATGCTAAATCCAAAAGGAAAAAAGACGAAATAGGATTAAAAAAACGAAACTTTCTCCAAGACAAATACACCAAAAACGCCTAAACCTAATCAAACAAATGAAACCCACGGCATGAAAAAACACAAACATAAATTGAACTAGAAATATGAAAAATAGAATGACCGTACTATTGCAGGATACCGGATTGAATGGGGCAGAAGGGAAGAGCCACCTAGTGTTACTTAATTCTGGGGATGTGAAGACCGTCTTGATGTGTTCGTTTGCAGGTCCAGAGTCGCCTAACCCGTGAAGCCACAAGATGAAGGTTCGAGCCATGGTGTTTGAGATTCGTTAAGTATGAGATTTGATGAGTAGGATTCCTAATGGAAAAGAAAACAAGAGCAGTTCTTAATAGCGTGATCGTGAGAGAAGAACGATCGTCTTTTTCCGTGACTCTGTGTATTCCTTTGCATGTTAAAAATCTCATCTACCTTCGCCATTTTCAATGGTGATCTTTGAAAAGTCTTCGCGACGACTTCAAAATCAGGTCTTAGTATTAACTAAATAGAGTGAATACATTCTGTCTTAGACTCTTTAGATTTTGGTATGTTGCAAGATACTATGTTGCAATCAATACTCCAAATAGCTAAACCGGTGATTTTCATTAAGTAGTAGTTCGTCCGAATATTTTTGTTTACTGAAGACGATATAAAACAAATTTACGAATTTTATTTTTCTACTAGTAGGAAACAAAAGCATGATCATAATTTTGGATATTTGGATTGTTTAAAATATTTTTACATAATATTGTATTTTAGATATTTATAATTTTTATTAAATTTTCGGTTTAGTTTTCAAATTTAAATAAAACAATTTAATTTTTTTTAAAATATTTTATTTTTTGATTTTTAGATATACAAATTTAAATTCTAATAAATATTTTACTAGTTCGATTTTGGTACCTCATAATATCTAATATATTATTTGGGAAACACTTTAACAAAATAATTTTATCCTAACGTGTTAATAACAAAAATATCATGCTGAAATATCAATACCACAACGAATTTCAAATTAAATATATAAAAGGGTTTAATTTACTAGAATAATTACAATACATACCACTAATATTAATTTGGTTAGAAAATAAATATAATTTATTCAACTAACCAAAAAATACTATTACATTTACAAAAATAATAATTTTTATTTCTTTAAATTTTTTATATGTTAATTTATAAATAATTTCAAATAAATATAAATAAATTTAAGTTACTACCATAATTCCTAATATATTATTTGAGAAACATTTTAATAAAATAATTTTACTCTGACGTATTATTAACAGAAATACCATACTGACGTTTCATCACTAAAATAAATTTCAAATAAATATATAAATGAGTTTAACTTATTAAAATAATTACAAGTATATCATTGTTATTAATTTAGTTATATAATTAATATATTTTATTAAAATAACAAAAAATACTATTAAATTCGTAAAAAATAATTATTTTTCTTTTTTTAATTTGTATATATAAAAATTAATGTTAAAAGTAATTTTAAATAAAAGTTAAAATTATATAAATATTTAATTTATATTTACTAATAAAATATAATTTGTGAACATGCGTGGGTATGAATCTAGTTCTGTTTGATTTTATTTGTAGTTTTTGATTCATGATATTTTGTTTGTCTCTGATTTTATGATTCATGATATTTTGTAAAGCCCCTACGTTTACCCAATCATGGTTTAATTCTCTTTTGTTAATAGATATTCTACTTAATCATTCTTTCCAATGCCAAAAATAACAAAAGTATGATTAAACAACGTCTCATCGACGTTTCTTCTAAATAAATGTTAAGAGGATGTTTAAGAATGGATATTGGTTAATCATTTGTCATCTACAATTTTTGGTGTTACTAATATTTCAAACACTAGATCGGTTTGGAGATGCAATTATGACGTTACATAAGATTGAGGAACATCGTTCAAGTTTAGGATAGATTTTCAAAAATGACCAAGGTATTTTTTAGAAAGTGTTATGGGGAAATTTCAAAAAACATACTGTTGTAAAAACTGAATTCTTTGCACTTATATGAATCCTACAATTAATTTGATTTTGGGGTATAAAAAATGATATTTGAAGGAGATATCATTAATCTCAACATCCTTGTCAACACAATAAAAAGAGTTATAATCTTCGATTATATCATTATATTGATATAGTTCAACAGTAGAAATCTAATTTTGAAACGATAAAATTTTCTTATCAAAATAGGAATGAAAATCGAACTGTACATGTTTGGAGTAGACGATCTGTTATTTCGGAAGAAAATTAGTAATTTTTCATAATTGTCAGTAATTTTAATTTTTTATGTAATTTCTGATTAATTTTTTTAAACGATAGCTTTTGTGATGAAAAAAATAACATCTAGATAATCAAAATGATTGATTGGTAAAGTATGAGTTCGTTTCTTAAATATGCGAGAATTCTACTTTGTCTCGTATAAGAGTGTTTGTTATTAGACGACCCGTTATGACTCTCAAAACAAAAACAGTAAAGCAATGAGATTAAGGGGTTCAAAGTCGTGAGATTACGTTATGACTCTTAAAACAAAAACAGTAAAGTCGTGAGATTAAGGGGTTCAAAGTCGTAAGATTAAGGGGTTTGGTATGAATAGTTGAATTTCAATGTATGTCTCTAATTGGTAATTTAATGCTCTTAGTTTTGGTAATCCATATTAAGAAATTAAAGAGACCCCAAAACCACTATCACATGTCGACGGTGTTAGTTGCGCGCCGCCCTTAGGTCTTTGTTTTTTTACATTTCCAAAATCCCGCTAGACAAAAGACTATAATGCCCCTCAATTGCCGAAACCCGAAAAGGGAAGAGAAGAAGAAGAAACGAGAGAGAGAGAGAGAAAGAGAGAAACGTCATCCGAAGAGTTTGTTCCCACCTGATTCCTTCCGATCTGCCATGGCAGGGTTTTATTAAGGCTAAGAGATTTTCTGGGTTCAGACCACGCGGTGAAGGAGGGTGATAGATCTCTTTTACCCTTACTTGCGTCGCTAGAAAAAGCGGTTTGTTCGTTTGCTGTTTCACTTTGTAGTTTCTCATGTGGATCGGTTTTCTTTCATGGTAGATTCTCTTATTTTGATTTCTGGATCGATGCTTTTTCATAAGTTTGACGTCTTGGATCTGATTATACTTCTGGATCCCCCTTAGTTTTGACCTGAGCAGGCTTTTTTTTGGAAATTAGTATTCTATTTTTTTTTGGTACTTCTGTGTGACCTAGATGCTGGTTTAGATTTGGAATTGTGTGTTTCAGTGATTGACTTATTCAAATATTTCTGGTTTTTTTGTTGGTGATCAAATCGCGTGATGGTTTTGAAGGTTTTCACTTCTTGTACGTTGTTGTAAAGATGTTTTGATCTAGTTTCACCATTTCCCTGTCTTGATTATTCACCCCTATGTGTTGGATTTTTAAATGATTAGTTTATACTTATTATGGTATATTGCATTCTTTTTGCAATTAAAATGTTAACTGGAATCTGTGTGTATTGGTTACTCAGCTGTCGTTTTCAATTTTGTTGGAGCCTTGAGAGACGCTCTTGTGAGGCAAATGATTAATAAAGTCAAGTATTACAGAGATTCCCGTTCTTTCTTTTGCATTATTTCATTTCGTGAATCAATCAGAAAGCTTTTTGTGGTGGCTTTGGTGCACTTTAGATGAAGCCTATTTTCTTTTTCCTCGTTATGTTTGATCTTTTCAGATGGGTTTTGATGGTTTTGTACCCTTGGCTTTTTTTGGTTCTCTAGTGTCTAAAGTCTTACACTGTGGAGTAAATTCATACTGCGAGGATAGAAATGGCAGATGGGATATCGAGCTTTTGGGGTCCTGTGACTTCTACTATAGAGTGTTGTGAGAAGAACTACGCATATTCGTCTTACATTGCAGAGTTCTATAACACCATATCCAATGTCCCTGGAATTCTTCTGGCTCTCATCGGTCTTGTCAATGCGTTAAGGCAACGGTTTGAGAAGAGGTTCAGCATTCTTCACATATCAAATATGATACTTGCTATCGGCAGCATGCTCTACCATGCCACTTTGCAGCACGTGTAAGTATATTTCCATTCTAGGTCTCTTGACTTCCATGGGCATGTAAAATTCATCATTACATATTTGTAGTTGTTTGATTGATACGTAAAAGTTTCCAAATTTTTATCATGATCCTAAATTCGTGTTATTGAATTATAATTCTCGGTTACTTGATTCAAGCAGGCAACAACAGAGTGATGAGACCCCAATGGTGTGGGAGATACTTCTATACATGTATATCCTTTACTCACCAGACTGGCATTACAGAAGCACGATGCCCACTTTTCTCTTCCTCTACGGTGCTGCCTTTGCCGTTGTCCATGCTTTCCTCAGGTTTGGCATTGGTTTCAAGGTTCACTACGTGATCCTTTGCCTTCTATGCATTCCTCGGATGTACAAGTACTACATTCATACAGAGGATGTCGCAGCCAAAAGGATTGCGAAATGGTATGTTGCGACGATCCTTGTGGGAAGCGTTTGCTGGTTCTGTGACCGTGTTTTCTGCAAGATGATATCTCAATGGCCTGTGAATCCTCAGGGTCATGCTCTGTGGCATGTCTTCATGAGTTTTAACTCTTACTGTGCAAACACATTCTTGATGTTTTGTCGAGCTCAGCAACGTGGATGGGATCCAAAGGTAAAATACTTTCTGGGAGTTCTTCCTTATGTCAAGGTCGAGAAGCCAAAAACACAATGAGAAGAAAAATGGGGAGAAAAATTGCCCAGAAGAGAAGATCTTAAATATAGTTTTTTGTTCATCGTTTTGTCAGAAATTTCGACGTCGGTTATTTTATTTTATTTTATTTTTGGAAGTGAAACTCTCTAGATACCGAGTCTAGATTTTTATTCTTTTTTCTGTATTAGTTATTGGGGATGACCATGAGCAGAAATGATTTTTTTAACTTTGCCTGATAAGCTCCTGCTTCTTTTTCTTGTGGTTAGTTCTTGATCACTCTTCTTCCTCGACTACATAATTTGTACCATAAATGTTTCTTCTTCCCTTGGAGACATCATCATTATCTTCGTCTTCATCGATCTCCTCTTTATCTTCTCCTCCAACCTTGTTCCCATTCTCCTCCCTTTTCACAACTCCATTACCCTGCTCCCCGTTGCGAAGATCTTGCGATTTTCTCTGTTCGTCATCGTAAGCATTAACCAACGGCAAAAGAGGGTTGTTAAAACCCAGTGGTTGAGGTGGTTCAGTAACTCTCTTCCGCTTTACTTCTTCTCTCTTCCTCAGAAGCACCATTTTAATTTCTTTCTCACTTTTCATCCTTAAAATTCCTTTAAGCAAACGTGCTTCACCCTAGAGCACACAAAACCAGCGATTCAGGAAAATTCAACCAAAAACCGGAAATGATTCTTCCAAATAAACGCCATGGACTTCACTTTAGATCATAGGAGTCGATGATGGTGAATCTACTCCAGCATAACCCTCACAAAAACTTTCCTCGAAAATTCCAAAATTCGCTAAAACGCAAGACGTTCCAACCAAAAAACTTCAAGGGCCGACTCGAGGCGAATGGGAAACTACAGAGTAGCTTCATATTTCTTATTGGGCCTTACTGCTCAATGTTATTTTCATATTTCTTGCATGCAAAGATTGACGATCCAATTACTAAATTCCCATTTGTACCCTCAAGCTTCTCGAAACTAAGAATAGTTAACGCGTCAAAATCTATGGGGATATATTCGACATTTAGCGAGCAAAGAGATGAAACCAGCTGGCCAAAGAAGTAAAAGCAATCAGATTAACGGAAACGACAGTAATACCCTCTACCTAGAAGCCTTAGAAACCATGACTCCAAAGGATAATATCGACATTCACATTCACTTGATAAATCTAAGCCAACCGTGAAGGGCATATACGTCATTCTTGGAGTTATAAAGACAGAAATAGAGAGAAAAGACAGACGACGAAGAAGAGAGAGAAAGAGACAAGGGTAGAGAGAGATAGAAAGGATAAGAAAGAGATTTTCTTTCTTGTGGGGTATTTGTTTATAATTTTTTGTTGTTGTTCTTCTGGTATATGAAAAAGCTTTGAAATTCTCTCGTCAATGGTGTCGGACCAGGATCTAGCGAAAGGAGTCGAGACTTTGCTCCGGCAATCTGACCCTAGCTCTCTCACATCTTTAAACAGTGTTGTTCAGCAGCTTGAGGCTAAGCTAGGGTTAGACCTCACGGAGAAGACGAATTTCATCAGGGATCAGATCAATCTCCTCCTCCGTGCTCACCCAACCGCTTCTGCTTCCGCCTCTGCGTCAACCGTACAACCTCCGCCTCAACAGCAGCAGCAGCAGCAGCATGTGCATTCAGTCGTCAATGTTCCGGCGAAAGGGCATTTCACACTTCATCCTCCGTCTCAACTCTCTCCTTCCCATTCGCAACAGCAATATCCTCCTCCTTTCTCTCTTCAGCCTCCGTATCACTCTTATGACCTCAATTTCCGGCAGCCATATCCGGCTTATATGCCGCAGCAGAACCAGCAGCAATCTCCGCGACAAGGACCATCTCTGCTGCTTTCACAAGGCGCCAACGCTTCTCTCCCTGTTATTCAATCCCCAAAAGAGAGGTCTGTTTTGGGGTTGTTAGGTTTCCCTTTCATTAATTTGAGGTTTAATGTTCGTAGTCCTCCTCAATGTCGTTCCGATTACAGTAATTAGGGATTTTATATTTAGGAATGTCTAAATCTTAGGTCAATTTTGCTTATTTTCTGGTTTTTATATCTAGAACTATCATCCAGTGATATTTTGAGTACATTGATACACACGCACCGCTCTATAATAGTGGTTACCTCTTTCTGATGTACCTAAAATTGGATTTTTCCTACAAATTTCTGTCATTTTGCTCAAAATATCAAACATTTTATCCAGAAAGTGTTTTATGACTTGGGTTTGTCAACTTTTTCCCATTGTTCTCCATTGCAGTGTTCCAGCTGGAACAAAAAGAAAGGGTGGCCCTGGAGGATTAAACAAAGTCTGTAGGGTTTCTCCAGAACTCCAAGTCGTTGTTGGTGAACCTGCCCTTCCGAGAACTGAGGTTATCACGGTCTTTTGTTACGATTATCTGTTATTCTAATTTGTATTGTCGTAATTGGGTTTGTTATAAAATTGTTGCTATATTTGGCTTTTGGTTTCAGATTGTGAGGCAACTGTGGGCCTACATAAGGAAGAATAACCTCCAAGATCCGAGCAACAAGCGAAAGATCATCTGTGATGATGCGTTACGCGTGGTTTTTGAAACTGATTGCACTGACATGTTCAAAATGAATAAGTTGCTTGCTAAGCATATTCTCCCGCTTGAGCCATCAAGTAATGGTTCATTACGGGCACTTTTTTCCTCCACTCCAAAAGTTCTTGGTTAGTTCTATGTTACTGACTGTTTGAGATCTCTTTTGGCAGAAGACTCTGGACAAGCGAAACGGGCAAAAGCTGAGGTGGAGACTAAGACTGAGATTGAGACTGAGACTGAGACCACTGAGCCTGTTAGTTCAACTGTTGGATTATCTGAGCCACTTGCTAAGTTTTTGGGCACTGGTGAGGCTGAGATGTTGGATGAAGAGATTATTCGCCGTGTTTGGGAATACATTAAACTCAACAAATTAGAGGTGGGGGTTTTATCTTAAGGTCCTTGTGAATGTTGACATACTCTGGTAGTCTGGTTGCTCCTTCAGTAGTTCAGTTCTTCCCAGAAGTTTCGTGTTTGCTGTAAACAAAAGCTTACTGTGGATTTTCTCTATAAGTTAATTTACAAAATTGGATTTCACATTTCCGTATGTTTTTGGGTTTTTTAAATGGCCATAAACAAGAAACTAAGCACAGTTTATTCTGCTTTTCAACATGTTCTCAGGACCCAGTAAATCCAATGGCTATTCAGTGTGATGAGAAGCTCCGCGATCTCCTTGGATGTGAAAGCATTTCAGCTGTGGGGATAAATGAGATGCTGAGGCGCCATATGTACAAGCGGTCTTGATATCTTCTGGTCTGACTTAATTAACTAGGAACTACTAGTGTAAGAGATGTTTGATTTCACATATTATGACATTTATGCATCAGTATTGTCCAAAACGGCAATTGACTTCTATCGTCATTATCTTGCAGGTGTATCTAAGGAACCTACTGATGACTTGTGGGTGTAGAACTGTGATAGTGAGAAAAGAACCTGTTCACTTTAACTTCTTTTAAAGCTATTTTCATCTACCTTTGGGTTCTTTGTTCTAGTTGGTTTTGTATCGAAGTGTTTAGGTTGATATCGTATTTAGTATTTCACAGTTCAAGAAATCTTTGATTTTCAAGTACTGAAAACTCTAGTGTAAGGTTCAAATGGCGCAGATATTTTGTATTTAACGCCCTTTGCCCATGGATGTGTTAGGAAGAAAACCATGTGTTTAACTATGTTTTCCCGGATGGAAGTATTTGCATCCTACTGATATAAACAATCTTATTTTCTATGGTTTTTCTTCGTCCTGCTATCTTCCGTGTAATTTTCTGTGTTTCTATGAGAATCTTGGTTGGCTGAAGTAGAAAGCGGCTGCAGCAAGCAGCAGAAGAGCAAGTAACAGAAATGTCATTGTTTGTCTCCTTATGTTTTCTGCTGGTCTCAAGTAAGTGACTATCCTATCAGCCAAGCTCACTGCAAAGGCCATAGTTCTCTGCGAAAGAACAATGATAAACCAAAATAGGTAAGTTTTCCCACATGAGTTGTTTATTGAAATGAATTGATGTTTGAGAGATTAATATTTGATGAGACTCACTAGTCTAAGAGGCTCCATGTGAAAGATGGGCTCCATGAACATCTCCACATTCCTGCATAGTTTTAGTTTAAAGCATGATCATGGATTATAATGGGTTTGAAAACCGAGTTTGGACTGCAATGATTACCGACTTTATGAGCAGCTTTCCTCGGTAGATGTGGCATATGTGGAAACTGAATCCCTTCCCCAACTGGATGTTTGGCTTCTCCCATTCTGCACATAATCACAGGGAAACTGTTGTCAGAACAGTCATGTAATTTTGGTTTTTTCCGATTGGGTAAAATCCTGGTCTGGTGATATGGAAGACGTGTTCCGGTTTTGGTATGGTGGAGATCTTGTTAAAGGGCTTCAAGTGAATCTTGAGATTACCTTAACCAGACCAAGTAGGATCGATTTTGATTTAAGGTTATCATGTAACCGATTAGGATTTGGGGACAAGGAGACTAACCGATTTGCCATTGAACACCGACGGTCATCCCATCTTTGGACGTTGGTTTCACAACAATCCTTAAATCTTTCCCTAGCTTCATCATCAGCCAGTAGAAGAATGCCATCACTTGCTACCAATATCACCCATAAAAGAGAAGAGACAGAATTTGGAATCAATGATTTCTACAAGAAAGTAATCAAGATGCCAATATGCTTTACCTTCTTGCCTTGTAAGAGTCGATAAGTAGATAAAAAATTGCAAAAGCATTGGCATTCATCTCCAATAACTTCTGAAATTCCATCGATGTTTCGGTCCTTGATATCGGTGTATAGTTTTAAAACCACCTTTTCTGCCCGAGAGTCGTCTTCGCTATCCTCATCTGTTGCACTGTCTTCTTTGTTGCTCTCCTTTTCATCTTCCATTTCTTCATGTCCTAACTTTCTTGCCCTTTTCTGATGTTTCAAAGTCTTCTGATTTGAGTGTAATTGGTTCAATCCAAAACTCTGATTGACAGAACCCTTTCGACTCGTTGATAACACCCAAAAATTTTCCCCGTAATTTGAGCATGTGCTAAAGCTATTAAATGTACATGCACCTAGTTGAATTGCTGATAACATATAAGATGATGCCATTGCTTATATAAACTGGATTGGTTTTCTGCTGATTACACAAAAAGAGTAGTATAATACATTTATAGTAGGTTTGTGAAGAAGAAAGATTTCATTTGTAAGCGAAGTGTGGAAGAAACGAATCAATGAATGTTTTAGTTTGTTGGACAAAGTAAAGTGGTAAAAGAATGCTACAAATCTGGCAAGATAAGAATATTTTTCTTTAATTAATGTTAATGGGCCCATCATCTGGGTCATAAATGGACCGTTAATGGATCGTTAATGGACTATTAATGGGACGTTAATGGACTATTAATGGGACGTTAATGGACCGTTAATGAACCGTCAATACATCGTTAATGGATCGTTAATGGACCGTTAATGGATCGTTAATGGACCGTTAATGGACCGTTAATGGATCGTTAATGGACCATGGACCGTTAATGGATCGTTAATGGACCGTTAATGAATCGTTAATGGACCGTTAATGAATCGTTAATGGACCGTTAATGGATCGTTAATGGATCGTTAATGGACCGTTAATGGATCGTTAATGGACCATAAACAAACCCTTTGCATATATGTATAATATGTAATCAGTCTACATATAACCGACCAATCAATCACCGGTCTTGTTACACCGCATGCTCTTCCCAACGCTTGTTTCCAAGGGTACAAACACAAAAGGCACCATTCTGCATTTAAAACTGTCTTAGACCACATAAGGATGATATGCATCATAAGGATGATATGCATCATAAGGATGATATGCATCATAAGGATGATATGCATCATAAGGATGATATGCATCATAAGGATGATATGCATCATAAGGATGATATGCATCATAAGGATGATATGCATCATAAGGATGATATGCATCATAAGGATGATATGCATCATAAGGATGATATGCATCATAAGGATGATATGCATCATAAGGATGATATGCATCATAAGGATGATATGCATCATAAGAATGATATGATAATGATGCAGCTTGACTAGTATAAACTATAGCTGTGATGAATCATGTCTTCCTCAAGCGTGTTTTCGAAGCTAATTCTTGAAATTGCATATCGACGAACTCAACCGATACAATGATTCTTCAATTAAGGACTAAGCATAGATCATTTCATGAATGCTCTCAATAAAGAATCTTATGTTTAAATACCAAAAATCTTATAAACACTAGCCTAACGATTCACAACCTCGCAATTCAAATCTAACAGCTGTATAATTCTACAGGAAATGCATCGAAACGCTCTTTGACGCAATAGATTGCTAACTGGTAATCAATATGCAACCTATCATCGAGAGGGCAAAGAGAGAAAGAGAAGATTTTAACCTTATCTTCGGCACGCAAAGGAAGATGAAGAATAATCTCCAGAGGCTCTGCATCGGCAGCCACAACCACGAACTCAGAGTTTCCACGGTTTCAGTGTCTTGGTAGCTTCTAGCTTTTCTTGGGAATCTGCTAATGATACGCCTTAGGGTTCACTGCTTCCACCGTCATCTTAGTGTTAGAGCTCAGAGAAGAGAAGTGATGAGAAGAAGGTTTTAACTTCTTTGACCGTATTTGACAGTGTTTATGGCTTATGAAAAACACTCTCCATGGGCCAGAAGGTTTAGATAACAAATATATAATGTTAAATCCATCGTGCAGAGGCTGATCGTATTTTCTTCACCGGATCGAGCTCAAAGCGAGAAAAGTTGGTAGAAGAGGATTATCAATGGCGGAAGATTTAGTCCTCGATACGGCGATCAGAGACTGGGTTCTGATCCCTCTCTCTGTCGTGATGGTTCTCATTGGTATTCTTCGCTACTTCGTCTCCAAGCTCATGCGTTCTTCTCCGACTCCCGATGCGAAGATGGTCAAAGAAGGGTGAGTCTTCGTTTGCTTTCCCTCTCTGTTTGATTACTTGTTTGTCAGAATTAGCTGATTGGATTTTGATGTGTTTGGTTTTCCAGACAAGTTGTTATTAGGGCTCGGAATCTGAAGGCAGGTGCCAATTTTATCCCGCCTAAGTCCTTCCGAGCTCGGAGATTCTACTTCAGCAACGAGGTATGCTTTCTGTGATTTGACCTATGGTTTTTCCAGTTTCTTATTTAGTTATGTGGGCAAGTTTGTAACTTTCCAAGTTTCAAGTTTCTCATCACTCATCAGCATAGTTTATCTGATTTGTTCTTTGCTACTTTATGAAAACTTTTGTTTTTCAAGTCTAGTTTAATTCCTCCAAATGATGGAGCTTTCTATGCCGATTGCAAAAAACAAAGTTAATGCACAAAAAGGTTTTGGCTTCTGTGATTGAGTACTACCTTAAGGAATGGCCAATCATGTTATGTGATTGAGTATTACCTTTAGAATGAACTTCTTCCATATTTTGAAATTATGTTCTATACTAGTTACTATAAGAGTTGTTCCGTGCATTTTTATGGAAGCTTTAAGCTTGTTTGTTTTTTTCATTCTTAATAGTGTTTCCTTGTTGCTTGAAACAAGATTACCGTGTACTAGAAGAGCTCTACCATTCTCAGTAGTGTAATTTTTGTGCTGTTCAAATAAGGAATAGTCAGGAATTAGTATCGATTGCTGCAGGAAAATGGATTGCTATATGTTCCCAAGGACCAAGCTCAAAATCCTCAAGCCCAGATGTTTTCTGATCCCAACATGGCCATGGATATGATGAAGAAAAATCTGTCAATGATTATACCGCAGGTAAAAGTAAATTTGAATTCTCCTCGTGTTATTGGTAAACTAGAAAACTGATGAACTCTACCATCTGCCAGACGCTCACTTTTGCATGGGTCAACTTCTTCTTCTCTGGGTTTGTTGCAGGTTTGTTTCTTTTTAAATATTATGGCCCTTTTTTAAGCTTCACAGGCGTATAATAAAAAATCACATTGTTTGCATTTCCTGGTCTTTTTGAAATACTATTGTCTTGCGTTTGTGTTTATCAATTATCACCTCCTTTACTCTAAAGTGTCTGCAATGCCTAAGCAGCTGAAACTTGCTAGTATTATCTTACAGCAAAAATACCATTTCCGCTGACTCAGAGGTTCAGATCAATGCTACAGAACGGAATCGATTTGAGCACTGTCGATGTTAGCTATGTGAGCAGCCGTTCATGGTATGCATCTAGTTACATAGAGAGTGACACATGTCTGTTAGTTTTGTTTACATCTCTTGTTTCATGAGCTGTTCTTCCATGTCTCAGGTACTTCTTAAACTTGTTTGGATTAAGAGGCTTATTCAGTCTCATTCTTGGAGATGAGAATGGTTAGTGTTGACATACTCTACATATATGCACCATTTTCCTCAAAAGCTCTGATTTTAAACATTCTCATCTTCTTGGTGAATCCTTTCTAGTCATTGTAAGTATTATGTTTCTTATGCAGCAATTGATGATACACAACGAATGATGCAAATGGGTGGATTTGGTTTCGATGCATCAAAGGTAGACATAATACCACCTTTCTCGATATTGCATCATTTGACTGTTATTTGTTCTCGCATAGATTCATAACCTATTTGGCTTCTAAATACTTTGAGATTTCATTGAATAATCCTACATTCTGATCGAGGTCCAAGCCTGATTTTCTATCGTTGCATTTTCAAACTATCCTCAGAGCCTGAGTGCAGAGAAGGATGGTCTCGACATAATTCAACATGAATGGGCTCTACCCAGATTCGAACACCGCGCAGAATCCGTTTTGAGAAAACTCACCAGGTAGAAGAGAGACAGTATTCAAATCTTGCTCTTATGCTTTTGTTTTTCTGCTAATAGCTATTAGATTCTTATGTGTGTTTGTTCCTAATGACATTATGTTCTCTACAAAGTCTTCTTCAGTGACAATATTTGCATCCCAAATTTTACTAAAAGTATATTCTCTTAGGTCATGAACGTCCAATAGGTTAATAGAGTTAATACTAAAACCTCATATGGAATTAGGATTTGATTATGACCAGTGGTTACATTAGGGAAAATCATAGATGCAATAGTTTTTAATAATAAAAAAGGACATTTGGGTTAATAGTGTAGAATCAATTAAGGCTGAAACTGCCAAATTAAGTTCACGGGAAAAGACCATGTAGACGTATATAATTGACATTATGAAAAAAGGGGATAAGTCAGATGCATTTTTTATGTGATATATTTATATAATCAAAATCGTAAATCTCTGAAATTCGTACCTATTGCAAGTGGATTTATATTAAAATTCGTAATCTTGTGATATTCACTGGTTTGCCAAAAAAAATTAAGTTTTTAAGTTTCTCCACGTTCGTATGTTAATTAATATACTTATTTATAAGGATGTTGGAGGTTGAATTTTCAAAAATATATATAAACCCACCATTTTCTTAGGGAATGATTGTTCTTTGATTCATCTTGCATTTCAATTAAAGCCCAGTCGAATACACGTGTGTAACAACAGTACCATACTCACGGGCCAAAAAAATATAACGGATTATCTTATTTTGTGTTTTTTAAACTGAGGAAAATAATAGTTTCATAGTTAAAAAACACAGATTGACTAAAAAGAACAAATCATAGATATTTTATTCAATAGGACAAATGAACAAATTACAAGAGAGAAAGAGAGGGTAAGACTCAAGAAAGGAGCTCTCAAGACAGAACAAAAAGAAAACAACACAAACCCGTCGATGTTCCTCATCAGTTTCAACCAACTCAAAATAAACGAACACAAAAACAGAACATATAACGATAAAATATATATCAAGATTTGTTCGTAACTGATTTATTAATGATTTAAGGGCACTGGAAGCCACGTGGTGCCTTCCTGCTGCAAACATTGAGAAGCAAGCTAAGGTTGATTGGAAGGTTAAGGTTGATGCCAAGAACACTAGCCTTTAGGGCAGTGCAAAGACAAACCGCAGCTTCGAGATCGACCAAACCCTTGATGAGGCTGCAACATGGAGTCACAGGAGGAGTTCCAAGAGTCACATCTTTCAACAAGTTGAGCGCGTTTACACAAACACCGAGCTTTATGGTATCTTTAGGGCAAGTTCCGGTGGTCGTTGGTGCGGTTGGGGTGCTTGGTTTGTGTTTACGCGGCGGAGGAGGACAATCGATACTTCGTGTCGCTGTAGTGAAGGTGAAGAAAAAGATGTTGAAGAGAATGAAGATAACACGAGAGTTTCTAAGAGCCATTGCTTCCTAATTTGAAGGAACAACAACAACAACAAAAGCCTGAAAGAAACTATTTCAAGTTGACAACTACGTAGAGAGTAGTAGTGGTAGTGGTAGTGGTAGTGGTAGAAGTGGTGGTAGTGAAGGTGTATTTATAGGGGAAATGGATAGCTTGATTATAGAATTAATTGATATATATATATTATAAGCTAAATGATTTGATTAATAATAGTTGTTATTATAACTTTTATGTGAAACCGACCATGTTCTTTGCCCTTGGGTATAGCTGGCGATCGTCACAAGAGTTTTAAAACCAAGTATAAAGTTGCTATATTAAAATGGTTTTTCTGTATATCCTGTTTCGTTGGTATTAGTAGATCCTTTTGATCTGAAATTATATGGTTTTAAAAAATGAAATAATCATTCTTTTTATAAAATGATATACTTATTAAAAACTTAAACTAGTTACATTGAGATACACTATTTTCAAGAAAACGAGTTTTTTCTCTCTAGGATTTTAAAAATGGGCCGTTACGGAAGTATCCTCCTTCGGTAACGGATGGGCCGATACACTCTGCCGGGCCTAGACCCACTGCTATCGTCGGAGAAGAT
This sequence comes from Pugionium cornutum, assembly GCA_018901935.1. Taxonomy (NCBI): domain Eukaryota; kingdom Viridiplantae; phylum Streptophyta; class Magnoliopsida; order Brassicales; family Brassicaceae; genus Pugionium; species Pugionium cornutum. Next base: position 35,218,076 of record CM032165.1, read on the forward strand.
TCTTAGCGGGAATGTGGTTGTCTCTCCCCCGATCCTTTTCCTAAACGATTCGGAAAGTATATCCTGGGAGTTAAATCTCGGATCCCAGGTAAAGAAACCTGTGGATTCCGTATATTTCTACAAATTGCATGAACAAAGGAAAGTTTCCTTGTCATAGAGTGATTCGAGAGGTGCGGGATCCCGTCAGATCCGTCCTCTTGCCATAACCGGTGAGGCAAAACCGCGAAGATGCCGTCTGGTGAATCCTAGGGCTACGGGAATCCTTGGTTCTCCCCCTATAAATAGATCTTGGGATCGGACACCCTTAATCATCCCGGAAAAAATCTTACCTCAGAGAAAATCGCCACCGCCCATCCTCCCGAGTATCCCTCTCCCGTTTCTCTGCGAGCTGCTCCTCCGAGTTGTTGCTCGGTAGAATCGCCGGGAGTTGAATCCCGACAATATACTCTGCCCCGAATCCCTCTGTCCCGAATCCTCCCTAAATCCCGCTTTCTTCCCAGCCCCCTCACCGGCAAATTCCTATCCCTCGTCGGTTTTTTCTCTCTGGCATATCGCGTATAATAGCCGAGAAACTCGGGAATCTTCTACCGAGTTGAATTCCCAGTTAAGCTTAAACCGTGACACCTCACATGGTTTAATTTTCAATTCTCGGTTTTCCTTTAGTAAACCGGTTCGGGTCCAATCCCTAATTTCGGGTGCTCGGTTTATCCTAATTGAAATCGGTTTTCTCAATTCCATCTCAATAATGATAATTGCTGGGCATTTGGTCATGAAAGACAAACGAGTCGTAGGAAAGAAAAGCCCAATTAAGATTAGGGCTTTTGACAATTCTGCAGTCTTGAAAAGGTTTGAATCTACCTTGGTGGGCCGAATTCTGAATATGCCAATGCAAGGGCATAGGGTTAGGACATTTATGTCCTTATTGCCATCAATCTGGCAATGTGAGGGTCGGGTCCAAGGGCAAGATTTGGGCCACAGCAAGTTTATGTTCCGGTTCAACAATGAGGCGGATATTGAAACTGTTCTAGAAAAGCGACTCTATCACTTTGACGAGTGGATGACCACACTGGAAAGATGGGTACCAAGCGTCCGCCCGGACTTCCCATCTACCATAGTGTTTTGGATCATGATAGTGGGGATCCCTACTCACTATTGGGCTGAAGAAACGGTAGTTGATATCGGACAAGCCACTAGGGAACTACTGCAATACGACGTTGTTTAAGCTAGGATCTGTGTATCGCTCGACATGAATGAGCCCCTCTCTTTCGCAAGAGATCTTGAATTTGCAAACAGCGATGTGGTCCCCATTACGCTCGACTATGAAAAACTGTCCAAATCTTGCATTGCCCAAAAACTGTCCCCATTACGCTCGACTACCTTCGCATAACTCACGATGTACGTCATTACCCAGAAAAGAGAGAAGTATCAACCAGAGCAAGGGACTTGCCTGCCCTCCCTCGCCAGGAAGAGTACGAGGCGAGGCGGCCAAGGTTAGATCGGGAAGGCCCAGCTCCAGGCCCCGTGAATGGAAATAACGGAAGAAGGGTGACATCGGAGAAAGAATCCCGGCCTCCCTCTGCTTGGAGAGAACTGAAATTTGGGGATGAGAGAGGAGCGATCCCGCCCAGGGAAGATAGCGAAGACCAGATGAGCGCTCGCACCAAGAGCTATAGCCATGAGACGTGAGGGAAAAAGACCAATATGGTTTAGGTCCCCAGATAAAGGCGACGGCCAGGACAAAGAGAAGGAGAACGGCATTAGAATTGTTCGCGGATCCTCCTCCTCAAGCCAGCCTGCCCCCCCTCGCTGAAAATGGGGTCCTTCCCCAATTCCAGGTAGCTAATGATGAGACCATAAACCCTAAGGAAATTATCTCACCTATGAGAGACATATTGGCAGGGGCTGGATTCAGGATGGATAAGAGGAAGCAGGTAGAGTCAGGCCGCCCTGACAAGCGGGGTACTCATGCAGGGAAGGCCCTTCAGGTGAGGAAGAAAATAGGGAGGAGCCCTTTCAAGCCGGCCAGGACGATGAAGCAAATTGCACTACTCTTTGGAGAGGCCAGGAAATTGGTGAGGTCCCTACCAGAGGGAAATAGAGGGAAAACCCTGTCGACCTCAGCGATGGTCCCGCATGGCGGGGAACCATCTGAGGGTGCTAAAGATCCGGTGGCTAAAGATAAGCCACCGGAGAATGCCTAATGATCCTAAGTTGGAACTACCAAGGAGCTGGTAGTTTCTTGGCAGTTCAGAGGTTAAGGGAATTGCGCAAAACGCTATTCTCGGGGTTACTTTTTCTTATTGAAACGAAACAGAGCAAACACTTCATCCAAGATCTTCAGGCTCATCTAGGATACGATTTTTTGTTTACGGTCGAGCCGTCAAGTCTCAGTGGAGGCCTGGCCCTTTTGGCTCGTGCCGAATTTAATGTTGTTGTTTTATTTTCGAATAAAAATATCATCGATGTATCTGCTACTATTGATGGTAATAAAGTATTTCTTTCTTTAGTTTATGGGGATCCTGTTGTACGATTTTGAAACATTGTCTGGGAACGTCTTACCAGAATTGGTATATCCTGGTCGGAACCGTGGTTTATGATAGGTGACTTTAATGAGATAAATGAGAACCATGAAAAAACAGGAGGAAGAATTCGGCATGAAAATTCATTCTTGGACTTTAGGCTAATGCAGGAAAATTGTGGGATGTGTGACTTCCCCTTTAAAGGTAATTGTCTGTCCTGGTATGGTAGAAGAGGAGCTAATACTATCCGGTGCCGACTGGATAGGGCTATGGGTAACGAGGAATGGCACAATGTGTTCTCCCACACATTCGTGGAATACCTACGTTTTTGTGGCTCTCATCACCGCCGTGTTTGGATCCACATCAATAACAAGGTCAGTAAACCAGGACTATGTTTCCGATTTGACAAGCGATGGCTTTCTAAGTCCAACTTTGAAGAGGTCGTAAGGAATAGCTGGTTATTCCCGGAAGAGCCAGTGGGACACCAAATCCAGGATCGTATTGCTAGATGTTGGAGAGCTATTTCCAGATGGAGATGCGGGGAGAAACTCGATTCATCTCGTTCAATAGAAGATCTCAGAGAGCGGCTGGAGAAAGCCCAGTCGGACGACATGATAAATTCAACGGATATTCAGATGATACAAAAACAACTTCATGAGGCCCTTTATGAAGAGGAGATTTTCTGGCAACAAAAGAGTCGGGCCCTTTGGCTCAGAGAGGGAGACCAGAATACTAAATTTTTCCATGCATGCACTAAACAACGGCGGGCAAGGAATCGTATTATCGGTCTTTTGGACAAAACAGGAGTATGGACCGAAGAAGAATCAAGTGTGGAATCAATAGCGATAGAGTATTTCCAAGAACTTTTCTCCCCTACGACACCCGTAGACTTGGGAGGTTCTCTGAGCCATGTATCTTCGCATGTCACACGTGAAATGAACTCACGACTGACCTGAGATGTTTCAAAGGAAGAAGTGAAAGAGGATTTATTCGCGATGCACCCTGAGAAAGCCCCCGGGCCAGATGGTATGACAACCTTGTTCTATCAAAATTTCTGGAATCTGCTGGGGGACCATATGTTGGAATCGGTTAGAGGTTACATGACACTTGGGAAGATGGAACCTACCTTCAACGAAACCAACATTTGTCTTATCCCAAAACGGCAAAACCTAGATCGATGTGAGACTTCAGGCCCATAAGCTTGTGCAACGTAAGTTACAAGATTATATCCAAGGTCTTATGCCATAGACTCAAAGAATTCCTACCTGTAATGATCTCGGAAACGTAATCAGCTTTTGTCCCTGGAAGGGTTATCTCCGACAACATCCTCATTGCACAGGAGGTTTTCCACGCACTAATAACCAAGTCAAAATGCTAAGCAAACTTCCTTGTTATCAAGACAGACATGAGCAAGGCCTACGATAGAATGAATTGGAGATTCCTAGAAGCCTTGATGGCAAAATTAGGTTTCGACAAGGAATGGATTTCTTGGATTATGGGGTGTGTGACTTCGGTCTCTTATCAGGTGCTCCTAAATGGAACACCAAAAGGTTCGATCATCCCAGGACGAGGCCTTAGAAAAGGAGATCCCTTATCACCATATTTGTTTATCCTTTGTACAAAGGCACTAATAGCCAGCCTAAAGGCGGCTACGGACTCAAACCAAATCTCTGGACTACGGGTGGCCCCTTCAAGTCCACCAATTTCCCATTTACTCTTTGCAGATGATAGTTTGTTCTTTTCCGAGGCCTCCGTGGAGCAGTGCAAGACGTTGTCAATTGTACATCGAACCTAATGTAGGGCTTCTGGTCAACAAATAAATCTAGACAAGTCTAGTATTGTTTTTGGTAAGAGGGTGTCTGGGACAATACAAATAGCCATAAAGGAGGCCCTGGGAATAGTTCGACTAGGTGGCATGGGGAACTATCTGGGACTCCCTAAAAATCTACAAGGGTCCAAGGCCCATATTTTCGCATATGTCAGAGATCGGATCCAACAAAGGATTAATAGATGGTCTGCGAAGCTGCTATCCCAAGGAGGGAAAGAAATTATGATCAAGTCGGTGGCTATGGCAATACCGACTTATGTCATGTCATGTTATCTACTACCCAAAATATTGTGCGATAAGCTTACAAGTGCAATCAGTAAGTTTTGGTGGACATCTAGATATACGGGCTCCAGGATCTACTGGCTCCCCTGGACGACCCTGTGCTTACCCAAATCCGAGGGAGGACTTGGATTTAGGTCATGTGCTGACTTTAATAAAGCTCTCCTTGCAAAATAGCTATGGAGAATATAGAAATACCCGGCATCATTAGTAGCCAGAGTCCTAAAAGGACGCTACTTTAAAGACTCACATGCCTTTAAGGCAAAAAAGGCATATCGACCATCCTATGGATGGCGTAGTATCTGGTCAGCTAAAGATCTGATAGATAAAGGCGCGAAGAAACTCTATGGAGCTAGACCTGACGATCAGGTATGGGAGGATCCCTAGATCCCTGATACGTACCCAAGAGCACCACGGGGATTGGAAAATCGCCCTTGCCCAAGGCTCTCTATTCAGGATCTCACACACTCAGGGCAGGGTGCCTGGAAGATTACTGAATTAAAACGCTGGTTCCAACAAGAAGACATAAACCTGATTGTTAGCCTCAAGCCGACACCTAAAAGTTATGGTGAGAACTATTGTTGGTATGTGAACAAGACTGGTGTTTATTCAGTAAAGTCAGGGTACGAGACACTCCAACTACTGGAGAACACCAAAAGGGACTTCATGCTACAGAAACCATCTTTAAACCCTCTGAAACAGGCAGTGTGGAAAATAAAAGCACCTAGGAAAATACAACATTTCCTGTGGCATGCCCTCTCGGGAGCACTGGCAACCAATGGTCGCCTCCAATATCGTCATGTCAAGACAAGCGCAGCATGTGACATTTGTGGAGAGGAGGAGGAAAGTATCAACCATGCCCTGTTTTTATGTCCCCCTACCCGTCAGACGTGGGCTCTATCCAACATTCCGTCTGCTCCATCACTTTTCCCCTCACAAAGTATCTATGGGAATTTTGATTATTTATTCTAGCGTATCCCGAAAGAATTCCACTCGGATACCGATTTCCTCGGGCTACCATGGATCCTATGGTTCATTTGGAAAGCACAAAATGAGAAAGTATACAAAAATTCGGCTCAGTCAGCACCGACCATTTTAGGAAAAGCTCGGAAAGCACAGGAGGTGTGGCTTTTGGCCATAACTTAGGCTGAGACTGATCAAATTTCGAGGCTGAGCGTAGCCCACCGAATCCATAAACCTCCCGCATACACACCCTTTGTCTGTTTCTTCGACGGATCGTGGAAAACAGATGATAGAAGAGTTGGGATGGGATGGATTCTTAAATTTCAAGATGGAACGAGGGTCCTTTTGGGTATGCAAGGAACTTATAGAGGACTGTCTCCATTACACATGGAAGTTCAGAGCCTCTTGTGGGCCATGACGAGTCTAGTCGATAATCACCGTTTCTGCTCTCAGTTTGTCACCGACTCAACGGACCTCGTCCGGTTGCTCTCGAAACCCCAGGGATGGCCGGCTTTCGATGCAGAGATCAAGGAGTACCAGGAACTGAGAAAGTACTATCCGAAATTTGATCTTATCTACCAACCAAGAGAGAAGAATATTCAAGCAGATGCACTGGCGAAAGAGACCCGTAGGAGAAGTATAATTTTCTCCTTTGTCAACACTTCTATACCGTGCTGGGTCAAAGATACCCTAAATATCTTCTGACCGACTATGTAGTGTTTCTTTTAAGTACCAAAAAAAAAACTAGTTACATTGAGTTTGTGAGGTTCTTTGAATGTAATTAACTGCATAATAACCCCACAAATGAACCTATAATAAGGCCTGATTTATTGGGCTTTAAATTTCAATCATGGGCCCATAAATGTTTTTATTCATAACTCCATAAATTAACCATAGATGTCAAGTTTTGTGCATTAATTAGTCTATAGAGCATATAAACATACACATTACTTTCGTTTTATTATATACTTTTACAATTATTTTGTTTCAGACAATTTGACCGGCTAAGCTAGTTTCTAACGGTTCCCGCGAGCATAAACGTCTTATAGACTATGGTTCGGACTCGCTCGGATCCGCCCCAAGCCGTCTCGAGCTCTTTTACTACATTTTCCGACAACAAGTCGACTCCTTTATCCTTGGCGGCGCCAACGGCAGACCACGATCTCAGCATCCGCAGAAATCCTTCAAACGACACCGTTCGCTTCATCTCCAGCTCAATGGGCTTTCCTTCTGAGCCCAGGCCCACACTCTCGAACGGAAATGGTAACGTTTTGTATCCGTCCAAGAAGTACCGACACTCTGGAAATTTATAATACGGCATCGTTTTCTCATTAAACCGAGTCATAACCGAGTCGAACTCGAGACTCACCACCATATCGGTGTTGTAGCTCCACACGGCGATGATTCCTCCCGGTTTACGGAGGAGACGATTCGCAACTGCGTAGAATCTAGGGAGGTCAAACCAGTGTACGGCGGTGGCCACCGTTATTAGATCCACAGAATTATCTCCTCCGATCAGATCCATGATACGGGAAAAGTCAACAATAGACAGATGATGACACGTGGAGGGCACGGAGGGTACGAGGATCTAGCTCACACGACAATAAGTAACAACAAACTGCAATTGTTGTTTTTCACTTTCGGCTGTAATTTTAAAAGACACTCCTTTCTCTCTCTTCTATTATTCACTGACGACTTACGCACCCTTGGGATCAGAAATCATCTTCAAGAATTTCTGGTTCATGTGTGAAGGATCGTTGTTTCATGAACAATCGATCTTCTTAAGGAAAATTAAGTAAATACATCTTACGTTATTCTCTGTTCTAATTTGTTCTTATCAAAGGTATCAGAGACAAATCAATCCTCAGACCAGAATGACGGAAACTCGCGCCCAGAAACAGCACAAGGAGGTGACGATCAGGGAGTTGGAAGAAACCATGGCCTCTTTCAAAACTCAAATCGTGGATCGTACTCAGAACTTGGAAGGTGCAGTTGCTAACCAGAACGAGAGACTAGAAAAATCACTGTCGGAAATGTTTGAGGCCATCAGAATGTTATCCAGCAACATGACAGGGAGAAACGATCGAGCATCCACTAGTACGACGATAGAAGCAGCACCGTTAGTACATGGGGACCTCGGAGAAGTGACGAATCAAAACAGAGCCGGAACAACACCAAACAATTACGCCGGAGTAACCAGATTAGCTAAGCTGGAGTTTCCGCGATTTAGTGGGGATAAGATTAAGGACTGGCTGTTTAAGGTAGAACAATTTTTCGAGATAGATCACACGCCGGATGAACTTAAGGTGGGGTTGGCATCTATACATTTAGATGATGTTGCGGCAAACTGGCACCAGGCTCTAACTCAATCGGATTTGGGGAGAATGGGAACAAGAGATTGGGTCACGTACCGACATTTGTTGAAGGAGAGGTTCGATGAGTTGTGGGATGATCCCATAGCAGAGCTCAAGCAGTTACAAGAGACCGAAGGAATTTTGGAGTACCACAACAAATTCGAAGCTATCCGAACACGGGTACAATTACCAGAAGCATATTTGTTGAGTGCTTACTTGGCAGGATTGAGGGTAGACACGCAGATGCATATCAGGATGTTCCAGCCAACAACAGTAAGACAATGCTTGATGTTGGGAAGACTATACGAAACAGCTCATCCGCGGAAACCAACGGGACAGTTTGTAAAACAACAGGATAATATCCGAAGCTATACCAGTGAGACAAGAAGGACTAATGCTTTCAGAAAAGAAGAGGATAACAGACCAGGGTTACTAGCTAAGCCACGGGAGCTGCAACCTCGCAAAACTCTGAGTACTGCCGAAATGAATGAGAGACGGGCCAAGGGATTGTGTTATTTTTGCGACGAAAAATACACTCCCGGACACTATCTCACGCACAAGAAAACACAAATCTTCATGATGGACGCAGAAGACGATTCTGAGGAAGAAACAGAGGAGACATTAACTACACATGTCGATTTAGCTCAGATTTCCTTAAATGCATTGTCGGGAATCACTGATTATCATACTATGAGGGTAAGAGGAATCAGTGGTAAGAGGGTATTATTCATTCTAATAGACACGGGATCAACTCACAACTTCCTTACTCGTAACATCGTGGATAAATTGGATCTCCAATTGCAAACAGCCGGATCAGTAGAAGTTGCAGTAGCTGATGGGAGTAAGCTAGCAGTGGGGGGAAAAGTGGAAGATTTGGAATGGAGATTTCAGAACACTATTTTCAAGGCAGACTTCATGGTTATTCCATTAAGAGGATGCGACATGGTTTTGGGCGTCCAATGGCTCCAAACTTTAGGTGCCATTACATGGGATTTTTCTAAATTGGAAATGAAGTTTAAAGTGGGACAGCAGAAGGTGATATTACAGGGTATCAAGGAAGATTCCGTGAGATCTGTAAAAGCATCAAAATTGAATAAATACAGGGAGAATCAAGCTCAATTATCTATGTTATGTGCAACATCTTCTTGTTGGCCTAAAACGATAAGTGGCAAAGAATCTGATGCAGAATTGCAGGGCAGTGAGGCTGAAAGAGATTTACCAACAAGTATTAAGACACTCTTATCTGTTTATAAGGATGTGTTTCAGGAGCCGGAACAGCTACCTCCCTTCAGAACACGGTATAATCATAAGATTCCCCTACGAGAAGGTGCTGATCCAGTCAACCAACGCCCTTATAGGTATGCTACCTATCAGAAAAATGAGATTGAAAAAATCATTCAAGAAATGTTGGATAAAGGAACAATTCAACCAAGTTCCAGTTCATACGCATCTCCGGTGGTTTTAGTCAAGAAAAAAGATGGTAGTTGGAGGTTATGTGTAGATTACAGAGGGTTGAACAAATTAACCATTAAGGATCGATTCCCAATCCCATTGATTGAAGACTTATTGGATGAGCTAGGAGGGTCGAGAATATATTCCAAGATAGACTTGAGGGCTGGTTACCATCAAGTAAGGATGAATCCTGATGATATTCACAAGACAGCCTTCAAAACGCATTGTGGGCATTATGAGTATTTGGTGATGCCGTTTGGGCTAACGAATGCTCCTGCTACTTTTCAAGGGTTAATGAATGATGTCTTCAAGGAATTCCTACGGAAGTTTGTGCTCATATTCTTTGACGACATCTTAATTTATAGCAGCTCACAGTCTGCACATGAAGAGCATTTGAAGGCAGTTTTTGAGGTAATGCGAGTCCATCAACTCTTTGCGAAGAGGAGTAAATGCATGTTTGCAACAAATCGTGTGGAATACTTGGGTCATTTCATCCAAGCTAAAGGCGTGTCAACGGATCCAGCCAAGATTAAAGCAGTAGCTGAGTGGGTGGTGCCAAGTAACGTCAAACAATTACGAGGTTTCTTGGGACTTGCAGGATATTACAGGAGGTTTGTCAAGAACTTCGGAACGATTGCCAGACCTTTGACCACATTAACTAAAAAGGATAACTTCAGCTGGAGTACAGAGGCTCAGGAAGCATTCGATGAATTAAAACAAGCTTTGTGTTCGACTCCCGTGTTGGCATTACCTGTATTCGATGAGGAATTCGTGGTTGAAACGGATGCTTCAGGACAGGGCATTGGAGCAGTGTTAATGCAGAAGGGTCATCCTATTGCATATATTAGCAGGCACTTGAAAGGAAAACAGCTTACATTATCGATCTACGAGAAGGAGCTATTGGCAGTTGTGTTCGCAGTACAGAAATGGCGTCATTATCTGATTTCAAGACACTTTGTTATCAAAACGGATCAACGAAGTCTGAAATATCTATTAGAACAAAGACTCAACACTCCGATTCAACAACAGTGGTTGCCTAGACTGCTAGAGTTTGACTACGAGATTGTATACAAGCAGGGCAAAGAAAACTTGGTGGCAGATGCATTATCGCGCAAGGAGGGTTCTGAGATTTTACACATGGCTATGACAGTTAATGACTGTGATATTATGAAAAGGATACAAGCTGGTTATGAAGTTGATCCGAATGTACAAGAACTCATACGGATTTTACAGACCAAACCAGATATTAAACCTCTCTTTTCCTGGTCACAGGGGGTACTTAGAAGAAGAAGTAAGATTGTGGTACCAAATGATTCTGCAGTTCGACAATTCATCTTGAGTTGGATGCATAATTCGACAGCCGGGGGGCACTCAGGTCGAGAAGTAACTCGACAACGAGTCACTGGTTTGTTTTACTGGAAAGGCATGAGTAAGGATATCCAAAGGTACATTAGAAGCTGTGATATCTGTCAACAATGCAAATACGACACCGCGGCATCTCCCGGATGGCTTCAACCCTTACCCATTCCGGATATTGTTTGGTCAGACATCTCTATGGACTTCATCGAGGGACTCCCTCTTTCGGCAGGCAAATCAGTCATTTTCGTGGTAGTGGATCGACTGTCAAAAGCAGCACACTTCATGGCACTCTCACACCCATATTCGGCAGCAACAGTTGCTCAGGCGTTTCTAGACAATATCTTCAAGTTACACGGTTTACCCTCCTCAATAGTAAGTGACAGAGATACAGTGTTTCTCAGTGAGTTCTGGCAAGAATTATTTGCGTTACAAGGGGTGGCACTTCATCATTCATCTGCTTACCATCCTCAAAGCGATGGACAGACGGAAGTCGTCAATCGTTGTCTCGAGACTTATCTTCGTTGTATGTGCAGTGACAGGCCACATTTATGGAGTAAATGGTTATCGTTAGCTGAATATTGGTACAACACCAGTTACCATTCAGCTATCAGAACAACCCCTTACGAAGTCGTTTATGGACAACCTCCTCCTATTCACTTGCCATATCTGCCAGGGGAAGCAAAAGTAGCAATGGTGGCACAAACATTGCAGGAAAGGGAAAACATGCTATTATTGCTTAAGTTCCACCTCACTAGAGCTCAACACCGCATGTCGCAGGTTGCTAATAGAAGACGTTCTGAACGAAAATTCGAAATCGGTGCTATGGTTTATGTTAAACTTCAACCGTATCGGCAAAGTTCTGTGGTAACTCGAAGCAACCAGAAGCTGGCTCCTCGCTATTATGGTCCGTTTCGGGTGTTGGATAAATTTGGACAGGTGGCTTACAAACTGGATCTGCCTTCCTCTTCTCAGATTCATCCAGTTTTCCATGTCAGTCAGCTGAAGCTTCGCGTGGGGAACAAACCTATCTCAGCAAACTTACCGCCAACAACACCGGATGCTCTGCTCAAAGAACCAGAAAAACTTCTGGAGAGGCAGATGGTTAATCGACAAGGGAGGGCAGTAACAAGGGTGCTGGTTAAATGGTCTCATCAATCTGAAGACGATGCTACGTGGGAGTATCTTGCTGACTTGTTGCAGAAGTATCCTGACTTCAAACCTTGAGGTCAAGGTTCTTAAGGAGGGGAGATTTGATACGGGAAAAGTCAACAATAGACAGATGATGACACGTGGAGGGCACGGAGGGTACGAGGATCTAGCTCACACGACAATAAGTAACAACAAACTGCAATTGTTGTTTTTCACTTTCGGCTGTAATTTTAAAAGACACTCCTTTCTCTCTCTTCTATTATTCACTGACGACTTACGCACCCTTGGGATCAGAAATCATCTTCAAGAATTTCTGGTTCATGTGTGAAGGATCGTTGTTTCATGAACAATCGATCTTCTTAAGGAAAATTAAGTAAATACATCTTACGTTATTCTCTGTTCTAATTTGTTCTTATCAATCCACCATCTCATCGTCGGTCATCGAAGACGGCGTGTGGTGGTAACTTACTTTCGGATGCGGCTTACCCAGATTTAGCATCGTCTCGCTAACATCAGTCGCGATGACTCTGTCGTAGTGCTCCGCGATCTGCCAAAATCGTTAGAAAATCAGAGATCGCGTTGGTGAAATCAGATCGGAATTGGTTAAAAAAGAGAAGGGAGGGCAATACAGACGCCGATTGCAGCTTGACCGTTTCCGGTTCCGGCATCCCAGGCGAGATGGTGATGGTGAGAGAGAGCGGCGAGTTTGGAGTACCAATCTGCGGGATAAGTAGGACGTGCGTCTAAGTAGATATCAGCTTGATTGTCGTATACTCCTGACATTTTTGAATTGCGATTGCTTCCTTCTTCGATGCAAATTCCTAACCGAGCAATTATGTTTTGAGTCTTAAAAGTGAGACGCTGATTGCGAAATCCGATTTCTACTATTTTATTCCGCATATAATTTTTTAATTTAATACAAATAATCTCAACTATTTAACGAGAGAGATACATAATGAGAATGAAACAGAGATAATAGGGAAATAAGACTTTACAGTGACATTCGAAAGGAAGAGACCCTTTACGAGAAAAGTTTACACATCGCTACCCAAAAAAAAAGTATAACTAAATCCTTTTTTTTGTTTTCTCATTAGGTCTGAGATACGTTTCTTCAGGTGTAAAAAACTTCAATGTGTGGGCGGGGACGTTGGCTGTGAGAAAAGTCAAAGATGTAAAATCTTCTGTTAAGCAGATTCAATGAATTAAATTAAAATAGTAAGATGAGTATTTATATATATACCTTTGGAATGAAGTGTATTAAGCAGAATCCGCTAGTTCTTCAGCGAATTCCCCAAAGATGTCAGGGCAATCAACCCAATTTCTGTGTCCTCGTGCTTCCCAGTAACCACCTTTGTATTTGAAGGTTTCGCTTTCTCCTTCTCCTTGTCTCTCAAACCATCTCGGTCTCCACCCGCTTTCCTGTAGTTGCCGCGACTGCAAATAAACCCAGCAATTACATTTCTTAAAAACATTAACTTTGTCATATAACCATGAAAATGATAGAAAAGCTCATTCTTCTTCTCAAGTCATCAATTGGAAGTTCATGGACCAGTGGAGTGTTAAGGTAACGTACCATTCTTTGCCTTCTTTCTAACCGTTGTTTCTCTAAGTTCGCCTTCTCATATTCACCATTCTCCAGATGCCTTTGATCTGGTCTGAGCCTAGAGTCTGTGGGAGGGAGCATCTCCTAAATCCATTATAAAACATTAACAAAAGATCAAGTAAGCCTTTAGACAAAATATTAGGTTGCATGTCCTTTTTTAGAAGAGACAGGATTCCATATACATATATAAAACCAATATTAATCAATCTGAACATACCTGCAAACCAGGTGTTAGCTCGTTCAGGGTAATGGCGAATGAGGTTAAGTTATATCTAGTAACGTTAGGCGGTGGTTTGGTTCTTTTCCACAATAACGAGGCATTTGATGCTGGATCGGTGACTTTTGTCTTGCTGATTCCATTACCGAGAACATAGTAAAGGCTATCATCCCATTTACCAAATACTGTTGCAGCTTTTTGCCCAGCCACGTCTTCTACAAAGCCATTTACCTATATGTATATTTGATCCTGTGTTATTTCAAGTATTCAGCTTCCAAATAAATTGGAAATCCTACAAGCTCACTGTTCATATATACGTAACATATTGCTGTGACTCACCTGGTGGGGATTTCTATCAAGAATGGATTGCTCCTTAAACTTGAGCGTACAAGAATATTGGCGGTTACCACGGATTTGCATAACCCCATGATGATCACAGTAGAGTTTACCTAGTATAATATTGTATATGGTTGATGTTACCTAAGAAAAAAGATAAGTATAAAGTTACTTCATGGCCAAAAGCAAAGTCCACAAAAGTTACTTCCTATGTAGTAGTTTATAACTTGATATATATACCTTGCTCCACTGAAATACTTCTCCATCATCAAACTCTAGAGTCAAAACTCCGACAGGATCAACTTGAATCGATCTCCCCCAAAACTTTGATCTGAGGTTAGTGTCACCCCAGAACTTCCAACCTTTACCTTCGCAGTGGCAGGCGATAACAGTTGGATGGTGGCTGACCTATTATAAAGCACAATACATAAAGAATGATATTCCAGTCTTGGGAAAGATTCTTACATTTATGTTCATCACATTCTAACTTTTGAGTTTAAGTTTAAATGAAAGAATTACCTTCTCAGAGAAGAAACGAATTCCTTTTTCAGGAAAGTCAGCTTCATAAGTTTCTCCAAGCAAGGGGTTGAAGGGTTTACAGTGCCGGCCTTCAGTAGAAGCATATCCAGAGACCGCAAAAGCAGCAACATTTAAGGCTCTTAGGATACCGTTCCCCTTATAATCACACAGGCTTAAATCAATATAAGGATAAGATAATGTAGTCTAGCTATAGCGTACATCATCGCTTTGCAGGACATTAAGAAAGAGAGTGCTGTCACTTACAGATTTTCCATATTCATATGCTCGGTCCAGAAGACAAGAGTACTCCAAGTCTTCAAAACATTTTTGGAGAGAGGATATTGGTTCATTGAAATACACAGGGAGGCAAACACGGGTGAGATCTTTTCCAACGTTGTCTTTGATCATAGACCAAAGACTGACACCTTTCTCTTTTTCAGCTGGATCAGGAAGTTTTGTTCTTCTCTTGATATCTTCGTATCTCAAGTTAGATATATTGGATCCAGAACCAAAATTAGGTTCATTAAAGTACTCCTCTGTGTCATGGAAGGAAGGCTCATCTTCCTCAGACACATCCTCAAACTCTTGTTTATCATCAGATGAAGCAGTTGTGCTGTATTCTAGAAACCAAATAATGTCAAGCAAACACACAAAGACTATGCAATTAAAAAAAATAGCACGAAAAGCTGGAAGCATTAAAAAGATTATAGCGACAAAAAGAACATCGAGAAAATGAATAATAGAATGTCCTGATGGAATAGAATCTTCATATAATATACTTGCATAAGTAAAGAACTGGAGCTGAGAAAGAAGATAGATTCAGCGTTAGAACATGTACCACTATACTTTCCACGTCCTAGGCTGGAAAATCCATGCTTTGTTAACTGGTAGACATTGTTATTGATCTCAGATGCTCCAGCTTCGAGATTCACTGTCTGTACCAAAGTAAACTCTCATTATTCAGTATACAACATGGAAAAAAAACTGAAAATGGCATGGAATATGCCATTCTAATTGCAAAATACACCATAAACATTCACGACATGGATAAATGACAGATGAACACATTTTACGATTTTATTCAGAATTTTCTATAACATCCACATGAAAGATGGACAAAATAAATGTGAAACAGACACTCGACATCCATTATCCATATATTTTGCAATGCCTTTCTCTGTGTGCCTATAGTAATACAAAGTGCTTTGACTACATACACGTACTTTGAATTTTCGAGGAGCTGGACTTCAAGGGGATAATAAGGACTCAAAGAAATTTCTTGAACAAGAATAACGGAGCAATTTTGCCCACGTGCCTCTCTCACATATTCAGAAAAAGATAATGAAAACTAAGTGCAGCTGAGAAACAAAAACTCCAGAGTTCCAAAGCAACACAAGAATCATCTAGAGTAAAAATGCAAATAGCTAGAATACTATTTCAACCAATATCAAAGTCAAGACCGATTCTGGATCCTAGCCACAGCGGAGAGCAAACCTCAACCGAGACCTAAGTACAGTTTTCACTAGCAAGGTACTTGCCACATATATAGCTTACAGGCTATTACATATGCACCGGGGCTATCAATACAAACGAACCTTACTGGGTGTTAATTAGTAACTCACTAACCAAAAGGAAAGAATGAGTAGCAGAAGGAGCTCAAACAAGCTAAAAAGACATTAAAAAAATAAACTAAGTTTACCTCCAGCTGCCTCAATGCGTCAAACAAATTCGTCCTTTCTTCATGTAGAAGTTTAATTTGGCTATGTATTTCCGAGAACTCTGAGAGCATGATTTGCTCGCATTCTTTTACAAGATTCTCGTCCATTCCCTCTTCGTGCAACCGTTTCTTTAGTCTTTCAGTTGATATGGACAAATCATTTGGTGAGGTGAAGGAGAAGTCCCCATTAAGTGACCGGAGAGGAAAGATGCCTTTTGTAAATGCTAAAGCTTGTAACCAAGCTGATCTATCACTTATAGAACCAGTCCGCAGATGAAGGGTCTTCGTTGCTGTGAATATATAGAACTTTTTATCATCGGACTTGCTTTCTCGGAAAGACGATACCTGCTGTTGAAAAATATAGAAGTACACACATCTAATTACACTTAACAAACAAACAAAAAACGGTAAGTTCCATTCCAACTACAAAAGCAATAAAAAAAATTGAGAATAATTGTTCAACTAGAGAAAGAAAACACAACTGAAAATCAGTTTCTGGATTAAAAAATCTCAAGTTCCATCCTATACAAAGCAAAAAGGGACCCTAAAATTCAAAAGAATATGCTAAACTTCTAAAAAAGTTTGAATATGCAGATAGGAACTAAGAACAAATCAAGCTGGGCCCATGAAGAATTACTTTACACCAGATAAGGGACGTTAGATCTATAGGTTGAGAAAGACAGAAGTTTTATCTGTATGCAAAACAAAAATCTAATGCTCATTTTTTGGATAAGCTTTGATGTATTTGGGTTAAGCAAGTATAATTTTGAAATATCAGCAAAGAATATGCCTGTAAAAAAATCAGAACAAGCAATCGTTTTCTCATTGTCAAGCAACTAGCATGTCAAAACAAGTCTTTTATAATTGGCAAGACCCCACTCTCCATTATTTCCAACAAACTAATTCTACTCACCAAACATGTTAAAATCCAAGAGAACTATATGTATCTAGATATAATTGAATCCACGGAATAATACTATCGCATAAGCCCATTTCAGTGAAACACCCTATATAGATATAGATAAAGTTATTAGCCTTCATAGTCAAGGAGAATTCAAAGTAAAAGAAGGCAATGAAAAGTTAAAAGCGTACATATTCATTTACTTAGTAGCGTTGCCAGCAAGACAATTCAAAGCAAGCGCATGCAAGGCAAAGAAACCAAATAACAAATTCTGAAAAGTGTCGAAATCACAAAAGACTTGTTTTAGTTACGCAACTGAAAAAAGATTATAGTTCTAGTCACTAAAATTGACATATCTATAGACTTCTTGGCTTTTCTTCCATAAAACAAAAATGAGAATCCAAATTTGTATTGACGGATGGCAAATGGCAAATGGGTTAATCTTGAAACCAATAGAAAAAAATGGAAAATGTCCTTACACATACGAACACTAAGAAACCAGTTTGAAAAAAAAACAACAATGTGACCACTGAACAAAACCCTAAACCTACAAAATCCAGATTGTAGCAACCAACAAAAATTTATTCAAAAAGTTATAAAATTTTGGAAGAAAATAAGCACCTGTTGATGTGACCCACTAGAGATTAACAGCAAGTTAATAGCTGGAAAATACCAGCGAGATTAATATTAATAAGAAAGGAGCAAAATCAAAAAAAGAGAAAGGCAAACCAGTCAAGAAGAAGGTAGAGTAGTTTTTGATAATGATGAAAGGTCATTTAGGGTTATATCTTTTCAATAGAACCCAATGAACAATTCTATGAACCTTTGGTTATTTCCTCTAACAATGAGTGATAAAAAGGCGTTTCGTTTCCCCAGAAATATCAGAAAACAAATTTATGAATGAAGGACAGAAATCAATAAATCATCAAAACTGATAATTTCAGGTGAAATTTCTCTTCCCCCTCCCAAAAAAAAATCAAAAAGTTGGCAGAAATCTTCAAAAAAAAAAAAAAATCAAATTTGGGGGTTTCTCATCGATGCAAATGCAACTAAATGTATATACCTTGAGATGAACAATGCCGACGGTTTTCTGCTGTTTCCGACGACCACTGCAACTATCCATCCTGGAGAGACGATTAGCGGAGATATCTCCGATTAGCCTCACATCTTCTGACGGAGAGAGAAGATTCAAATTCTCCGGTCGCCGGATCTTAGAGTAAGAGAGGATGCCGTTACGGAGGAGGAACCATCTAGATCTCCATCCTTTACCGAAGTTCGTCCACTTGTACAAGATCCCAGCCACCGTCTCCGATCCCGTTGATGTCACCTTCTTCCGTTCGGATCCACCGGTTAAAGAAGTCGCAGGAAGACTCCTTGACCTAGTCAAAGGCGTCACCGGCTCCGGCGATTTGTCATCAATCCCGTGTGGACTCTCCAGAGTGATACAGCAGAGAGGATGCAACTCCTTCACCCGCATTTTTTTTCTCAGCTATCACTCCGGCCGGTAAAACTTGATCTCCGATCACAAACTCTGAAGCACATTCATGTTCTGGGTTTGATGAATCTATTACTTGATCCCAAAAAAATCTGGGAGAAATTAATAAAAAAGATGGATACGGATCGAGAAGAGTGGTAGATTGAACATGCAGATTTGGGGATTAAATCGACTTGAAGAAGAAGAAAAAGAAGAATATAAGAAGCTGAGCTCTGAAACTGAGATTTCTTAGCAAAGAAAATCAGAGAAATCTAGAGAGAGAGAAAAAGAGCTTGCTTAAATGTGAGACTGCGTAAGCTTCAACCCAATTATAAAGGCTTTATATAAAACATAATATATGTATATATATAGGTATATGGATATAAGTATATGCTGATGAATCAGAAAGAGGTTGGGAATGGGAGCGAAGTTGGAAATTTAAGACAATGGCTTTAGATTGTAATTTCGAAATGTTAAGAAGGATATAAAAGGAAAACGAAATATATGCTAAAATCTTCTTTTTGTTATGATCTTTGATTTTATCCTTAATTAGATACTCTTGTTGAAATAGATGGCTTTTAATTATTATAAAAAGGTCCAAAAGATTAATCAAGCGCACTGACATTTACATTCCCATTATGGATCAACAAAATATGGTAAAATAGTTGTTGGCAAAAATATATATATATGGTAAATAACTTTAGTTACTCTTATTGTTAAAATTGTATAGAAAATAAAAAAGTGAAACTGAAAGTAAATACCATAAACTACAGAAAAAGTAACTCCACGTACCATCGTAAATAGTATTTTCATATTTATAAAATTATTCTGTTATTAGTATACTATTTAATCTGATGCCATCTCATATAATTGATTAAGCCACTATATATGAATAAAAATGGTTATTGCACTAGATTTTTTTTTCTTGTATGGTTATTGCACAAGATAACCACCAATTTTTATTAATTAAGTCAATAGTATTATTTTTATTTTAAATGTACACCATTATTTTAAATTTTTAATAGTAAAACGAATTTAATGGTAGTAATTTAAAATCTCTTCCAGATAAATAAATATAAATTCTAAAATTAGTAAACAAAACTCAAAATAATGTTTTAAATTATTTATTATTAGTAAAAAAACTCAAAAATAATAGTGTAATTTATTTAAAGTAAATAACTATTTTTACATAATAATTTGTAATATTTTGAAAATCTTCTATTTTACTGTACTAGATTTAAAAGAAAAAAATATATGCTTATTTGAGAGTATTAATCATTGTTTGAGATTATCTAAGCATTTCATGATTAATAAAATTATACTTCACTTTCATATCTTTAAAATTAGAGGCTCCTGATTTAAAAGTTATATTCAAAATCATACTTACTGCTTATGCCTGCATAAAACAAGCGTCAAACATCTAGTTTTGGTGTCGTGTGATTTTAATTTGTTTGAAATTTCATAATTGATCGGTCAACGAGGACAAACCCGAAACCATATTTTGATAGGTAATTGCAAATAATCTAAACCAAATTGTTGAAATATGAGATTGACCGATCGGTACTTATGTAAATTATAAACATTGAGATACAAACCCCAGTGAATGTGACCATGGTTTAACCGTTGTATTTTTTTCTTCAAATAATGGGGGTAAGGTCTAAACTGTTGTTAGTCATCCAAATCAGGTTATGATCACTTTCAGAAGAAAAAAAACTGTTGCAGTAGCTTTTTGTTTAAAATAGATTCATACCTTTTTTAATACTAACACTTTCTAAAACCGGTTATTACAAAATTTAAACCGATTCGTTATAAGATGTAATGAAATAATGTGTCTCATTTATTTGGCCTAACTCTGAATTAATTCACAATTTTAAGCATAAAGAGAAAGAGAAATTTAAGATTTCTTATTCCTAGTAGAAATTGGTACTATTCTTTTCTAGAAAAAAAATTCTCCGTGGATATAAATAAGAGACTTTTTCAATATTA
This sequence comes from Pugionium cornutum, assembly GCA_018901935.1. Lineage (NCBI taxonomy): Eukaryota > Viridiplantae > Streptophyta > Magnoliopsida > Brassicales > Brassicaceae > Pugionium > Pugionium cornutum. The sequence goes on from CM032165.1 coordinate 35,238,732, forward strand.
TTGTTTCTTCCAAAAAATGTAGAATCCAAAAAAAAGATAAATGGAGAGAGAGAGAGAGAGAGAGTTAGAATTTAGAATAAAGTTTCTTCTGTGTTTTTTTTGTTCTTAAATGCATTTTGTATAAAATTCTATAACGATAGTAAATTATGTGAGACGGTTCCCATTCGATAGATATTTTCAGAGAATTCGGAAATTAAATTTTGTGTGTTTTAGTTTCAACTATTACAATTGAACATTACAGCAACTAAAAAGCAATTAAACCATTCTAACAAATCTTAACATATTTGTGTTATGTTATAGGTTTTGAAATCAAAATTATTTGGCAAGTGGTGGATTAGTTCAGATGTATTAGCAACTTAGTACTACGAAACTAAAACCATTTCCATATTTAAATATTAATATTTAATATATTCAAAACTATTAATTTGAATATATTAGTTATGGATGAAGATGTCTGATTTTGGATCGGACCAATTTTGATAAAAACAATTTTTAATCAGCCAATTATATATCACAGCTTAGATTAGTCTTTGAATTAATAATAAATTAACAGCGACAACTAAAGGTGTAGTTGTTTCTTAAGAAAAGGTTGTTGTAAAATTATTATGAAACAAAAAAATATAATATCTAATATATTAATAAAATATATCTGTGAAACCACTATTTAATTAGTATGATATTTTGAAAATATTCAAATAATATAATAAATATTCTGAAGTGGCTCTTTTGAAGTGACTTTTTAATAAATTAAAATAAATCAATATATTTTTATGAGAAAAAGCTCTAAAAGGAAATTGGTAGGTATGTAGGTTAAATGGAAACAACTTTTTCAAGTAAAAAAAGGAACACTGTAATCATTAATTTCCCTCTATTTCGTTTGGCGAAAATGACTTATCAGTGAGGGAAAAATAAATTACTAAGTTAAAATACAAACCGTACGTCAAGGAAAAGCCCACTTTTGTTTTTCGAATAAAATGCGACTATTGAATTAAATACAAGCAATATGGTAAAATGAGAAACAATTTGAATAATATATTTTTATTTTAATGTACAATGAGTAATGTATATATATATATATTGTTATATATATTGCTATAACTCGAATTTCGAAGAATCAAACACTACATCGTATATTCATCAACGTAATATATTTTCGTATTATTTTACAGGAAAAGAGTATCCATAAATTTCAAAAGTGTAATAAAAGCTTTTTAGTCGAAATATAAAAAGACAAAAAAAAAATGATTTTGATAGATGTAATAATAATAAAAAATAGTGTTTATTATTATTCTCATTTATTACAAAAATAGCATCGACCGTGGGATGTTTGAGGCAGTGGACCGGCGTGGCGTGGAGGACCCGTTACTGGCTTCTTGTCCCACTGTCTCACACGCGTCAGAGTTCCATTTTTACTTTCTCGTTTTTCTTTCTTTTGGCAGGTAATATATGAATTAGAGACCATTGTAATAGAATAATCATTTACACTGATATCTTCTAATGTACTAAATGATAAAGAAACAACATTTCATTAAAAAAAAACTTTTTAAAACGTTTTCTACGATGCTTTGATAAAGCCACACAATTGTTCTCTATATGGTGGTGGAGAATATCACTCGTAAGTTGTTCATAACATACTTCGAAATCGTTTCCACTAGTAACAAGCTTTTAAACCGGATTAGACCATTAGTGAATTAACCTCTTGTGAGATGGGTAAGTAAAATTGCTATTGGGAAATTTTGGTTGTGGATAGCACTCATACATCCTATAATGTTTTTTATTATGATATTGAATGTTCGAGCTAATGTATCTAGACAATTTTACTATTTTTTATAAGTAGAAGATTGTGATATCTATATTATGAAAAAGGAAAGAAAAATTGTAAAATGGGAACGTGAAGGTGTGGACTGGTGTGTTTCAATAATGTCAGTAAGGGTAAATTTGGCTAATTAGAACGAATCAGTTGTATAATCTAACATGTGACTATATGGTACGGTTTAAACCTAATTGTATTCGTGCATATATGTTCTTTTTTTTTGTCAACATGTGTGAATTCAATTAATTCTTAAAACCAATATTTTTCTACACAAACATTTTTTTTAAAATCCAAAACTCATTCTAATTTTATGAGGTGTGTGAAAAACCGAGTTTTTTTCTTTCATTTTAGACGTTGACAATAGTCAACCATTATCGAATTGGTAGGAGGACTCGAACATCGATCCATCAACTAAGATAAAAGAATTTAATTCACTGAATCAACATAAATCAATTGAGATGTATATAATTGAACTAAACTTTTGCGTTACTAAGATTTAAAATATGATTTTACGTGAATTTTGTTTTAGAAAATATCCAAATTTTTGTTTGAGCATTTTTTATGCTCGTTAGATTGTACATACTAGTCAAATAGTTATATGTAATTTTTTAATACTAATTAGAAATAAACTTATTTGATTAAATAAATAATTATAAACTTTTATTTGTAAAATACTTTGCTTTTATCTTATAAATAAACATGATAACAACATGCTATTCTCATCAACATAATATTTTATAAATAATAGCACCTTAATTTAGTGTTTTCTGAAAACGAAAATACCATAAACTAGCTTTCCTACTTTGATTACATAACTTATTTATAAATATTATTGTAATTATTTTTAAAACTTGCATGGTATATCAGATGATAAAATATATATACTTGTTATAAAATTATTTACTTAAATAAACACGAAAAATGAGACAGTACATATGCATATATAATCCATTATACCACTCAGAATATAGGAAATAATAAATATCTTACATGACATAATAATTGTATGATACTAATTAAAGTATTTTAAGAAAGAGAAACTTATCTCCGTTTCAGAAATTTCATTGTGGAGTCAAAGTTATAAGCCCTCTAAAAAATATCATTGAGAAAACTATGAAGTAACAAATGTTATGGTTAAAAAATTGAAAATTATATTGCTTCCAAATAAATAAATAAAACAAAGACAGATTGTCATCCTAATACGAAACGAAGATGGAATAAAGTCGAACCCACTAACTCCCAAAAATGATCGATAATTAAGGTACACTTCGCATCTTTGTGTTTGTGAGACCAAAATTATCTTTAAACAACATCACAGAAAACCCATATGTCGCCTATAAGTAATATTGTTCCCAAATAAGTTGTACATTTTTCTTTATATATTATTAAGATCGTTAGTCTCAGTCACATGTCTAATCTATTAATATCAAGAGAAATCTGTTAAATTTAAACATCATAGAGTGAGTAAGTAACTTCTTAGATTGGGATAGTTTATTTAATGCATGTAGGAACATAAATTATGGTATCTCAGTTTCTCACGAAACATTTATCATCCCTACACGAATATAATATGGAGAATTTTACATTTAGGATGAAATTGAGACTATTATCTATGATTTAATGTTTCAATTCTTTTATATACGAATATAAATAAGAATCAACATCAAAATTGAATAATTGATATCAAGCTTTAGGTTAAAAGAGATGCTTTTTTCTATGGAAAGTGATAGACTCGATTTAATGTGGGGGTCCATGTTTATATGATGCCATGTGCATAATGCTAACAAATATGACAAAAATAAAACTATAAATTGATTGCAGTAGATTTTACTTTGTGATGTTTATAATGACTTTGTATTATTATTCACTTTTCTGGTAAATTGATGAGTCTTTTTTAATACGATTCAGTTATATTGTAATTATATGAGAATATATTAAAAAAAAGTCTAAACAGTATTTGGAAAACAAAAATTTCCTGATTAAGCATAACTAACAATACTAGACTGCAACAACAAACACAAATAACCATTAACAAATATAAAATGTACAAGAAAATTACAATATGGGGAAGAGATTATTGAGATAAATAATAAGTAAAAACGTGAGTCAAGAGAAAAGATATGAACAAAGAAAAAGGTTGCATATCAAATCCATGTTTCATCAGTACTCAACATTACACACTCATCCACCCCCACTCAATTATCCATTTAAATTTCAATTAAAAAATTAGGTTCAAAGTCTTAGAAATACATCAAATTTCATACAATTTTGATGTCTTTAATATTTTATACAGGACAGTAGTTACAGTTTTGTTTGACTAAAATACGAATATGTGTAATTCAGTTTCTGATAACTTCTCTTCCGACATTAATCCAAATTCGAAGCGATATCAAATTAATTATAAATTATAGTTGAAAAGTATAAAATGTTAGGAGAGAAAAAAAAAGATTCTCATATTTATTGTTTACGTACTTTTTGCCATTTGCGTGGATTTGAAGAAGAAAATATAAGTGAGTGTCGTAAATAATAAATTGTTTTGTAGTTAACCTTTTTTTCAAAACTATGGATTAACCTTTTATAAAAACGATAACCATTAAAGTTCTACAGACCACTTTTCTTTAAAAAGACGTTACATTTCAAATATGAAATTATATAATATTTTAACTTGGATATCAAATTGAGGAATATGATTTTGGATCTCAAAATTAACTTATATTTTTCCAGTTTTAGATTTATTTAATCAACCACACTCATTGTGAGATTCAATTTCATTCGCAAATTATAGATCAAAGATGATTCAAAAAGGTAACCAGAAAATAACAATGAAATGTTATTGAGTTGTCTGTAAAATAGTATATTCGTCCAACTGGCTTAAAGTATATATGGTGCTATGTGAAACTTTGCTATTTGATAGAATGTTGGGATGATTGATGAAATAATGTAATATTTTACGGTATTTCTAGAAAATTAATTATATCAATAACAAAATAAAGTGCAAAAGTACAAATGGTCAAAACAAATTGTGGTTAAAACATTGTTTAGTATAAAACTGACATGTTAACGGTTAAACATTTTTGTGTTAAAGGAGCATTTGCATTCACTTTTGAAAAGAAAGTTAATTTTAGAAATAACCAAAATGTTTATTGTTATTTTACCAATTATATTCAGTTTCATTATTGTTACCTAATAGGAGTAGTCTAGAAAATAATCGTTTAAAACAGATTGCACCTTGAAAAAAGTTTGGCACAATGGTTAACTATGTAAATACACAATGTCTTTTATATTACTATTTTCATTTTCACATTATATTTGTTTTTGTTGATAGGAAGAGAACTGTTGGCACATTGTAATATTTGTTTTTGTTGACGTAGTCTAAGTGATCTTAGCCACATACTCTTTCTCGTTCAATTGAGAGAGTTCAAACCCACATGGTTCTCGGTGACTTTTTCAAGGATTAGCCAATAGACTATCAACTTCAGTCCTCTGCTATTGTAAAATCCAATCTCTCTTAGTGGTCCTTTTATAAAATTATTATTAAATTTTATATTTCCTTCTTATTAAGTACTAAATTATATATATATATATTTATACAGTTCTTTCCATTCTCTCTCTATATATATATATATTTATGAGAAAACGTGCTATAGAAACTAGAAAGTGGAGGAGAACCCACAATCATTTCGATTATCAGTTTTATATAATTTTGCCAAATACTAATATTTGAATCCAATGCCTACTGTTAAACCTCCTTCCGACTTGCATTTGTCATGTAAAAAATGTCCACTAAAGCTTCACAAATTAGATTAAGTTTTAACTCTTTAAAATATAAAATACTTATCAAGAACCTTGTATATATATTAAAGAGAGAAATCTGAAAAATAAATTCCAATAATCAAGGTTTACTAAAGAATATTTAAACCAAAAACACTTTCACTAAAGAATATGAGACAAGTGCCTCAAAAGGAAAACACCATAATAAAGTTATTTCGGAGGTGTGTGTTTGTACTATCCACTTCTCATTCAAATTATTTGTTTATGAAAAAAGTACTCATACATCTGTAATCAAAATTTTCTTTTCAAAACAATCTTCCTTTTTTGGGATGTTATTGCAGAACATGATAATGAACTCAGAACAGCATCAGAGACCCCTCTCTCGCTATACAGCTTCAGATCCTTTTTTTACCTGAGTCAGGTCACAGTCACAGGAGTGCTTTACTATCAAATTAGGGCAAAAAAAGTAGAAACTCTAGTACAAATAGTGGCAAGAGATGACCAGACCCATTCAACTCTCTGCCATTCTCAGATTAAAAGGAAATCTCACTGCAACTACGTTCCATCCCCACCTCTCAACTCAAATGATCAGACCTTCGTCTTCTTCTTTTTTAACTCTTTTAAGTGATCTCTATATTCACTCTTCTCCTAATCATTAAACTGGGTTTGTTGCAATTTTTCTGTCAAAGATATACGACCGGTGGGTAGGGTCTGATGATGAGACGCTAATATATTATAAGGAGGGTTTGTTTTTATAGCCACAGAAACTTAAAAGGCTTAATCTAAAAAGTGGTCATTAAATTTGAAACAAGGGGTATGTCCTTGTTTGATCTACAGGAAGGAACCATGTGAACCCATTATTAAAACTTTTCCAACGGTGGGGATTGTTCTTGATGTACCATCTTACTTTGTGTGTCTCTATTCTTGCAGCATACATAGCACCAAAGAAAACAACACATACCAATCCCATTATTGACTACACCCTCATAAAAGACTCATAACCGACTGGTTCTGGTTTTGGGTTTGCTTGGTTAATGAAGAACTAATCCGAGACACTGGTAGGGTGGATATAAAACTCAAAAATAGATGTTGCTGTTACCATGAGAGAGGTCATCTCAACTGAATTTTGAGATTGGGGATATACACTTCCTTCGCCATCTAAGCTTGACTCTCTTTTTTCAGTCTAATCCAACTGAGTTTCCTGCAGGAAAAATGCTGTAGAAACAGCTGACACATAACAAATTCTGTCAGCGATAATTTAGCAAGTTTATGATGTCACAATCAATCAATCAGCCAGCTTATGCATTTCAAAAAAATATAGAGGAATATTTAGAAGATGAAAAAGATATTGAAGAAAGAAACAATCTTGGAACAAGCAAATCATGCACCGTTTTATTCAAGCTTCAATTATTGCTTTTTTTTTGGAAAAGAATATCTATCTCTCACCCAGTTTGCTCCACGAGTGTAGATAAGACACTCTTCCATATTTCAGAAGTAGGTCCGATTTCACAAGCATCTCCTGCAACCTTAAACATTCTGAGTTATACTGAACCTTTGATGTACTTAAACATCAACTGCTGAAACTGATACCTATAAGCCTACCCGTAGCAGATGCATAACGTTCACAAACCCTGACCAAAAAGATGAGATTACCAAACCCGAGGTCCACAATCAGCCTGAAGAGGCAGAGATTCTAGCGACAACCTGCAGCCGAGCTTGCAAAAGTATATTCAACAAAGTAAAGCTATTGAGAATGTGAAAGCCATTGATCGAATGAATCATATGATTCTGGCAAATGTAGTAACGGTTTTCTTTTCTGACAGATAACAAAAGACTCTGTAACATAGTACATAACATGTTGGCTACACAAAGAAAGAGAGCAAAAAGAAAAAGAAAACCTACTCACAGCTAGGAAATATTCCAAACGCAGATGAACCACAGATATTAGGAAGCATAACATGTTCACAGTAACGTAAAACATCTAATCAATCAGTCATAGTCTCACTCCCAACATTCCACATGGCAGTGTTTTGTTCGCTTCAAGTTTTCTTTTCGAAGCTTGAAACAACTGAGAGAAGTTACACAGAAAGAATATGGTAAAAGGCTGTACAAAGTAAGGTAACATGATTATACTCATCCACAAGCTAATTGTTTTAAACAATTAGCTCACAGATGATCTTATTCTTAGGTCTTGGTAAAAAGCCATATTCAGGCAACAATAGCATCAATGTGAAAGTTTTTGCATTTCAATTTGCAGGCCTAGCTCGATTCCGGTGCAAGTGTAAAAGATCTCATATTTTCATGGAGTATCAGCTTTCTCATTCCTCACATTAAATTTCATATAACACAAGATTTCATAAAAGAGCCTGTAGTGAAACAAAAGGAACAAACTTTAAATCATCAACATAGAGTTCTTGAGATTTCACATGTCACAAAAGAATTTGAGTCAACAAGTGATATACAATTGTTGAAACAATAACATTTTGGATACTCTTTTTTACCTCCCAAAGATCTGTTCCAATCTCAGAAACCGAAGAGCAAAGAGAGCCTCTAGAATCCCTAAGCAAGCACCAGCAGCTACATCGAGCACGTAATGTCTCCCTAAGAGAATCCTAGAAATGGCGGTCACTGTTGCCCAGATCCATACGATCACCACAACCTCTCCCTTCACGTTGCCATCACGATGATCCCTAACCCATCCGTCTACGAAAGAGTAGCTCGGATCAACAACGGAGGCTTCTAAAGCGGCAGAGAAGAAGTGAACGGATGCGGCAACGAAGAAGACGCGAGAGGCGTGGCCTGAGGGAAATGAATAGTGATCAGCGGATACTGCGGCAGACATTGAGGGGTGATTGTAAGCGGGACGAGCACGACGGAATATTAGCTTAACAATTCCGACGAAGATTAGATCGAGGAGAAGGCCGAGGAGGAAGGGAATAAGGAATGGGCGCAAGGGAGGGGAGACGAGGAGGGAAAGGGAGACGGGGAAGGAAAATCGGAAATCGGCCGAGATTTCAAGGAGGAGGAGGAGAAATGGCGGGAGGAATGGCTTCGCTGCCGTGTGAATCGTGCGAGACACGGCGGTGTCCACCGCTAAGATGGGAACAACGAAAATCGCCGCCGCCGTTGACGGAGACATAACCGCTATCAGCGTTCTAAGTCAATGGATGGATTTCCCGATAACACGAAACGACGACGTTGTATAAGGAGAAAGTTAATGAAACGATGTCATTTCCGTAAGCGGAGAAATGATTCGTGAAATAGAGACATTTATCTTAGGGCCTTTTTTACTAAGCCGATAGATTTAGGTTCAGCCCACTACTAAGCCAGTTACAAACTATACTAATTCTGTAATTCATTTCAATATCTTTTTCCGTAATGCTTTGTTGTTTTTGTTTTGCATACTTGTAAAAGTGTACAACACGATATCATACCTTCTTATTTATATCGTTTTAATTTCAATAAAACGTCATTCTATAATTTTGGTTATAAAGCAGAATTTTTAAAATTTCATTACTAAAATGTAGCTTTTAATTCTGATACAAAAATATGCTTTCGAAATTTCGAGGTAAATTCTTAATTTAACGACACGACAATGGACTTATGTTCCGAGAGCTTTATATCGACACGACGATGTTTAATTATGGCACAAATGTTTTAATCTTAATTGTTAAATCGTTCACTTTTGTTTAAATTCAATTCTTGCTAATTACTTAGTTTATTTCGTGATTAGTATACTATAAACTAAGCAAATCGTGTATCTTAGCGTAACTTATATCTTGGGGATGTATGTATATATGTGTTGTAGTTTAACTTAATAAATTTTGAATTTTTGATAAGGAAAACATAATCATGGCAAACACAATTTGGTGGAAGACTAAATATGATGATCAATAATTACAATATCAAATGGAGATCCTAATCATAGCCCTTGTCTTCTTGACCTAAGAAACTATTTTTTTGTCTCTTATAATTATGTTCCTTCACTATATAATGCATATATATAGACATATAGAACTTAGCATATAAATATATGACAATGTTAATGTTATAAGAAATTAGTTAGGTACAAGAGAATAATAATATTATAACAAAATTTTATGTGGTTGGGTATAATAAAATTAAAACCATAATTATGTTAAATTCTCGCAAAAACGGTAAAAGTAATCACTAACTTGCACGATTAGAATTGCCAAGTCACAGTTGAAAAAAAAAGTGGACAAAAGACTGACAAAAGGACAAAAAAGCATGATATAATGAAAAGTCTCATAAAAAAATTGTGTTGGTGTTTGCATGTTTGCTGGTTCAAATCTTGAGTTTCGAACCCATAAACATGATAGTGCAATGATGTATATATATATTACATATTTCTAGTAGTGTTATATGTAATCTAATCATATGTGAACGGTATCATGTCATCACCCAGGGAAGAATTTTTTAATATATTATTTGAGTAATATTTAATTTTTTTTTATTATAATATATTATTAACAAAAATATCATATTTTATATATTATAATCATAATTAATTTTTCAAATAAATATATAAATAGATTTGATTTAGAAAGAAAGAAATGGTTTAGTGATTATCCCACTTCTACATCCATCTCATAGATGGAATTCGACTTTACATTTTCTTATATGAGTTTGTTAAATTTTCGTATGAAAATATTAGGTTATTGGACCGATCCGTCATGGTACAGATGACAAAAAAAAATATTTGAGTTATTACAATAATTACAATATATATAATTATTATTAATTTGTTTACAAAATTAATATATTTTGTTAAACTAACAAAAAATATTATTAAATTCGTAAAAAATAATTATTTTTCTTTTTTTATTTACATATATATAAATTAATATTAAAATAATTTTAAATAAAAAATTTAATTATATAAATATTTAATTTATATTTATAAATAAAAAATATTATATAATTTACAAAAAAAAAATTCAATACGTTATGTTGATATAATTCTAGTATAGATTATTTGTTAAGCTAATTTACCAGATTTTAAATCAACATATTGTATGATCGAATAATAAGTCTGCATAATCCGAATTTTCGGTGCATAACCAAAAATTAATTAACCAAATTATTGATCCAAATATCTCAGCTAAAAATCATCATCGATACTCCACAAGCATACATAATGGCTTCCCCTTGAGTCTTTGCCTTCCCTACAAAACAAAATTTAACTTCTCATTCAGAAAAAAAAAATAAATGTTTTAACAGAAAAATATTAAATGTCACACCAATATAAAAGATGTCAATTTATTATTGCGAATATACTGTATTAAATTTCACGACAACATACCTTTAATTCGGGTAACTCGATCACACATGCACATTCCACAACTTCTGCTCCAACCCTTTCTGAATCAGTCCAAAAAAATAATGAATTTGTTGGATCGATTTAGTTTGAAATTTATAACTCAACTAGATTTTTGAAAAAGGTGAAGAATTTACCAAGCAAGTTAATGGCGGCGCATAGAGTACCACCGGTCGCAATTAAGTCATCAACGACCAAAGCTCGATCACTAGTCTCGACAGCTCCTACATGCATCTCTAGTCGGTCATTTCCGTACTCCAATTCGTATTCCTCGAATATTGTTTCTCCTTTTTACCATTAAACTATTCGTTAGACATTGTTTTTAGTTCTTAAATAAGTTATATGAAAAAAAAAGTAGAAAAATGTTATTAAGAACCAGGCAATTTCTTAGGTTTCCGAAGAGGAACAAACTTCGCTCCAATGGCTAACGCAATTGGTGGACCAAATAGAAAACCACGAGCCTCTATTCCTGAAATTAATTACAACAAAATCGCAAATGGTTAATGTCATATAGCAAATGAAGTATTATCTTATTCAGCTAATTATTAAGCTTTTAAATCTGTCTTAGTTATTAAGAACATTGGTGAATATGAAAAGATAACACTTTGTCCCAACAACATACCCAATAGACAGATTCCAAAGCACTAATAAAAGGTCGAGTGTTGCAAGTGGTCAAGATATGTATATCCCAACAACAAACCCAATAAGATGTTTTTAAAACGAATTTTGTATTGTTTTGGATAATTTTTCAAAATTCTATTGATTTGAAAAGGCATATGAATAAAAAAGTATAAAGGGTTGAAAGTAACAAAAGAAATGATGTACTTCACATTTTTGCAACAGCAAGAAAATAAAAAAGAAGAAGCTTTTGTACTTCATTACACAGAAGAGGAGAAGCATCAAGAAAAAGAGAGAAGAGAAGAATTGGGCAAAACAATGATTATAGAAAAAGAAAGAAAACCCAAAATCAAGTTTTTTTTTTTGGGGCCAACTCTTTTAAAAAAAAAGGTTACATCCATCACACAACTACTCATTTATCCAAACAATACCCACCACACACCAACACAAACACAAACACTTTTCACAAGATCAACAATTATAACCTTTTTAAAAGTAGAAGAATATAAAAAAAACTAAAATTTATTATATGATTTAGGAGGAAGAATGATCCAGGCAATCAATCTCATTCAATCACTCAATCACACGGAAATATTAGATTTCAAAGATAAGAAAGAGTCTTGTCTCAAATCAAATAACGATATAAACGAAAATATTTGACTACTTACTTTCAAATTTTTATATCATAATATAAAATATTTTTGGTGTTTTGGAAAAAAATATTTAATTGTATTAATTTAAAAAATATATTTTTGAAACCAAATCTTATTTTAATAATATTTAAGATATTTGTCGTAAATTAAGTATTGGGTCGTCACATAAATCATGACCTACCCACTTTTTCCTGTGAAAAATCTTCGAAACAATAAAAAATAGCGTTCACTAAATCAAGTCGAATCTTTTGAATAGTAAATCCATAGAAATTACACTATATCCAGTTAACAAAATTATGAAAAGAGATAGAGATGCTAACCTGCAACCACTGATATGTTCTTGTCTCTGTATCTCTCAACAAACAGATCAATTGTATCTTTGAAGGCTTTTGGATCCAACAACACTGTTGTTATGTCTTGAAACATTATTCCTGCAATTTCCTCATTTTATTACACTTTTATATCAACTCTATATTTCCCTTTCATGTAACAATTTTTCTTTCCATAAGAAAATCAAATTACAACTTCATCGGAATCCAAACCAGATTCGAGACCGAGAAGGATGTACAGACAACTGTACAAAAATCTTATAAATCAAGTTATTGTCGGTAAGGAATATATAGTTAGAGAATTCAGACAAAAGAACCTGCATTTCCTCGGTAAAACAGATAATTTCTACGCGATGAAACAGAGCATATAACGAAAAAAGAGCACTTCGTCGTTAATAATAACAGGAGAAGGAAAAGAAAGTTACCTTTCTTGGGAAAATCTGGAACAACACGGATCTTAGTTTTGATTCCGTTTATACGAGGATCCTCTTCATCTTTGTTTCCAGACATTGTTAAGATAAGGAATCAAGCAAAACACTGGAATGGAACTCCTCTGTGTTTTCTCTCTCTCTTGTTAAGAGATTTTGGGAGAGAGGAAGAGAAAGTGAAGCAGCCGTTACTACTCTTACCACTATTTATATCTATTTAACTTTTTTAGTCAGATTCACTGTGCTTAAATGGAGTGTGCTTAAAATCTATTCAAATCTCTGTGTATAGCCAATCAGATAAAAGAAAAATAAAATCTTAAAATTATGTAATTATTCAATTTTTTTTGTTACTAAATCAATAAATTATATAGTAAATAATCCTCCCTAAGTTTGTCTCTCAAACATGTATTCAAAAACAAGGATTTACTATTCCATTAAAATCAATTATATAGTTTTCATTACTTTAATATCATCTTTAAGAACTGATTAATGATTTCTTCTGTGGGTTTCATAATCTTTGGTTGATATTTGATTTACCCATGAAAATAGTATATTTATTAGCATAATTTTAAAATATCAAACCCACTAATATTAGCTAAAAACTATAATATCAATAATTGGAATTTAAATTCTAATATTGAATAATGCCTCCTATATAGAATAGAAATATAATTAAATTTTTATGACTAGTACAAGACAAATCTATGTCTCATTTAATAGAAAAGATGTAACAGTTTAAACGTGTCGTTCAAACATTCGACTGTGTTGATTTAATTTTTGGAAGGACCAACAAAATGCTTATGTTAACTTAAAATAAATACAAAAAGCTTAAAAGACAAAGTCGCCTTCTCTCCTTGTTTAATTATATAATCGTAGATAAATAGCATTGCAAGAGACAAGTGGTCTTCTTCATTATCTTATCTTCTAGATTAATAAACTTCAAAATTCCTTTTTTTTTTTATTGGTTGTTTCAATTTTTCCTTAATTTTGTGGTTAGAGTTTCTCCCATTATGTTTTATTTGAATAGATGTGAAGTAACTGCAACCACAGTTTGAAGAAATTCTATCGATAATCATCAATTAGTTTGAGAAAGACTCTAAAGATCTACCTAACTCCCGTATCTAAACACACTCCAAGTGGGATTTTTAGAGTGGCAAATCTATACTTAGAGATTTTGTTTGTTTTTTTCCACATGTTAGTTTTATTAGTAGATTTAAATATATAATGGAAACTAATAAAAAATGAAAGCGAAGTTTCTGTTTTTACTATTTTAGATTTTATTTTGTTTATTTAAATATATTTTTAAGGATCTTTTATAATTAGAGCCTGTCAATGGTGTAGAATAAAATTAAAAAAGCTCAACACCTTTTGAATTTTGATAGGCCATTACTTCAATTCGAAATCGCATCTTACGAAATTACCCTTCCACCAGTCTTTTCGTTTCTTATTCTGTCTATTTCCTCAATTATTGCACTAAATCTGAAGAAACATGCTCAAAATCTAACTATGGACAAAGATGTCCAATAGCGTACGTGATTCCATGACATCTTCTTGACCTAAAATCTTCTTGACCTAAAATCTTATTTCTTTTATTCTATAGAGTATACAAAAACTATATAACATCAATATTATCAAGAGTGTATCATGTATGGTCTGTAGCATCTGTAATGTAGCAGCTTTTACCAAGTTTGCATTTTTATACGCATTATGAAAAATAATAATAATGTTGTAGTTGCAAAAGTAGGGGAATCTCTTTTATTCCGTGGTTTTGAATGATGTCTGGATTTCATATGACCACTTTTGGTAAGCATATTGTCACTCCACTTTTACTTTTGTACGAAAATCGTATTTTTGTTACTAACCTATTATATATAAAAGATATATCAATTATCAAGTTAATTGAATTTTGGCACTACATATGTCAATTTTAACAATTGTTTTTTAATATTGGTCCTCAATTAGGATTAAGCACTAAAAATGTGGATGAAAAAAACATTTACCGTAGTCAGTTTACACAATTTATTGTCTTATAATAATATAAAACCATTCAAATACGATTGATAAAAAAACTTGAAAATGCAAGTTCTAGGAAAGAAAAGTCCAAAATAAATATTTGAAATGAGGTAAAAGAAAAGATTGTGGTAAAGTATGAGAGTAATAGATTGTGGAGTGTACTATAATTGGTCGTATCAATTTGGACAGTCTCATAAATTTTTGTGGACGAGTGTTAGTTGTCCGCCATTCTCATTACTCTTCCCACTAACTTTTTTAATTTCAATCTTTTTCACTTCTCTAAAGTCTTTTCACTTTGATACAATTATTCTCACGAGTGTTAGATGTGAACATAATTATTTTTTTATAAATAAATTAAAACTAAAAATTAAAACATTAGGTTTGGGTTTCATTTTTCAATTTATGATTTTAATTTTCTTTAATATAAAGAAATTTTAAGATATCTTAATATTAAATTTGAATTATTAATGGAAAATTAAACTAATGAAACAAAAATTTAAAATAATGATATTTTGGAAAATTGTTTTTTATTATATGTGAAATTTAAATAAAGTGAACTTTAAATTAATGATGCTAGAAAATAAGATGTCGAAAATTTCGCTTATATATTATACGTGCATATGTTCGATATAAAAATCAACCAAAAGAAAAATAAGACAGGCAACGAATACATATCAGGCCCAAAATAGGTAAATGGGTTCATTACTAGAAAATGGCTTTAGCGTTGTCTAATAGTCTCCAGGTGGTTTCTATGTTTCTGAAAAATGTCATGAATCAATCATATGAATATGATCCATAAAAAATGGTTCAAAGTTCAAACATAGAGATGATGACTTGAGCCTCCAATTTTGTTTGCCTGTTATTTGTGTTTATATATAAATGAATCTACAATTTGTAAGGAAACAAGATTGATTATGATCTCACTTCACTAGTCCGATTGATGTTTAGTCCAATGTCTACTAAGAAAAGTAAAAAACAAACACACACGAAATGTGTCCACCCAGTTAACGATCAAAACGCTGTTTTCGGGGAGGGATCAAAATCCTCAAGCTTTTACTAAGCAAACAAAAAAATAAAAACAACAGCTTTTTAACCGAATCAGAGACTACAAGACCCAGAGAGCTACTCTGAATCAAGTCGAAACCCTTCCAAGAAGAGAACGGAGGAAGAAGACGAACTCTTTTAGACTAGTGAAAACAATACACTAATCATTGAAATTTCAGATCCAACGTACAAAATATATAATTGAGATTAATATAAAATCTTCTCAACATGAATAACTATAGTTACACGATATGCCAACAAAAAACATAAAACAATAACAACAACATGATAATACCTGTTTTAGTGTGTTGTTAGTAAGTTAAACCGTAGATTTGATCTTCTGCAAAACTCCATCAATGGCGATATCAACAGCATCTTTCTTACTCATCAACCCCATTGACGCTCCATGTCTTCTGTACATAACTCTGGGCATCATCTCTATCACTTTCTCTCTCATCCTCGCAACTTCTTCTTTCGGTATACTCATCAACACTTCCGCGATTCTCACGCCTCTAAATACCACATCTTCCTTTGGTATTGTCACCGAGAATTCCGAGAATTCTTCCTCCGGCATATGCCACCGGTACTGCATCTTCGCGGTTTGATCTTCAAAGAATACGGGGATGCATCCAGCGATGATTCCGTCGAACGTCGCCTTCCGTGTCGGTGTGTCTCCAGGTGGTTGCAAGCAAAACGACGATTGCAACATCGGTCTCATGAATCGTATCGGATCGTGCTCGCAGATCCCGTTTGAGCAATCCACGAAATCGCAGATTTTGCTTTCCTTGTAATCGGATGACAAATCGGAAGAAATTCCAGATTCGGTTTCGGTTACGTTCTTGTTCATGCATTCTAGCCGGATGCTACGACGGATATTCGGCGAAGATGAGGTTCCTCCGCCGCCGGCGAATAGCATCAGCGAAGTTCGCCGAGAGCGACGGACTCTTCGGATCCACGATTCTAAAAACGGCAAGCTGTGAGGGTGAAACGACGTCGGATAAGGAACCGCTTGCTCTTGCCACGGCCAATAACGCGATTCGAGCGTTAACGCCGTGAGATTGAAGAACTCGGGTCGTTCGAGGAACGAAGTTCCCCAAATCGGTGGGTCAACGGTCAACGGTTGAGAAAAATCCCAAGCGGGTCGGGCCATGACGAGGAAATGGTCGTGACCGGAGCGGCGAGTCCAGATCTCGGGTTTATCCCGGGTCAAAAACTGGAGAAGATCCGACCCGTGATCCGCGCTGGAGTTTACATCGGATCCGTATAGGTAACGGAGGGAATCGATGCCGGCATAGTAAGGGAGATAAACGGCGGAAGCGAGATTCGGGTCGGGTGTGAGACATGGATATTCGAGGATCCGTCGGTGGAAAATGAGTTCGAGAAGAAGCGGGTCGGTTCTGTACCAGCTTCGGCTTCGGTTATGGGTTTTTGGGCCGAGACCGTGGTTGGATAAGTAAGGGCAGAGATCGTCGGCAATCGGGTAGCGATTGCAAGTGGAGAGAAGATCAAGATTGAATCGAGAAGGGAGTGTACGGATGTAGATCCAACGGTCGGTGCATTCTGAATCGACTGTTGAGACTTGCTGCGAAAGCGTAGGTTCGATGAAGAAGAAGATGATCCATGTTATGACGGTGGATTTGGAAGTCATAGTTATGGAGGTTATCGGAGTGAGTGGTAGTTTGTTTCTTTCTTTTTCTACTTTGTTAATGGCAGGAATAGTTTCAGGTAATTGCAAACAAGACCTGATGTTTACATGAATTCTTTAACTTAGCCCTTTTTAATTCTATGATGATATACTAAACCCCGTCAGAGACTCGAACCAGTGTTAACTCTTTCACAATTTGTTTCGATTGATAAATTTGAGGCAATAACTGAAACTTAGCTTTCTTTTTGGGTCAAAAACATAAAGTAAATTTTGATATCTAAAGACGAATCTAACGGTGCTTGTGCTCTTTTGAACGCAATAAAGTCGGGTAGTGAGTGTATCTCGCGGTAGCGGGGGAGGTGGGCAATTTCTGTGTTCAATAATTGATTTTTCATTTCTAAATTAAGAAAATAAAAAACAAATTGGGTTTAAATTGGTATAGTAGGGGCTATTTAAACCGAACCAAATTGAATTTTGAGATTAGGTTAAGTTTCAGTTAAACGGATACACTGATCAATTATTGTCTTCTTCCGTCCAATTCAAATTCTTATGAATAAAGAAAAACCTATTCTCCAATGGCGGTGGAGGAGGCGGCAAAGGAAGAGATGGATGAGCTTGTGAGCATCTTCGAGGGTGGCTAATGATTTGAGGAGGAGTGTGACCCCTGACATCGTTAAAGCTACGAGCGAGCACCAAGCAGCTCTGTTTCTTGAAGGTTTATGCCAGTTTCTTACTGGGAGTAAAGATCAGATTGGACTCCAAAATTTTGGGTCGTACCAATGTGAGAAAATTCGTGCTTCAGTTTTCAGTCTTATAACAGTTAGGGAGGATTGATACTAAAAGACTTTGTGTTTTGAAATGGATATGGTTTTCTTTTAAGACTTAGTCAGGAGATTCTATGAGCAGAGGATTCAATTCATATACCATTTTAAACCGATTCGTCCTCATCTCATCTCCTGCAATTCTTCTCTCTCCCAAAATTCATAAATTGATAAAATACTTAAACTAAGCAACATGTATTTAGAAATACGAGCTCAGAGAAAATTGTGAAATAAATTACGAAAAGGTAATAATTTTAGTACAGCTTAATTTATGGATGAAATGGGTAAATGGTAAATTAAGATATATGAGCAGAAAATTGTTAAAATGAAAGAAAAAAAAAACTAAAAAGGAAAAAATATAGAAAGCAGGGTTGAATGAAGCTTCTGATTCTCCTACACAATCCTCAAAAACGTGCAGAAGAATTTTCAAGCTTCTCCCATTTCACCAAAGTCTTGAGAAACTTCTTCACCTGGAACACCAAACTCACACATTACAAACACATATATAAACATAACATATATGATGATTTAGACTAAAGAATTAGTATTATATAGTTGGTACCTCGGAAGGGTCTCTAAGGGAGTAGAATGCATTGCTTTCTTTTGGCACGGACGATACCAATATTCCAAATCCTCGATTCCCTTCTCTCAGTACCTTAAATGCATCTTCATCAGTTTTGTCATCTCCGATAAAGATTGGGAGGAAATCATCGTTGTTGCTTAATCCGAGAGATTCTAAAAGAAACTCGACTGCTTTTCCTTTGTTCCACTCGATCACAGGACGAACCTCTAAAACCTGATAATATTAACAAAAGAAAGAAAAAAATTGGGTTAGGGACCTCACCTCACCTGTGTGTATCGAATGTGAAACCAGAGGTGATATTACAATCCAAGCAAGTACCTTTCTCCCGTGAGTCAGGCGAAGACGAGGGTATTGTTTCAGGTGGTCATGAACACGTTGAGCAACGATTGGCCAGTCCTTCTCGTCAACATTACGGTAATGAACAGAGGCGCAGAACTTGTGGTTCTCTACTTTTGCACCTTTAATACATTTAGTTATCTCAACAAGGGTCCTATAAACCTCTTCGATGACAGGTATGAATTCTTTTGCAGGCTGAAAGAGGTTTACCTCTTCACCCTATTTAAAAACAAATTATTAGATGAGTTGATCATAAATATTATATGCAAGTGAAGAATCCTGTGGTGTATAATGATTTCACCTGTTGGTCAGTGGATTTTACACCATTGGGGTCTTCAGGTGACCTATTTAGATTTGCTGGAGTCATTATGTCCATCCCATGACTACCAGCGTAATAGAGCTCGGTTAGTCCTACCAATTGGTAAACCTGGCACATGATATCAAACCCAACACTGTGTTAGTACTTTAACCTTTGGTTGGATTCTGCTCATACAGTTCAATAAATAGATCATGGTTTAAGAGTTTCACCTTATAACGGCTTCTACCACTAATTATTGCTGTTGGGAAGTACTTGGCGACATCTTTAACAGCAGCACGCATCTGAGAGAGAGAGATAGAAAGAGCATGTGTTTCAGAACAGAGAACATAATTAACATGTTTGAAATACAAAACTGTTGTGGTTCTTACCGCATCAGACATTATTGCACGATCAGGGTCATCGACTATTGGAGAAAGAGTTCCATCATAATCTAAAAACACAGCTATCTTCTTGTTCTTTGCTTGAGCTGCAATATGCCCAAACGAGCTAATTGCTGAAGGATACTTGAGCTGTCCAGATTCAAGAATGAAAATGGTGAGGACTGAGAAAACAACGGAGAAATCAAAACATTTATAAATGAAACCACGAGATAGTTATATTACCGTCCAGGCCCGTTGAGCAAACTCATCTTCAGGAGCAATCTCAATGTTGAAATCCTTGACTAGTCTTTTTCGCGGTGGGGACGAAGATATCATTGCGTCCAACCAACCATTAGATCTTACATCGTCGAGTTTAGGGATCTTCTTCCTTGAATTCATCATGAGACTTCCTGAAGGGAAAGAGGATCCGAGTCTTGATTTGTTGACTGGTGCAGGGTCAGTAAGAACAGGGGGCGTCTTGTTTAAATTCAAATCCATCGAACTTCAAAAAATGCTTCAGACAGAAATTTTGATGGCCTCTTCTAAAACAACTTGGTTTTTATCCAACTCTTTTGTCAATGAAAAACCACCTCTTTAGTGTTTTCTTGTCGCGGCTTGTTGGCCAACTGTCCATTAAGTTTCCTGAAAACTGAACTTGACAACGAAACCAATACTCAGCAAACTTGAAAGGTTTCCGGTAACAGTTGGAATATTAGAAAAAGGTTTCTTGAAAATTTAAGGTACAACAAAACCCGATACTACGAAAAATGTAAAGCCTTCTAATGACACAAAAAAAAACACAAATTTGTACTCTTTACATTACCTTGTCATATCCAGATCTTTGAATGTGCGCCGCTTCTTCCGCACAGAAAATACTCTCTTCAGACTGAAATTGAGCGTCAACCACAAACCTGTTTCATTGTCATAAGTAAATCATACTGCAAAATTCTACTTTTTGAAAAAAAATAAAACGTAACAGGACCACCCCTTATTTTATAGATTCTATTGGGTGGTTTCATCATAAACGATCTATAAAAAACGTAAATTTTTCATATTCATCGATACAGAAAAGCAAAAGTCAGCACGAAAGTCATGTTTTACCTGTTCCTCTTAATTGTAGTTTAATGATATATAGAAAAGGAACCACTGATTTTGACAAGTACCGAAGTTTTCAACTGCTTTTGTCTAAACGACATAACAGTAATATTAAAGAGGCTACCGACAAAAACTTCCAGCTTAATCACTCCGAAAGCACGCGTATATCATACCAAATGAACGATTATAAAAAATTTCTATAGAAAAAGATACAAGTAGTCAATTTCGGTAAATTAGAAATCACAGAAAACAATAGGTTCTGGGACGCAGAAATTGAACAATGTTTCATTTCCAATACATTGATTTCGAAAACAATACCTTGGAGAAAACAATGCTGTAAGTTACGAGAAAACGGAGCAGGATTCAAACACAGAGGGAACAACATTAAATGAAGAAAACAAAAAGGGCAAAATGATCCTAATCAACAAAACTGAAACGGATTTTGATAAAACGCAGGAGATCCAGAAACCTTAATAATAAGCATAAATCGTGAATAAAAAATATCTGTGAAACCGAACGCTATACAATATAGGAGTCAAAGAGATAGATTTTGAACCTGAATCGAACGACCTGTAAACCACAAAGCAGCCGGAGAAAAGAGAAATCTCGAGGAATGCAGATTTTCTCCTTTCGGAAACGGAATCTATGGGATCGCGAAAGGAGAATCAGTAAAAGAGGGAGATTAGGGATCTTTCTGTTTCCTTTTTAAAAACCCTAAAAAATTGCGAGAGGATACGAAGAATCCGGAATTTAGGCGGAGACGAAGGAGGGGAAGGGAGAAAATGGAGGAGATGGGCTCTGGTATTTATAGAGTCTGTTTCTCTGTAAAAAAAAAAGTCTGTTCAAGGGAGACGTGGTTAACAAGGATATTAGGCTGTCGTTGAATCTCGAAAATACCGCCCATGTTTGACTTATTTACCAATATGCCATCGCCTCTTCTTTCTTAAATATTCCTGTGGACGACCAAGACCACGTTAAGTTTCTTATTAGGTTCCCTAAATATAATATATATTAATACTATAATCATTATTAAGATCGTCATTAGTCATATTTGTTAGCTTATTCATTCACATAATTATATTTCATTTTTCGGAGGTGGAATCTTTGACTTACTCAATGCTCAAAATCAACCTTACGATTTTTTTTTTTGCAACTCATTTATGTTTCATATTTTGGTGTATTGCAATTTTTTATAGAAATATATTTTCTTACTTGACCAGCCATCTTAAATGGTGTGAAGCAGGTGTCTAATTTACCATATTTCGAAAATATAGCGAAAAGAAAAGAAAACATTAATGAGGTTTGACCAAATAATTTAACAACCGTGTTGAGAAAACAAAAAAGGTAATACAATAAAAAATAATTTTCTCCTCTAATACACAATAAATTGAGATAAAGAAAAAGTTAAACACAACCGTAAGACAGACGTTAGTTGTTTGTTACTACAAAAACGAACTTGTTCACGAGATGACACGTGGTTACGAGTCAAAAGCGTAGACACCACGTGTTCGGTTTTAATGGTAACATAACTACGTATTAGTTGGGCCGTAATGGGCTTAGACAAAAATAATCTGACATTTCTAGTTCCGATGTCATTTTCCAACATATAATTACCTTTTGTTTACAACGTTCGAGAATTATATAAGAAATTCAATCAAATTCAGATAGAAATACATACACAACGCATTATATATTCTGTTAAACTACATCAAAAATATAATTGTGAGTTTGACATAAAGAGTTACGCCTAACTCATAATTAAGTGACCAATAGAAGTTTGAGTTATAGACTGTATAAACGGTTGGGATTTGTTCTCTGCATAATATTGGCGGCGGAATTAGCAAAATTATTATTTAATAGTTCAAAATCAATTTTGAAAAATAAAATATCTTCATGATATTGGAGAAACATATTAAGAAAGAATTTCTTCATATATCAATTACTTTTTTAAGAATTAATATCTACTTTTCTTATGAAAACAATAAATAAATGAAAAGGAAATAAAAATAATATAAAATAAGAACTAGTTATATCTTGCAATAGCTTAAGAAGGTTCGCCACGTGTATCCTACGCAGCATCTATGACGATTAACGAGTCACAACTATGCGCTGACGCCATGATGACACAGCTGAAAATGACAAATTCATGAATTTAAATGTGACAGGGAAATATACAAATATGTTTTTATATTAATTTCGATGCTCCAAGAAAGACCATTTTAGTATTTGAACGATTGATAATTTTTTGGTAATGTAAATGGTAAACTGACAACACAACAATGTGAACTTATGGTCCGGCTTAATTAGTGACAAAATTTGGTATGATAGTATAAATTTTATATATTTTAAACAAGAAATATGAATCTTAAATTTATATAAATGTTTTAATTTGGATTTCTAGTGCAATTACGATCTCCCATAGAGCCGGTCCAGAACCTACGGTGGAAATGACAAATCAGAGTTACTTTTCTTCTCCTTTTGTCTTTGCACTATTATTTTAATATACAGAGGAAACAGCCTGGAGTTACCTTTTTTCTTTGTGGGTTCTGCTGGTTCTTAGTTTGTCAAATCACAATATAAAAATACACAAAAGAAAAATGTGGATTCAATAATGAAGAAATCATGTGTGCCGACCACTAACTTATAAGCTCGTTTTGTCAAAGTCCACATGTTATCAGTGATATAAATATATATATTGATAAGAGAACATTATAAGATAACATATAATGTTATAAGCCATCTGCATATGTGTCTCCACGTATCCTCATGCAATCAACACCTATTTTCCAATTTTATTTATTTTTTCATTATGATTTCTTGCTTTAGATGATCTGGCTACTTACATACGCTACGAATTTTCTTTTCATATATCTAAAATAACTAATACGTTGCAAACAATTTTCTTAGTAAATAACTTGATATATTGTAGCTAATCTTATAAGAAAATTGACTAATTGCGATTTTAATCATTGGATAGTAATTTCATTGTAAATTCGTGACAAATATATGGTACCAACGAATAACAAATATGTATATAACTTTTAGAAAACAATTATTAATTTCAACATTAACTATATTTTTAATCAAATTTGCACATGACCAACAAATAGTTTGAGATGACTTTTCCATAAGATATTGAGAGACTACTTCATCACAGCACACTAATTTGATTGTATAAATGACCATGATCGATTTAATTGGCAATATTCAATATTCACGATCCACTTATACTAGTTAACCAATAAAACCAGCTCATATTTACATATACCACATGCTACGTTAATAATCTTATAGAAAAATGGTTATTGATTATTCGACCGAATAAAAACAATATTAATTCACGAGAACAACATTTTTAACATTATATTGAAGATAACCATAAATAAATGAACGAAGATCATTTTATATACGACATGCCAGCTACCAAAAGGAAGTTAATATAATGCTCGTTTAAGAAATGGGAAAGAGTGATAAGCACTAATATTTAGATTCAACAAGTCCTCGACAATAATTCCTGTAGCTATAATATATGACCAGTTTAGCCAGGTTATATGTATATTATTATTATTATTATTATTATAAATGCATGAATAATTTAATTATTTCAAAACGGTTGATACCTCTCTATCACTCTATATATATATTCAATTAATTAACTCTCTCGTTTATTATTGATAGGGATTACTTAATTGGTCAATGCCGACGTTATTGTCAAATCTCTAAATTGTTTTTAAATCATTGTTGAAGATTTTGAATTGCCTCGCTTTTAGTTAGCATTTGAAACACTTGTAAATGCAAAATTTGTTCTTCAAAATGTTTCAGTGAAAAGAAACCTAACTCTAGTAATTTTTTATTGTACGACACGTTTGAGATGTACAATTCAAACTACAAAGTCTCTAGATTATGATATTAGTTTTGTTCGTTTACTTGTTGATGGTGGTTGCGGCTGTAGTTGCTGTCAATATTGCGGCTATAGTTGCCGTCAATATTGCGGTTATGATTAGATCATATATTATTTTTTTGTATGTTGTCGTCAATTACAGTTATGGTTAATTATAGATTTTTTGTCATACTGTTATTTTAACTAGCGGTTAAAAAAATTGTGACGCACAATGCAGTTGGTTTTTTGTCGTACTGTTATTTTAACTAGCGGTTAAAAAAATTATGATACACAATACAGTGTTTGATTATTGCGATTGAGCACATGTAACTGCGATAGATAAATAAATAACAATTTATCGCAACCACAGTCGACAAATGAACATAGCTATTTTATAATTAGTAGATGAATAAACCAAATCAAAATCAGATGAGTTTATTAATTTATTTAATTATTAATATGGTGTATTTAATCATAGGTGTTTATTCTTTATTTTGACTTCTATTCTCAAACATTGGACATAAAAATTTAGATAGAGGTGTACAGAGTTCCAGGCCTATGGGCTCGAGAATGTTTCTTAGTTATGCTATTTATGGGCCCGATCTGCAAATTATGGTTTAACATATCCAAATAGAAGGGAAACCAACCAATCTGGTAAAACCAAACCGAAAATATCCATATCATATGTGTTGCTACTAATCACATACTTCACACACCTTAATCGGTTGATAGCCGATTTTGAACACATCTCCAGCAGAAGTAACATAACCGGCCAAAATCCATAGAAATTTACATTTTCGTATTTTATTTTCTACAACTAATCGATCATCTTGCTGATTAGTGATTAAATCCCCTTCAAAAAGCCCTTTTCTGAAGAAATCAATCAGATTCAACCATGAAGAAACAGAGATTTTTAGTTTGGCAATGAAACGACCTCAAAATCTTGAAGAAGAACTTGATCTTTAAACCCAATAAGAAATTGGCATAAACCTTCAAGAAACAAAGCCGCTTGATGCTCACTCGTGGCTCCAACAATGTCCATGATAACACTCTTCCTCAAACGATTCGCATCAACGAAGATGCTCACAAGCTCTTCCATCTCTTCATTCGCCGCCACATCAACAGACGCCGCCGCTGCCGCTGCAACTGCAGTTACCGTCTTCTTAATCTTCTTCCCTTCTTGATACGACGAGACCCAATTCTCCGAGGCTCGAGCCACGAAGCCTCTTTGTGCTTTCCGCATCCGATCCATTAAAACAGGGATCATAAGCCTCATCGTACACTCGATCTGGTCTATTCTCGTCACCAGCTCATCCGAAGGATCTTTCCACGCATTAGCGATCTTCAACGGTTGGTTCACCAATTCTAAATCCAAGTCAAGGGAATCTTCGTAATCGGAGTCGTGATCTCGATTCTCTCGATCGATGAATGATCGGAGGAGATTGGTGAGGAGATAAGGATGGATATCGCCGAGAAAGAGAAACGGCGTCTCTAGTGAGTTGCGCCATGAGGGGAAGAGAAGATACGGGATTGTGTTTGGATCGGCAGCGAGATCTAGTGCTTCGTAGTACAAAACCAAGTGGCGGAGGACGAGATCTACGTTGGAGGAGAGGACGGAAGCGGAAGCAGCGGAGGAAAGCGATTGACGGAGGAGAGGGATGCAGTTATCGGTTAAGGTTTTGAACCAGTCCGCGTAGAAATCAGTGAATCGGCGAGTGGGTTTCTTGCGGGAGAAGAGAGAGAAAGGCATTGGATTTCTCGGAGAGAAGGAGAAGACGAAAATGGACGATTTCTGAAGATTTTATTTGAGGGTTTTTCTTTGATCATCATAAAGGTTGCTCTGTAATCTGTATTTGGAGGGAAGGCAATAACTGATTGGTGTTATCGGTTTAATTGAATCTAAACCGAATCTGTTTTTAACTATCTCGCTGCTCTGTAATCGGTTTACGTTTTCTCTGGTACATGGTTCGTCATTGACAAGAACAGTATATATTTCAGTTTGAACTAATGTTTCGTCAATAGTGTGTGGCTGGATTCAATTAGAAGAACTAGGTTCGAACTCATTAGAAATGGATTGATTCATGACCAATAGAAGAATAAAAAAAGCTAGTAAAGTTTGTATTTAAAGATGTGTAGTGTGATTGTTCAAGGTATAGGGATATACTGAAGAAACTGAATAGAATCAGAAGAATGAAAATGCATACAGTTACACAAGTATAATGATGAAGCAAATGCAACAATCAAGCTGTACTATACTACCGTTTTTTGGAACTGTTAAGTTTTGAATTTTTAATATAAAACCATCCAAGATCTTAGCCTTGGTGGGTCTGCTCAGCTTTTTTCTAGTCTTTAAATTTTTTTCATCCACAGACCACGGGTCCCTAGGGAAACTATGGAACCAAATCAAGAGGTATTATCATAGTTTTCTTTTAACTAAATCAAAAATATCATATCATTTTATTCATCAATTCAAAGGATAATTAATACGAAATAGGTAAAAGTGTTCATGGGAAATTTGTCAACGTCACGGCTCTGAGACCAGCAAAGATTAGTCCAACACGCTGCGGGTTTGTTGAATTATTTGTTCGGTCTCATATGTGAAATCACAAAATTTTAAGAAAAATAATTTTGAATAGTAAAGATATGTGAAATTATCTCATACATAAATAATGCTAGAAATTATCCCATACACAAAAGATGCCAGAAATAATTTACTGTGTTTTATGTAGTTATGATAAATTTCTGTTTTTGTCTGTTGTTATATTGAATACAAAAAACACTTCCGAAGCCAAATATCTCACAAACTTTTCCACAAAACTTTACGAACGAAACCTTAAGACGCGGTAAGAGATTCAAAGCAAAAAAAATATTATTGTTTAAATGAATTTATTATGATAAAAAGTGAAAATGTTAATGAAATAGTTCATGAAATTTTGTGTCATCAAAAGATAAAGAAAGAGAAAAATTAAAATCTTTGAAAGAGTATCCTAAAAATGGAAAGAGGGAGAGCAACTCTCTTTATTGTTCTCTTGGTAAGTATTACACATAAAATATAATATTGGACATTTGTTCAAAGTTTTAATACGATCTAGACAATCTCACGAATTTTTCTATAGAATTTGAAAACGCGATAGTTGTACTAAAAAAACAAATACCAAACTACTAAAACCTTGCAAAAGAACGATAGGTCCAAAAAAAAGGAATTGAAAACCGACTTCAACTAACAATAGCACTAATAGAAACGAACGTAGAACCGAGGAAGAACGTGACCGAAAAACTACATTAGTACAACGCTCTAAAGATTCGATGCTTTTGAGAAAACCTAGGTTTAAAATAAAGATATTAGAATATATTTAAGAAATATTCTAGAAAATATACTTAGGAAAACCTAATATTGCCGTTTAGTGGGTCGTCTGATTTATCTCAGCATAACTCACCCCGAACTAATATATGTCGTGCATATTCTCTCACAATTCATGCAAGCTCCTCGCGAGCCCATTGGACAGTTGTCATACATGTCGTCCGCTACTTGAAAGGTTGCCCATGCCAATGTATCTTTCTTCGATCGGATAGTGACTTGTAATACGTGTTTATTGCGATGCAGATTAGGTCGCATGTCCTCGCACAAGAAGATCTCTTAGTGCATATGTGGTTCTTTTGGGCTCTTTTCCGATCTCTTGGAAAATAAAGAAACAAGACACAGTCTCGTGTTCATCAACTCAAACAGAATATAGGGCAATGACTTATACTCTTCGTGAGCTTAAATGACTCAAGTCAATGTTAAAAGCATTCGGTGTCGACCATTCCACACCTATGGAAATGTATTGTGACAATCAATCTGCCTTACACATTGCCGCCAATCCGGTCTTTCATGAACGAACTAAGCATATTGAAGTTGATTGTCATCAAGTTTGTGATGCTATACAAGACAAAATAATCATCACAAAGCATGTCGCTACTTCCAAACAACTTGCATATATTTTGACTAAAGCTTTGGGACGTCCAGTTTTTGAAAATCTTTTGGTCAAGTTGGGCATTAATAATTTACATGCTCCAACTTGAGAGGGAGTATTAGAATATACTTAGAAAATATTCTATACATTAGAATATACTTAAGTATATACTAGAATATATTTAGGAAATATTCTATATATTAGAATATATTTAAGAATATTTTATATTATTTATGTTTATCTAGTTAGTATAAATAGTTGAAAGATGGATCAATAATAAATCAATAAATTCAAATACTTATAAAAAAAAAGATATTTTGACTTCTACCTAGGAAGATGACAAAGAAAACCACCAATTCGCAAACCAAAATTAGTCCCCTACAGACTAGAGACCGACCACCTTCATATAAGAGCAGAACTGATAACCGAATCCATTGCGTCACCTTGAACCCAACCTCAAAACCCTAGAAAAGCTTAAGAGAATAGCTTGTAAATGTTTTTTGTATCGAAATACCATCTGAATGACGAATCCACCAAAATACCTAGCCTAACTATACATTCACAACTCGAGTAGACGCAACAAAGCGTAGACACACCATGATCCAAAAATAAAAGTCGAAAAAAGAAGTGACAATGACAGTTCTATAATGTTGGCGTAAACTAATTAACCTTATATGAAAATATCGCAAAAGCACATATGCTACTAACCACTAACCAGACTTTTCAAAATGCTAATTTCACTGATTAAAACCCCATAAATGCTTAAAGACTGACTAAGCTAATCACCAAACCAAACTATGAGAGAAGATATTAAAAGAAAAAAGGGATCAAACCAGAAGCGATTAGTTGACATAGGACTTAGCCAGTGAAGCTAGAAAACGCCCCATCCAGACTATACCGGATTCACCCACACCACCTTCCTTGCCCTCACCTTTCAGTAATTTCACCAACCAAAACGCCGAGAGCTTCGTCATCATTGCTTCCACAAGCTTCACATCCCGGCGAGATTACTAACATACTCAGTAAAGCAAGGCGAAAACAAATATAGAATAAAGAGAAGACTAACACATAGTACTGCTCTCTCACGGTGTCTACATGAAACACCGATCGCCAGAGAAGCGGAGAGTCTGAACAGCGAAGTTCATCTCATTGATCAACGACGGCTAAAATGCATTCTTAGAGAAATGATAAGAATTACCAAATTTGAGACCAATCGACAAAATTCACTTTTATTATTCGCATTTGTCGTTTAATTAGTAAATAAATATTATCATTTGTTGATTTCCTGAAATCAAGTAAATTGATAGTTCGATGACACTACATAACTTAGGTGATCATCAATCTAAATACATGACATAAACGAAAATTATTATACCAATAGTAATTGATGAATGATATATAATTATTAACTAGTTTGGTATTGGAATCTAGTGATTATAAAAATTCAATTCACAAAAGGTCAAAAGGATAATTGAAGGACATGATTATAGACTTAGCAGCAAAACATTAAGATCCGTGATTGGCGGATTAACATCAAGTTAAACAAATTTGAGACTTTTATTTTTATTTGATCATATTGTCTTCTTGTCCCCAAACATATCTGACGTTTTACTAACCTTACTCTTTCGCTGTTCGTATTTTTGTCTTATGCATACTTTTCAACACTTACATTGTCGACCGCCACATGTCCATTTCCTTTCTCGAGCCGGTTTACCTTGGTTCAAGCCGGTTTACCTTGGTTCAAGCCGGTTTACCGTGTTTTTAACACTTTAGTTAAACAAATGACCTACAATGCGGAAATATATAATAGAAAAATTTTTTTACATCGTTTTCAAACTTCGATTTTGGATATTAGACATTGAAACGAACACTCCGATAAAGCTCATCACCAAATCACGTTGTCAACACTATCACAATTACTGTTCCATGCCTCTTACGTATATACTTTGTGTTCCGTTTCGAACTAACGTCTATTTATTATGAAAATCTACGTGCATCATTAAAATAAATTAAGTTTTAAAATATCATATCAGCTTATATAAAGAACTACTCTATATTTTTATTTGCAAGTGCAATGTTCCCCGTACTTACATTATAAAATTTGTCGTTAATTGAATCTCTTACTCGGCCGGCTCTGGGAGGATTCATGTGGTCTATTTAGTATTAAGTTATTAACACAACTAATTAGTTGATACGATACATTTTATCTAGAAATAATTAGTGATGATGTCATTATTTAAGAACTGGAAATTAATTATCATCATAGGTTGCATCTTGGAGTTATTGAAGACATAAATCGATTACATATCGTGTGAATCTTTTTCAAACTGATAATCTAGATATTCCTCCTGGATTATTTGGTTATATCCCAAGATCTTTATTCCTTTTGTTGGTGGATAAAATGCTTATTGTGATTATTTATATAATTACCTTTGCAAATTGGATATCGGCAACGTATCAATGTAGTGGATAATTAGGACTACGATATGTTACATTAGGTATAAGAGTTTCTTACAATATTCATTAAGAAGATATGTTTACGAAAAGTTAATGGCATGCATTAGTTCATAATCTCAAAGGTTTTCCAAATTTAAATATGCTGTAACGATGCAACTATGATTTCTCCATGTTAGCTATATGTCATACATATACAGATGGGCTCGTTCAATAAATAAATAAATATACAGATGTTACCAAAATTGGATTTGGAGAAAGGAAGTTAAGAAAAATAATCAAAAGATAAGAAGAACACATGCATGACGGATGTATTGTACCGAATGCTTCAAGATTAGGTACACAAAAGTACATAAGGATGTTACTTTCTATCCTTTCCTTCGATAAAGTCTCCCAATTTCTTTCTTTTCATTTGTTTTTTTGGCCAAATAACTAATTTTTAAAGGTGATAAATATTTGATTTTAAAAATGGTGGTGAATGTTTTAAAGTACCTTTTCATCCAAAATTAAATCTATATATTATAAAATTCTGGTTTTCTATAAAAAATTACAGAACGGATCTTACAATCTACATGACTATTGGATGTAGACAATCCAGAGACCAATATTGTAAATAGGTATGTGTGAAGATTTACCTACGATTTTGTTTTTATGTAACCAATAGTAATATACCCTTGTCCATATTAATTTCTAGAAACTAGTGATCGTCGAGTATTATTATCATTTTTAATAATATTGATCAGTATCAAATTGGTTTAATAATAAAGGAGCATTATCTATTGATTGCTATCAGAGATAGATGAGTTACAAAACTAAAAGAAGGTCTGACTTTCGGTGGAAAAAACTTCAGACCGGTAATGAAAACATGTCTCATTCATAATTACATATTCTAAATATTTGTTGAATTATTAAGTTTATGAAGAGAAAATGAAAGGGAACACTTTCTGTGAATCAGAGCATGTTACGTAGATCGTACGCGCCGTGTCGACTGCCGACCAAATCCCCACTCCATGTCTCTCCTACACATATGCTTGGCTTTTGTATTCTTCATCCTCTTTTTTTTTATAGTATTTTGATTTCATAATTCTTATTTTATTTGACCTGAATTAAATATTATTCGTAGAAGGTTTTTGTTTGATTTTCATATCTGAGCTATATCTTTAAACATGGCCGTTTATGTTATCCTTTATTTAAATATAGATAGATAGATCAAGTTCTCTTAATTAGTTCATATACAGACTGATAGACACACCCATACGTGCATTTACTTACACTAAACGACAGATTGAACACTTAAAATATTTTAAATGAGTATTTTAACAATGAACCTAAATCGGCTTCTCTAAATGCAACTACAACAACATACATAGTTTTTACTCACTTGCGTAATCATCAAGTTTAACTAGCTACTGTTTTATCCTGGTGTGTAAGAGGTCAAAATGTAAAAAAAAGTAGAAAAGTATATATTTCAAACACACATAAAATCACTGATACCATGCTGATGCATTAACAAACCAAATGTTATATACAAAGAGCTTGTGAGAGAAAAATACTACAACGAAACTTTTTGGTCAACATTTAATATTACCGTAGAATAGTTGAGATTGACTTTCCACATAATTGGGTTTGACCTTGAAAACGGTAACACGGTATTATGACTATTCACTAATGATAGACACCACCAAAACTTAAGCTTAACCGCTCATTTTATGCTGCTTGAGTACTAACCAGCACCGGTTTATAGAAAAAACATATTCAAAACATCTCCTTTAGTTTTTTTTTTCCAATAATATAATGTCAATTTTATGTTCTCACATTGTATTAAAATCGTGAATAGCATTTTTTTCATTCAACCATTTGACAAATATTCTTGAATTAAGAGTTTGGTCTTAACTCGAAATAGCCTCGTGCATATAGAGCAAATGGGCAATCGATAAGCATAAATTTCTCGTGACACAAAGGCGTAATTTTTTTGGTTTTGAAGTAAAACTCCTTATATGACATTCAATCGTTACAATGAATAATATCTTTAGAAAAAAAGACAACGAGCTAAAAGAAAAAGATATATTTTACATAGAAAAATATTTAAATGACATGTTAAATTTGGAAAACTATACATCAACATGCACATGTATACACGCACGCACACATAATTACCGTTCAACGGTCACAGCTCGCACCTCAGAGGCTATAAAAGGAGGTTGCTTTGCTTTATTTCCACAATCAAATCAGTCTTCTTCATCTTGCACTTTAACACAAGACAGAGCGATCGAGGAAGAGAGAGAGACAGATAGCAAACCCGTTTCATAAATTCTCTGAAAAGTTTCATTTTGGGTCTCTGTTTTCTCCGAATCCAAACAACCATGAAGAGACTCCGAGGCTTCAAGATCGGACATAGATTCGTCAAGATCTTCAAATGGATAATCCGAAGTAGAAGAATCCAACCCGGGAAACGTCAATGCTTGACCGGAATTCTCAACCCGGTCACAAAAATCTGCTCTTTAGCACGAAGGTGCCTCCGTCATGGAACCAGTACACTGTGTGGAAGAAATAAAACTGGTCAGACCCGGCTGGGTAACGACCCAAAACCGCCGGCAGTTCCAAAGGGACATTTAGTGGTTCACGTCGGAGAATCCGGCGATGATACACGTCGCATGGTGGTTCCGGTGATTTACTTTAACCATCCTCTGTTCGGACAATTGCTGGAGCAGGCGGAAAGGGTTTACGGGTTCGATCAACCGGGTCGGATTACGATACCTTGTCGGGTATCGGATTTTGAGAAGGTTCAGATGAGGATCGCCGCGTGGGATCATTGCCGACGGAAGCGGACTTTCAAAATTCTCTAATTTTACCTTTTAAAAATGTTTTATCTTTAAAAAAACACGAGAAAAAAGAGTCAAAACTCAAATGAGAAAGATGTTGACTTTCATCCACTTTGTGTGAATATTATCAGTTTGTAGGTTATACACATTGCGAGTACTTTTTTACTATGTTACTCAAATACGCATTTATAATGATAAAAATGATTAAATATTGTAATGCAGATGTTCTATATATTCTAGATAGTTTACATTTTATATCTTTGTTTTCTTAATACCATCTTGTAATTTAGATCTAAATTCTGTTACATAATTGGCTATAAAGGATATGTTCCGATAGGTACATAAAATAGTTGATTTCTCCTTGAATATCTCCATAACTCACTCTATTTAGTTTTTTTTTTCTTTTCCAAAGCTTGTTATTAGTTAGTATTGTTCAACATAAGAACTACTTTATGCTTTTTTTGATAATACGACATTATGTTTTCAGTAGAACATGTATAAAGATATGCTACAGTTATAGACACTTCTATGCATGTTATTTGCAAACCTATATGTTTTTCAACACGATTCTCATATTTTATCACTCAAAATCCAACTACTATTTTCATCAATATTGCTGATAATATGATAAGAAATTGGTGATGCTATAGACTCACAGAATCCTATGCGGAAATTGTGTATCGAAAATCAGCTTTGTATCCAAATTAAAATATATATATATATATATGGACAAAAGTGCTAAAGAAAACTTACCAAACTATATATATATATATATATATTTTTACACTAATTAACAAACTATACATTAAAATTCGTAATTAAATGAAAGCTAGATTGTATATCCATAAATTTTGTAGATTCTTAGTACAATTTGAAACAAGAGTTATAGTGATTTGTGGTAATTAATTAATTGGTTTTGTGTAGCAAAGGAGAAGACGCTAATGGAGGAGCCAGCCAACAAAATTGCCGCATTAATGAGTTTATTTTAATTTGCTTGCTAAGTCTGTTTTTGTAATACCATTAAAATTTGGGCCAACCAAATACTATGTAATTCTTATTCTTATTCTTATTTTTCTCCTTTTCTTTTCTTCAAATCTCACAATTCAGAACTCATACATATGTGTCAGATTTTTTAAAAATGATAGTATTGCAGTCCTCTACGTCTGCAAACAATTTGATGATCTTTACTTAACATTACTGAAAAATGTTATACAAGAAGTGTTTAATCCATGATCAAATTATTTGTTTACAATCACGTAGTTCATGGTCTAGTCATGACCCTCCAAATAAATGAAAATTCGTGTTTCTTTGGAATCGAGTGCTGTTTGAGAGAAGTGTTTTATTTAAACAATATTTTAGAAAAAAACAAAGGAGATTATAACCTTAAACCGATTTTTTTTTATAAAAATAAATTATTTTTTACCTCACTTTTATGTACGTTAATAATGTACGATTAATGATTAATTATATATAATATAACAGTTTATGAATAATAAAACAGAATCTAATAATATTCTTGTAGTGTTATAATCTGTTTTTACTATGCTCATAAAATAATATATTAATGAAAATATGACACGTTGTAATATTATTTAATTAGTGAGTGAATATCCAATTAGATGTTTAAACTTTTTCATTTATGAAGTCT
Organism: Pugionium cornutum; assembly: GCA_018901935.1. NCBI lineage: Eukaryota > Viridiplantae > Streptophyta > Magnoliopsida > Brassicales > Brassicaceae > Pugionium > Pugionium cornutum. The sequence goes on from CM032165.1 coordinate 35,274,654, forward strand.
TAAACACAAACAGCAAATGAATGGTTACACTAAAATTAATTGTATCTAAGAGTCACTTCCACAAAGATTAAAGATCATTATACAGAGATTGGATATTCAAGTATCATAAAATGGATTAACAACCAAATAGTGATGCAAAATATTGAACTAATCACTATCCTAAAACATGGAAAACAACGGAAAATTAATCCAATTTGGTGATATTAATCACCTAATTAATAATATACTGCCGTTTGCAAATTTAGTAATGAATAGATTGACAATCAATTTCATTAGGTTGGCATATCGGTTGTACACAAGTGGTTCTCACGTCTTACATACAAATGTTTTGTACGAAATTTAGTCTCATTTCCTTGAATAAATCAGTATATGTTTTTTTGTCAATTGATACAAGCTGTTCTGATATATTTGATTTTAAATCATTCTATTGAAGTGTTCAATATCCTTTTGGTCAACTATAACACCTACATTATCAAGGATTTGAATATTTCGATGACAATATTATATATTAGGCTACAAATGTGAGAAATGAATATAAAAAGTTGTAGGGGTTGGATCAACACTATAAAACAATATATATAGTACTAATGCGAATTCACATTTATACGAAAAAGTGGACTAGTAGTTATTCAAAATAAAACAAATTTTTTTGAGGGGATAAATGGCTTATAACTTTAACGGAGTAATGATGGTCACAATTGCAGCAGTGTTGTTTCTATCGGTTGCGATGGCTCCTCGGTGCTCTGAGGCACAGCCGACAGAGTTGAGTCCAATTTGTGCAGTAGCGATTTCCGAAATCGTCACTCAATGCTACGCAACGCTGAGTGTGTTGCCATCTGAAGAATGCTGCAAGGACCTCAAAGCGTCAAGCAGTATACAGATGAATTGTCTCTGCGAAAATTTCTTTGCGAATCAAAATGCTCTTTACGCCAACATCACAAAAGTTTACTTTAACCAAGTCAATATCGCTTGTGGTGTTCTCGACAAATTCGCATGCAACGGTAATAACATTTTAAAGCTTTTAATCTTGTAACCTTACGTAATTACATGCACATATCCTTTACCATGCATGGTTAACAAAGCGTATCCATATAGTTATATCACAACTATTATGACATGTCATCATCTCATCGCCGTTATGCTGATTTATTTATGATAACTAATTGCATTTTATTTTGTGTGGCAAAGGAGGCAATGGAGGAGCAATGAATAATATTGTTGTATCAGTGGGTCTATTTGGTTTGGTTGCAAGTTTATTATTATTTTAAACTTCATTTTGGGCATACCAAATTCTATGTAATCGTTTATCTTTATTTTTTTTCAAATCTGACACCACAAAAGTAATACATATTGTAAGTTGATTGCAAATCTTGTTTGATAATTTCTGCTACTAACTTTGAATTCTTACACTAACATAACATCTTGGAAAGAAGTCTTTATGAAATCTTATCGTAAAGCAGACTCATATTTGCTAAAGTAGTTCAAGATTACTAGTGATACAAGTTGTGAATAATAGTTATGCGATGTTAATTGTGTCCTCGAAAGAAGTCTAGTTCAATCTTGGATGGATCCTTAACAATAAATCATAAATATTGAACTCATTTAGAAGGAACAAAGAATATTATATTGTCGTACGCAGGGCCGGGTCTGGGCCCAAGCAAAGCAAATCCGTGCTTGCGGCCCTCAATTTTAATATACAAAAATCAGCCATTACTTCAAAAGTACTCTTAGCACAAATGGTAAATAAAAGTAAACTGCTTCCTTGAGTTTTTCGGTTCGAGTCCTTGTAAATTTTAAAAATTAGAACGGCCCAATTTTTTTGTAGTATAAAACGGTTCATTTTTTTTTGCTTGCGGCCCTGTTAAATTCAGGGCCGGTTCTGATCGTACGATAATTGCTACACACTACCTATTATCCAAAATTTTCATCATTTTAAAACATATGTAAATTACTTTAGTATTTACTCAAGCAAACAATTTGTATTTAAGATTTATACTTGAATTATTCGATAGATTAGAAATCAACAAATCCAAAAGAAAAAAAAAACAACCTTTTTCTTGAATATTGACGAGACAAAAAGTGTTAATCGACATTCATTGAATCAAAGAACCCTAAATTTTAATACTTCTACTCCGTTAGTTTTGATATCATTATTTGACAGATGTATATATATTATTTTGTAAGTTTTAGATTGGTTATATGTGATTCTCACGTCTTAGACACAAATGCTTCATCCAATTATTTATTAATGTCAGATGAATTTTTTTCCGATACAAACCCATTTGAATATATTTTATTTTGGTTAAACAAGACATTCAATATTCTTACTTAATCTTTTATTAGGTGCATTAAAATATTTGTGAGATTACAACCTTACTTAATGTAACATACAAACATTATACAACACAGGTCAAAGGAATTGAAGTTGGATTAGTAGTCGGCTTTCTTAACACATCATCTACATGAACTGTGGATCCATCTCATATTATAATTAATCAATATTAATGTAATGCTAATTAAGACGGCTAAGTAGTTGGATGATGATAACAACATCTCCAGGATTATCACGAAGTTTTCACAATTAAAAAAAAAATATATGTAATGTTTATTTGTCAATTACAAGAACCTATAGCTGCGGTTGCGATATATTGTTGTTTGTTTAGTTTTCGCATGTACCTACGACATACGCAGTGATCATATGTTTCGTTTTACGTCGTAATTTTTTTAACCGCTGATTAAAACAGTAATATAACTAAAAATTTGCGATCAACCGCAATCATAATCGCCACCGACAAACAAACGAACAATATTTACTGTAGCCACAACCGTAATATTGACCGCAGACATAACCGTAGTTACATGCGCCAATTAAACGAATAAAATTATAATAATTGATACGTATCTGAAATAATTTTATTATCTGGAATAAAAGATTATGAAAACACGATTCTCGATCTTGGTTGATAATAAAGCATATCTTTGAATTGTCACTACAAATGATTTCTACATTCTGTCCTTACCAATTTCTTCGGTAGACATTCCTTTTTATATATTTACAGATTTATTTTAATTTTTCTCTCCATGACATTGATTATATCATAACATAAAAAGATTTGTCCTCAAACAAATCAAATGCGAGGAACATGGGCAGAGATAGAAAGTCGCATGTTTTTGGTCAACTATGTAACATATAAAACAAGGTTTATGACCTTTTTTTTTTTTACATTTCTTATTTTAATTATCAACAATCAATAATCTAGATGCCAAGAATCGTATATATACGTTAATGCATGCACCTTTTGAGAATTCACACAAGAAAAATAAAGTGAGATAACAATAAACAAAAAAACAAAACAAACAAACTTTTTGTCTTGCTAGCGTTTTAAGCAATCGAAATGGCTAGCACTAGGACAGTTTCAGCGGTTCTGTTTCTAGCGATTGCGATTGCTCCGCTTTTAGCTAAGGCGCAATCACCGATGTTTCCAAAGATGGATCCAATATGTGCAACGGTGATGCCTGACCTCCTCCAAAAATGTTTCGGAACCGTTAGAGAAACGCCAACTGAAGATTGCTGCAACGATCTCAAATCCGCGACCACAACGCAAGTCACTTGCCTCTGCGACAATTACATTGCGAATCCGACGATTGTCAACATCACCGGACCTTACTCCGCCGGAATCACAACCAAATGTGGCGTTTTTGATAAATACTCTTGCGATGGTACTAATAAAGGTAGTAATTAAGCACTTTATACGTACTCTTTTCATGGTTTACGTGGACCCATCCATACGTACTTTATAAACGATTACAAACAAAAAAATCAACGTACAAAAATTGCAACTTGACAATTACAAATTACAAGTGGGTTGACCATGAATATCAATTTCTATAAGGTATATATGATTCAACTAGACCATGCGCTGATAAATTGATAATCTCATATTGCCGATTATATTGGAAAATGATGAAAATAAATATTGGTCTTTGTATGTCAAATAAGGAGGAGAAGAAAAGAAAGAAGAAGGAAGTAGCATCGGCAATGGCAAAGAGAACAGCACGAGTGAGGGCAATGGAGGAAGAGCGAACAAGATTGCTGCATCAATGGTTGTTTTTGCTTTAATTGCAAGTTTCATCTTCCTTATGTTTTAATTTCAATTTTAATTTTGGTTCCAACAGTTTCTATGTGATTCTTTTCTTGCTATTCTTTCCCCTTTTTGGACGTTTATTTGATTTCATATGTATGATGTATCCATTTTTCTTTAAATTACTTTAAATCCTTATGCATTTAAATTTTTCTAATTGTTTCGTTTAGCTATATATTAGAATTATGCATTTCATTTCGTCTGTCTAATTAATAACTGAGAAAGCTGTTCAGTCGCCTTTGCCTCCAATAGCCTTAAAACTTAAAAAAGTCATCAATCATTAGTATTTACTAATTCAATGTGGTTCAAATCGGTTCAATTTGAAGTACGGGTTGGTTCATAATTTACAATTATGTATACTTTTAAGTTGAAGACCGGTCCAAATTCGTTAACGAAGAGAGATAGAGAGAGGAGAATCAAGAAGGTCCTAGAAGCCTATTCCTTTCTTATTAGAAATCCAAACAAGGACTCAAAAAGAAAAAGGACGAGACTTTAACCAAGACCTAAACACTCTCTCACTCTGTCTCTGTCTCTCTTGCCGATCGGAAGCATTTATCTCGAAGGATGGATTCGAAGAAACTTGCTGAACTCAAGGTCTTTATCGATCAATGCAAGTCTGACCCTTCCCTTCTCTTCACACCTTCTCTCTCCTTCTTCCGCGAGTATCTCGAAAGGTACTTTCTTTTTACTCTCTCTTTCCGTCTGCTTCGATCTAATCGTTTTCTTATGCTTTGGTTTGTTTCTGTGGTGCTTGAGATTCAGAAACTATTGATATTTTTGTCTCTATTTGTAAAAAGTGTATTATATTCTGATCTCTCACTTCAATCTCTTGTGGAATTGATATATCATTTCCCTCTTGTAGATGAAAGCTCTTGCCTTTGGTATTAATTCATTTTTCTTCTTTTGTATCTTTGATATGCGACTCTATGGTACTTTCGAGGGTTCTAAACTTTTTGTTTGTTTGTTTTTTCATTTTGATGATTTTTGGGATTTTCATGATTTCAGTCTTGGTGCTAAGCTACCTAGTGGTGCTAATGAAGAAGACAAAGGCTCCAAAGCGGTATAAGATTATTATGTTTGATCTTTTATGTTTTGCAGAAGAGTATTGTATTTGACTGTTTGTCACTGTTTAGCAGAAGGGTTTCGTAGTGGAAGAAGAGAGTGATGATGATATGGAGGAAACTGAAGAATCGAAGCCTAAAGTAGAGGAAGAAGAAGAGGAGGATGAGATTATTGAATCTGATGTAGAGCTTGAAGGAGACACTGTTGAACCTGATAATGATCCTCCTCAGAAGGTAAGATGACCGAACGAACAAAACCTCTGATTTTGATTTACTGATTCTCTCTGATTATACCTCGTAACTCCCATGGATTTGATTTGATATAGATGGGAGATCCATCAGTGGAGGTGACTGATGAGAATCGCGAAGCTGCTCAAGAAGCTAAGGGCAAAGCCATGGAGGCGCTCTCTGATGGAAAGCTTGATGAAGCAATTGAGCACTTAACTCAGGCAATAACGTTGAACCCGACATCAGCTATTATGTATGGAAACAGAGGTGAGTACTAGTTGATTTTCTTCTTTTGACTATCATCAAATGGCTCTTACCTAACAGACTATATTTGTGTTTCAGCTAGCGTCTACATTAAGTTGAAGAAGCCAAACGCTGCTATTCGAGATGCCAACGCTGCATTGGAAGTACAATACAGTGAACTATATTTATCCCCTACAAATATGTTATCTAGTGATGATATTCAATCTTCTTGTGTTTTGTGATCGCAGATTAATCCTGATTCTGCTAAAGGATACAAATCACGGGGTATGGCTCGTGCCATGCTTGGAGAATGGGCAGAGGCTGCAAAAGACCTTCACCTTGCATCTACGATAGACTATGATGAGGAAATTAGTGCTGTGCTCAAAAAGGTATGCAAGGGCTTGTCTATCTCTTAATTCCCTTTCGATTCATAAACAGATAGTCTATCTTAGACAAGCTCTTTGCAATGGTGCACTAGCGTGATTCCTTTACAAACTTTCTTGAAATTTGTAGGTTGAACCAAACGCTCATAAGATTGAGGAGCACCGTAGAAAGTATGACAGACTAAGGAAGGAAAGAGATGACAAAAAGGCTGCACGTGATAGACAACGTCGACGTGCTGAAGCACAGGTAGATTTATTAGACAATGAAATCAATCAGTATAATCTTTTGGTAACATTAGCCGCAATTAAATTGATATTATGAGTTAGCTATATATGTGGCTTTATTTGATAATCATATTGGTTTCTTTAATTCTGTTTGGCTTATCCGTCATTCTTTTTTGATAAGGCTGCCTATGATAAAGCTAAGAAACAAGAACAGTCCTCGTCGAGCAGACCATCAGGAGGTATGCCTGGTGGATTCCCGGGAGGCATGCCTGGTGGATTCCCAGGAGGAATGCCCGGTGGATTCCCAGGAGGTATGCCTGGTGGATTCCCAGGAGGTATGCCCGGTGCTGGTGGTATGCCTGGTGGATTTCCAGGAGGAATGCCTGGTGCTGGCGGTATGCCTGGAGCTGGTGGTATGCCTGGTGCTGGCGGTGGCGGGATGCCCGGTGGTGTTGACTTCAGCAAAATATTGAATGTAAGTGTGAAGTAGCAAAGTTGAGATTTTAAGTTGTAGATACTGCAAAGAAGAGGTTGAAATTGAGAGATTGGTTTCAAATTTGTGAGCAGGATCCTGAGCTAATGACTGCATTTAGCGACCCAGAAGTTATGGCTGCTCTTCAAGATGGTATGAATTGGTTAACGTTGCAGTAAAAATATGATACAAATGTTCTGAGTTCTTACATGTTTGAGTGTGTTAAAAACAGTGATGAAGAACCCTGCGAATCTGGCGAAGCATCAGGCGAATCCGAAGGTGGCTCCAGTGATTGCAAAGATGATGGGAAAATTCGGAGGACCCAAGTAATCTAAGTAACAACTTTGGTTATTTCACATTTCTGTGCTTATTTGCGTTGAGATGAGAGACATGTTGAAGATTTTTTCTTTTAAAATGTTTTTGTTGTCAGAAGAACTTAAACCTTGTTGTTTTCGTTAGTAATTTACTCTCTTTTCTCGTTTTCACTTTCTGAGTTTTTTTATTACTTAACTCAAGCGAGCATCAGATAAAAAATGTCCTTAAAATCTATAATGTTGAAAGATCACAAAGCAAATCGTTTTTCTATTGCTTTGGCTCTAAATGGTGACAGTGTCTAGGGAATTCATGTCACTGTGTCAAAAAATAATTTTTGTTCAAACTAATCTAAGAAGTGATTGATGATAAAAAAAGAAGGAAATTACACTTAATGACTAAAACGCAAGAGAAACTAAAGAAAATAATTTCTTTCAAATAACCATATAAGAAATTTATCATAATGTATAATATAGTAATCATTATTTTACCCTTGACATAATTCTTAGTCGTTCGTGACATAAAACTCACGAAGTGACTTGGTTTTGAAGAGAAAATATGTGAATAATTAATTAAACAGAAAAAAAAAAGAAAATTAAACTTATACTTTCTTGACTTTGACTAACCACTACACCATACCCTAATTAACAATACTTGAAAACCATGGTGCACCCCTCCTGCTTTACATGGATTTACTTATACTACTATATACGTCTATGATTTTTATGCGTATTAATATATATATATATATCTATAAATTATACACAAAACGTAAATATATGTATGCCACGTATGCATAAAACATGACCGTAATGTTTGATTGTTTGTGACTCATCTCCATAGAGTTGTCTGGTGAAGAGTCAAAACCCAAAATCATGAACACCGAAGTCTTGACAATAATCCAAAAACATCCAATCATTGCAGTTTATTTCTTCAGGTGACCATATCGGAAATTCTGCTCCTGCGCCGGAAATATTACTGTCGTATAGTTTTCCAGCAACACCATAGTTGCAATCACTCCACGAGGCCTCTGCTTTATTTATATCGTCGGACCATAAATAACTAAACAGTTCTTCATCACTATAAATGTTGCCAACTATATGATTTTCATTATCCATGGAACTGTTTTGATCAGTAACCGTGCTGCTGCTTTCGTCTTCTGTAGTCAGGTGTTTCTTGGTGCTGCTTGTCTTCAGTTCAGTTGAAATATCATCTGGATTCGACGAAGAGTTTTTGGGATTATCGGTATTGTGAGATTCTTGGTTTAGAGGTTGATGGGTCGCAGGGTCTATTCCCATCTTAAAAAGTTTTTTCTTGATATGAGTATTCCAATGATTCTTTATTTCGTTATCTGTTCTTCCGGGTAATTTTGAAGCAATTTTCGACCACCTATAATACAACCAATGATTCAAAGAGATAATTTTGATCAGATGAATATATATACGAGCTTATTAATGTTGGTGGATAAGTTAAGAATCTTGGAATATAACACAAGAAAAAATAACATTATCTTTGGAAGAGAAGGACGTTACCTTTGTCTTGAAGTTTATTTCAATGAAAAATATATGCAAGATGGAAACTTAGTTCGTCTATATGATTCTACAATTTTGACCATCTTATGTGCAACTGTCTAATTCATTATTTGGCATAATTTTACGCAACACATATTGTACTAACCATTTAGAAAGTTGTACATATCAAACTGACTTTATATTTATTACAAATATGCACTACTATATAAACCAAATTTTATCTTAATTCTAAAAGTTTCTGTTACGTAAGATTTTGAATTCACATAAAATAAGATTTTCAAGCTTCCGTCTTAGAATCATTTAGGTAAGAATTAGCAAAAAAAAAATAATGTATGATTAGTTATGTATGCTTACTTGTTACCGAGATGAGCATGAAGATCGATGACAAGTTGCTCTTCATCGTGAGATAGAAGGCCTCTCTTCAAGTCAGGGCGGAGGTAATTGGTCCACCGGAGGCGGCAGCTCTTCCCACAACGGCGGAGACCGGCCAGCTTTGGTAAAGCTCGCCAGCAACAATGGCCGTTGGTGAGTATGAAGTTTATGAGCTTCTTGTCTTCCTCAGCTGTCCACGGCCCTTTCTTCACACCTAGCTTGTCACAGCATGGCTGCCTCCCCATTAAATATTATTGTTGTATGTGTGATTATCTATTATATTATATGGGAATGTGAAATAGAGAGAAGAGAGAGAGAAGAGAGAGAGAGAAGAGAGAGAGAGAGAGAGAAGAGAGATGCAAAAATCAAAGTTATTAAGGATAGAAATTTCGACAGCTCGGAAGTTATGTCAAATGCCTACCAAAGCTCACCCACCTATATATAAGATTCTCACACCCTCCCCCTCTCACAAATTTTTGGAAATATTATATTTATATATCTATATGCATATATAAAAAAGTATCAGTATTCCCTATCCCTATTAATAATTTAAATTTTATGACATGCAGCATTATAAAAATTAAAATTTCAATACTATATTTCTTATAATGTATTTGAACTCTGATGGTGACATAATAATGATACTAATACAGATTAATGATAAAATATTGTTAAAACAATTAAAATATCAAAAAATGACTAGTAGTTAAAATATTTTTGGTTTTGTGATATTTGATTTTAAGATTTGCATATAATAAAATTTACTAAAGAGAAAAGAAAACACATATGATCTCAATAATACAAAACATAGTTGCCTCAATCAAAGTTCACAAAGCATAATTTACTAATGTATTTTAAGATTTATAAAGAATATTATAATTAGTTAATTTTGGTGAATACTGTAAACAAATTACAATGTAACTTACTAATAGCATATATGTAATTTTTATTAGTTTATCATTAACTATAGAGAAAGGAAGAATATTGATTGTCTGAATGAATAAGAAGTATGCATTGCAGGTATCATAAGGTATATATGTATATACAGATGTCATGATGGGGAAATTACAACAGTTTCGAAGATCTTTTGTATCTTACTTTATGTATGAGTATCAGTAGCGATGATACATCATACAAATATATAATGGTTCCTTTATTTTTAGATTGAATGGTTCGTTCATTTCAATATATAGAATAATAGTATATATTAGGAATTAATAAGCTAAAGAATAAAGGATTTTTTAAATCTAATAAAAAATGATTAAGATAAAGAAATGTAGGTTGTCTTAGTTTGTCAAATAGGTCGTAAACAGGGTCACAGAAAAGAGTGTTGGAGATGTTGCATTTGGTTGGTGAAAATGACTTTGGAACTAATAAGAAAGAATAGAGTGCGTGCCAATGTACGCAATCACACGTGCGATTCATACATTTTGACCCAAATACATGTTCAATATCAAGTAATTTTTTTTACTATGTATGCTAGAAGCATTTTTATGTTAACTAAACTTTATTAATAGAAAAAAAAACTCATACGTGGATTTTTAGATTTTTGGTATTCCAGACTACATGTTAGAAGCTTACGAAATGTTCTCTCCATTTCTTATTTTTTATAAGGAAAATATAAGTAAAAAGGAAATTTGAAAAACATTTTCGCTCCGGTATCATATATCAATAAAACTAAAACATGTATTAAATTCAGTATTTAATTTACTAATATTTGTTGTTAATGACTAAGACTAATGTACTTTAACAATATCACATTCAGTTTTTTTCAAAGAATACTCCAAAATGCCACATTTTTAAGTTTATATACCAAATATATTATTATTAATCTTTAAGACCAACATGGCATAAATTACTGTATGAAAAGATTTGTTTACCTTAAATGAATTACAAAAAGAATTAAAACATTGTGTTTGGAATTTTATTCCAAATTAATTAAAACTTATGTTTTTGTTCCTTTGATTTTAGTCATTTTATATTATATTTTGGTGTTTTTGAAATGAAGAAACTAATGAAAGTATTTTTAGAATAATTTAAAAATATAGTATTTTGAGAATTGATCTTTTCAAAATTTACACAATCTCTGATATGATTTAGCAAAATTTTCTTAACTCTTCATAAACTTATAGTATGTGGTGATTATGTTTTATTTTTAAATACGATAAACATAACTTTGATATTGTTTACCATATAAAACATGTTTTTCCGTGTTTGAAAATGGATCTATATAATGAACATAACAAACTTACAAATATATATATGAAAAACTATCAATATTTTAGTGTTTTTTTATGATTTTTGGAAAATTTATTCAGTAAAATTTATTCCATTATTTGACTATTCAATAATTCTACTATTTCACTATTCAATAATTATATCAGAAATTCAGAATTCATCCAAATTTTCTTGAACAAGTAATCGGTCCAATTTTATTATATGGTACAATGGTATAGGGCAGGAGACTATTAGGCCATTGCAATAACGTATTATGTTATTACGTATAAAAATGTCTCTAAATTTGGGTAAGAATGGAGAAATAAATATAGACGAATATGTATTTGACAAGTGCGCACACGTATTAGCAAGATGTTACTGGATTGTTCTAATTAATATTTTCGACTTTGTGGGTGACTTGCAAATTTGGGTTCATGTTTTTGTTACAAATTACTCTTTACTTAATTAAATTGAAAATTATTTGTCATATCACATTGCCAAACTTTTTAACCTGACATTTGAGTTTGTGACGAGGGTTCTTTGTTTAATCAGACAAGGAAATGTTTCAAAAATAAATCGTCTATAAACTAATAATGTATGCTTAAAATTATGCAATTCTTTTTTTTTTTTATCAAAAAAATGTATTCTAAATATGATATTGTCAGTGAACTACTCATATCCTTGTGTGATACCGTGAAAGAAGTTTAATTATTGACTTTAGTTCGAATAAATTTGAATAATCAAAATCTCAAATATTTTTAATATATTAATTTACAAATATTTTAATAAAAAATTTCATATTTCAAATATAATTTACAAATTTATCACCGTGTTATTTATCATAGTTTTAAAATAAATATTATATAAATCTCTTCATGAATGTTCATAGTGTTATTTTTCTTTAGTATTTTTTGTATTCCGAATTATTGGACCAATAATTTTTTTTCTTTCTAATTACGATTTTTCCACACCACATACATACATTTCCATATATGACCTAGGAAAATCTCTGCCTACTGTGAGTCACTAATTATTATTTTTCTTTTCGATTGAATTCATTAGATAAACAACTGAGTAATATCACACATTTTAAAATTTTATTTCAAATCTAATATTTTTTAAAATTAAAATTTTAAAGTACCACAAATAATTATATAAAAATATTTATTTACTGTAAATAAATAATATATAAAATTAAAACATTATATTTGACTTTATTTTTTTAATTTGTGGTTTAATTATTTTTTTATTAAAATGTAATTTTAGTGTATTTTAAATTTTAAATTTGTGGTATTATTGAAAATTTAAATTAATGATATTATTTTAAAAAAAAATGTTATTTTAGAAAATTACTAAACATATTTTGTGAATTACTGTCTTATGGAATTAATGTGTTCGGTTGAATTGATATGTGTGAAAATATGAGATATTCTTTATTTCATGAAGTCAATTCTTAGGTCACGATTGCTTCGTACAGCTTGTTGTCTATCGTCTTCTTTGTTAATCATGGTCCCCAGACAAAATGTAACATACGCAATTCCCAAGTGTTTGTTTGCGTGTGATTAAGACTAACTCTAATGACAGACAGCAAATCAAATAAAAGAAATTTATTCTCACACTATTACTCGTCAGCAAATTGCATATGTAAATATACATAGCATTATCTTATGTAATAACAAAATTTTAAAATAATAATAAGCAAACAAACTTGCGGTTGGAAATAGTTCGTATAATACCACTTAATCAGTAAAAAAACTCTTCGTGGTTTGTTGTTGGAAATAGTTCGTATATTTAGAAGAATTTGTTAAAGCTTAGAGACAGTTTTGGATTTCGTTTGGGTTCAAATTCACGATGAGTCAGAGGTATCATTGTGGTTTGATAACTGGTCACAGAAGAGCTTGAAATTTGGGTGTCCCTCTCAATTCTACGGTTGTTGAAACCGCAACTTCAGGATGAAATTTCAGACAAGAAAAATCTGAAACTTTTACGTATGGTTGTGATGTAAGCACGAAATCCACCTTTGCACATTGATCACAAGGCTGTAAAAATAGACAGCTCCAATGGATGGGCCAATCCACACAAGAAACAAAGGTTTTCACGATTCCTAAATTGAGACTATCCACAGAGGACTATAAAGATCGCATAACTACAAGAGGTTAATAGAATCCAACAAAAAACGGATGGCAAACAAGACACAAAAAGAGAACTGAGACGGTGTCTTATATCTCTGAGATAAAACCACATGATATTCTCCTCCTACAATCCTCGTTATGTGTCTCAACAAAGGGATATGTCCATTGGGGTTTGAATGCACCAAACTGTGAACATGCGAAATAAGGTAAGTAAGTATGTGCCGTTAATTTGGAGATAAGCCGAAGAGGTCTACGTTTTTTTACTCTTATGGAAGCCTCTACTGGATTTGAAGTCTCTCGTAGAGTCCAATTTCGATTCTCCAAGGTTGTAAATATGGAAAGTTCCATAACCAAACAATGACTAGACAATTAAAAGATGTTCTAGTCGGGTTACGTCCATCTCGGGTCATATATTGGTTTAAACGAGATACTTTAGGTCTTGTCATACCAAGCAAAATCGGGTCTGAATGGGATTGGTTGACACGACTAACTGCTTTAGTAGTACACAAGCCTTTCTTTTTTTTCAATAATTAGAATAAGCCGGTTAGAAGCATCACAACTCCTCAAATTAACAACCGTTTTCTGAATTTGTTACGGTCCGTTTTTCAAAACTTAATTTATATTATTTGGATGGGACGTAACTGGCGTGACCATAGTTCTCTTCTCCATCTTTCAGTTGGACTCACACCTTTGCTATCGATGAAACAAGTTTATCATCATCAAAAATCTCGATGATTCAACAAAGTGATGATTTTTTTTTCAAATTTCTTTTCTAGTTAAATTTTCTAATTACTAAAAAAGAGATAGTTTTGTAAAATACGTTGTTGCAATAAAGTTTTACGTGGGAAAAAAACAAAAAAAAGTCTCTTAAACTCAACATACATACCAACAAAAACAAAAAGTGACATTTCAACACCTTAGGATTCGATGGAGATTTGCGCTCTAAACCCCACCATTTTGGCATTTTCGTATATTTCTCTACGACTCTCATGTGCGAATCATTAATTAAATAAGATTCACGACTCTTAATCATCTCTTTTTCTCTTAATCAAAAATTTTAAATCAACTTCTTGCTTTAATCCCATTTTCAAGTCACCACTTACGTAACTTACGAGTAATGCTGTCGTCATTATTATATGCATATATATGTATGTAAATCATTAAATGTAAAGAGGTGGCGCTGTTGTCAATGAAGTTTTTTTTAGCATCGAAATCCAATATTTTTATACGATAATTTAATATTTTTATACGAGTATAGATGGAGTCGAATTTCATATGTTTGAGATAAATGTTGAATTGATACAACCGTTGTACAATTAATACTTCACAGTCAATTTTTGTATCATTTTTAGATTTTTATTTTATTAAATGTTTTATAAGTTTGTATGCAAAAATTAGATGCATTAACATTTTATGACTGTTTATATTATGCAATATTTTATATTACTGATTGAATTATTATAAAAAAATTGTCACTGAATTATTTTAAATTAAAATATTAAATGATATTTATGTAAAAAACAATCAATTGTTTATGTATTTTAGTTAGAGAAACTTAAATAAAACAGACGTAATATTTTTTTTGCCACTAAATAAAACAGACGGAATATAAATTACTAATTTACCAAAAATATACGTTTTCAGTTTCTGTAGGTGTTCTAAAAATGTTTTATTGTTTGTGTACTTCATATATCAAATTTTCATTTTCACATTAAATGTATACGAAACTTTAAGTTCAATTTTATTGAAAATATTAAATCATACATAATAATGAAAAGATAAAATATATAACCAATTTATGGTAATCCGACATAAACTTCTCAAGGTTTTTTCAAGAGTGATGGAAAAGATAATGATTCAAAAATCAGCATTCATATTTAACTAATTCGTGGCTAATTAGCTATGCAAAAGTATGAAATTTCAGTCACTATACATATAACCAAATCATTTTGCCACGGCTAGCTGAAAAGTGAATATGTTGGTAAAAGCAATGTATGCGTAGATCACTATATTGTTATGTTGATCAAGATGACTTCAATTTCACACCTTTGAAAATTAGATAGAAGACGAAATATATGCTCCAAGAAAACTCTAAACCATAACCACTTAGTTCTATGTATCCACAACATTGATAAGTGCACTATAATCAGACTCAAAATTTAATATTTTCGATAAGTTCAGTCCGTAATACTTTTTTCATTTAAAACAAACAAAAAATACTTTGAAATAGGTTTGAATTTGATACTGAAAACATATATAAAATATTTGAATCACTACACCACAACTTGGATCTTTTTGATGGGTCTTGTAACAATCAAATAGTTGTAAGGCCCAAATAGACTCTGGAATTATATTTTAGCCCAGGATAGTTTCATTTTACTGCAACTAGGCCCTGACTCGTTTGATCAAACGACATTACGAATGTCACATTTGAACCATCATCGTTCGTTGTCCAAATCGTATCGAAATCACCGATTATTTTTGTTTACAAAAGTTGGTAAAAAATAAAGACAAAATGAAAAAAATATTTCAATCGATATAATAGATGATGTAGTAAGGCATCTGCCATTTTATTTCATGATCGAGTTGGTGTTGAAATTTAATTCTTTCAAATTTGGAAATTTATAATTTGATCATTTGGATATAATGTTGCAGTTATAGATTGAAATAAAACATCACTGAAATTTCGATTCAATAACAGTAAAACATCATTGAAATTTAATTTTTCCTATATTATTAAAAACAATCCAATCTAATCATGAAAAGAATTGTTTTCTTAATGATTAATATTGTAATTACATGATTTTTTTTATTCATTTGTTCACAAACGGTAAATGAAAATAAAATATTTGTAAATGAAAATATTTAAAGGAAAAAACGAGATTTATATATAACTACCGACACAAATACGATAACATTGTTTTACGTGGAATTTCAAACGACAGCAAATGCTTTGTAAATGTTTCCTATGAGAAATTGAATGTTGTCAACAATTGTCAATAAACTCTTTTGTTTTGATCATTTTAATTTAATAAAAAAAACAAAAGCTAGTACAAGTGAATTTCTTCTACCGTTTATATTTAAAAATAATTTTATGTTGGAATTTAATCGAGCTTAGATTCGGTAGAGTAGACAATGGAGTTCAAAGTATCGAAATCTTTGTAGCTTATATAAAGTATAATTAAGGTAAACATAACAATAAAATAAGTCAAATTCAACATATTACTACTACTGATTAATTGATATATAATAAGGTTTGAATATTCACAAATGGAGTGAATGTGATTGGTTAATACATTTTTATTCGTGGCTGCGTATTAATTCATGCCGTCACTTGATTTTGTATTTTTGTTAGTTCTCCTTTCCACTCTTTGAATTATTGAATGGGACTTCAATACTGGCGACTTAGTCAAGATTGGCGTTGTAGGTTTCTTATCTCATTTAACAACAATAGTTTAATATATCCTTAATACCATTTTTTCAAAACATCAGTAATAATTGTTTATTTAAAAAATATACATACCATTAAAAATAAGTATTTCCAAAAATATAGTTACAAGTTTTTTTGAAAAAAAACACCACAAAAGTATAATTAAACTTAAATTTTCGTTATTAAACCATAAAAACTAAATACCAAAAACTAAATTCTAAATCCAAAATAGTAATCTAAAATTCACCTATTTAAATTATAAACAATGAAAAGTAGTTTTAATGTTTATGGTATTTTTGAAAAACACTTTTAAATGATATTTTTAAAGAAAAATTAGTGATGATAATTTTATAACAAAACTTATTTTAATGGTAATTTACTGTATTAGGATAGACACTAGAAATTTAACATTAAAAATAGCCTAAACCATTTTATAAAAAGAACTAAACCTTAAACTGGATAGAAAAACCAAAACATATATTTTAATAGTATTTAGAATTTATTTAGGATAACGATTTGTGCTTACATGCAAAAGCAAAATCTCTTTTCATGACTATTTTTAACAAAAATAGTTGTAAGTTTGTATCTATTACCATTTTCAACGCCGTCTCAAAACTTTCACTTTAGAGTTTTGAATAAGAAGGAACCTAAGAAATTTCATAACAGTTGATTTTATGATAAAAAATTATGCAATAAATTCTCTCAGAGCCTTACTATATATACCTCCACGCTTCTTTCTTCAATAACACAAAACCTCCAAACCCAAAACTTCAGACTTTCTCTCTCTCTTCAAAGAATCAAACACACAGAGACTGAATTTTTCTGAAGACTAAAAATGGAAACAGCTTCGTCTAACTTCACTCTTTCACATATGACTGACGATCCGTACAGCTCCATGATGCTCGCCGTCGCTGCTCTCGTCGCTGTTCTCTGCTACTTCTTGATCCAAGGAAAGTCTAAATCCAAAAACGAACCACCGTTGCCTCCGGGACCTTGGCCATTTCCGATCGTCGGAAACCTCCCGTTCCTAAATTCTGACATACTCAACACCCAGTTCCAAGCTTTAACTCAAAAACATGGCCCTCTCATGAAAATCCACCTTGGATCCAAACTCGCAATCGTCGTATCTTCACCAGACATGGCTCGGGAGGTTCTGAAAACACACGACGTCACTTTCGCGAACCACGATCTCCCCGAAGTCGGCAAAATCAACACTTACGGTGGAGAAGACATCCTTTGGTCTCCATACGGTACCCATTGGAGGAGACTCCGTAAGCTCTGTGTCATGAAGATGTTCACTACGCCGACACTTGAAGCTTCTTACTCGACTCGCCGCGAAGAAACCAGACAAACAGTCGTTTATATGTCGGAAATGGCTCGCAACGGATCTTCGGTCAACCTTGGAGAGCAAATCTTCCTTTCAATCTTTAATGTGGTGACGCGAATGATGTGGGGCGCGACCGTTGAAGGAGAGGAGAGAACAAGCTTAGGAAACGAGCTCAAAACCCTAATATCTGATATCTCCGACATCGAAGGGATTCAAAATTACTCAGATTTCTTCCCATTGTTCGCGAGATTCGATTTCCAGGGACTGGTTAAGAAGATGAAAGTCCATGTGAAGCAGCTCGATCTTTTGTTCGATCGAGTTATGGACAGCCACGTGAAAATGGTGGGAAAGAAAAGCGAGGAAGAAGAAGATTTCTTGCAATACTTGCTTAGAGTTAAAGACGACGACGAGAAAGCTCCTCTCTCGTTGACTCATGTCAAGTCTCTCCTCATGGATATGGTTCTTGGCGGTGTCGACACATCCGTGAACGCATCGGAATTCGCTATGGCAGAGATCGTAAGCAGACCTGAAGTGCTAAAGAAAATCAGACAAGAATTGGATCAAGTTGTTGGCAAAGACAACATCGTTGAGGAATCTCATCTACCTAAACTTCCTTATCTGCAAGCGGTTATGAAAGAGACTCTTAGGCTTCATCCAACGCTTCCTCTTCTCGTTCCCCACCGGAACAGCGAAACTTCGGTGGTTGCAGGATACACTGTACCTAAAGACTCCAAGATTTTCATCAATGTTTGGGCGATTCATAGAGATCCTAAGCATTGGGATGAGCCGAACGAGTTTAAACCGGAGAGGTTTCTTGAGAACTCGCTTGATTACAATGGGGGTGATTTCAAGTATTTGCCTTTTGGATCCGGGAGGAGAATTTGCGCGGCGATTAACATGGCTGAGAGGCTTGTTCTGTTCAACATTGCGTCGCTTCTTCACTCTTTTGATTGGAAAGCTCCAAAAGGACAAAGATTTGAGGTTGAAGAGAAGTTTGGGCTTGTTCTTAAGTTGAAAAACCCACTTGTTGCTATTCCTGTTCCCAGGTTGTCTGATCCTAAACTCTACTCAGCTTAAATAAAGCAAATATGCAACATAGAATGTTTTGGGCTGATTTGAAAGAAGTTGTTTTTGTTTTTCTTGCTTGTAATTTAACCTTTTCTTTATTTTGTGGTGGGAGTTTTAATGCTTTATCAAAAGGAATGTGTCAGTCAAGAGGCATTTCTGATTATATAAAATATAAATAATAAAGTTTCCTTTAATAATAGTAGCTAGTAATTTTATATATCAATTTTTGGCCCAAAACTAGAAACTTTCAAGCATAAAAATTGAGGAACTAGAGAGATGATAACAAAGAGAACCCCAGTCAATCATTTTAACAAGGTCCAACATATAACAGAATCCAGAAATTGACAAGAACATACAAAATATGAAGAAAAAAAGCCAGAGAATTTTTCATTTAAGTGAAGAAATTTACAGGAGAACGCACACAAGCAATCCTTAGTTGAACACCCACTGAGGTTAGCTGACTAGTTAAACCCAAATCCCCGAATGAAAATTGAACCAAACCGGAATTAAAGTTGAACTAGAACCCCAAATCGCATCAACATAAGCCAGTTGCAAGAACGAGGAAGTCGAATTCATAAACGGTTTGAAGCTTTTATATTTGCTGTCACATGAAAACTTAGTGAAGCTGCGCAGTTTCTGCTGCTCTAGAGGCAGAGGGAGAGTTTTTCCTCATCTATGATTTTGCTTCAAAAGAAAAGCTCTCTAATTTTCTTGATTTACAAGCAGACGAAACTAAACATGTTCTTGATTGGCTTGCAAGAGTCTTCATAATCAAAGGGATTGCAAAAGGTTAAGTCTTCAACTCACTTCTTTGAGTTACAGGAACAAATAGTATTTAAAGACTAATCTTTGCAGGTACTGCATACTTACATGGAATTAATCAACAAAAGAAGCCTACTATTGTTCATCGAAACATCTCTGTCCAAAAAAAAATCCAACTCGACGAGCAATTCAACTCGCTAATCACTGATTCGGGTATTCACAACCTTCTACCAGACGATTTACATCAATTATCATTAATATGTGAGTACTCGTAATTTAATTTACAAATATTTAACTAATAATAAATATTAAACTATACAATTTTTAACAAAAATTTCAATTTTAAAAATAATACACAATTTAGAAAACAAATCTTCACGATTTCTATTTATTACATAGTATTATATATTATGTAATAATTAATACCTACTTACTGTTTTTATAATTTTGCGGATAACCCACAAATCGTTGAAATAAATTTTTTAAAGCCGCACCATTTCGTATTTTATCATTATCGATTTTGCATGATCTGCTTGTTAACATGTTAAAGTTTTTTTTTTGGCATGCATCTACCCATTGAACAAAACAAAATCGGTAGATATTGATTTATATTGACAGTCTTATTTTTAGATTTGCAACTCCGAATTGAAGCTTAAATTGGATCGTAATTTGTATAGAAGATTTTGACCAAAAAGATATGCATAGATGATTTGACATCAATTGGAGAAATTTTGATTATGGGATTCGTAGAATTATGTGTGAGATTAAAGTCTAACACTATACACATTTAGACCTTTAAAAGCCAACATTTATTTTGGTTTGCAGAAAAATACTTGAACGTAGTAGTAACTCAAATAATAAAATGTTGCATTACCAAACCCTTGCCTATAAATTAAGCAAACAAATACTATATAATGAAAAAATACCTTAATTAGATAACTCAAAAAAAAAAAACTTGTAAAGATAGTTAAGAAAATTTGAGTATTACATGAGATCATGAAAAACTTAAAGCACCTTTGGAACCCATTTGTTAAAAAGAGAAAGAGAATAGCTTTTCAGTTACAACCAAATGACTCTCTTCAATTTGGCCTTTGAAACTATGGGAAAATCAGAATTCAAAAAGTCAATCATTCTTATTTTTTGCTACTTGAATAGTGAAGTCATGTTGTACGTACGTTTCCGTGGACATAGGTAAGATATTTAGGGTAAGTGAGTGTTGGTTTCTCGGTTCTCATTTTCTAACTATCTCAAAAGTTAGTTTGTCCTTCTGTTAATATCTCAAAAGACGTTAAAAGATGAATTTTTTTGTTGTTGTTTATTTCTTGACACAACTATGGCTGACAAATTTATTATACTCTTTTAACAAACGGCTGAGTTGTAATGGTTGGTTTTCATCAGACCCTTGTAATGAGAAAGAGTGGTAATCAATTTTCACGTAATTTAACATACATATGTTTATTTTTTACGTATAATTAGTAAGATCTGTTTGTTATAAAAATAGTTTCGTAAACGATACTTTATTAATCTACATATATGTTTAAATATTTATTTAACATTCTGAAATACATTTGAAGCTTTTCTTTTAACTATTTTATAGATGGATCATCATAATTCATAAAAATTTCGAAAGTATTTTCCCTTCAAGTATATCAAACAAGTAACAATCTTAACAACTTTCTTGCATCATCTCAACATAACCACTTCCTATAAAAGAAATGGTGTCTAAAATTAGAACTCTGATTACTTTAACTAATACAAGTAAAATTACATCATTAAAATAAATAATCCCTAATATATTATTTGACTAACATTTTAACAAAATAAACTTACTAACGTATTATTAATAAAAATACCATTCTGACGTATTATCACCACATAGTTTTAAATAATTATATAAATAAACTTAAATTATTATAATAATTACAATCTATGTAATTGTTATTAATTTAATTAGATAATCAATATATTTTATTAAACTAACAAAAAAAGTATTAAATTCATAAAAAAAGTTATTATTTTTCCGTAATTTATATATACAAAAATTAATATTAAAAATAATTTTAAATAAAAGTTAAAATTAAGAAAAATCAAGCATGCATCATCCGTATCAATTATATATATGCATATCCCTACACACTCTCAATCACATGATACGAAACCCCCAAAGGTTGCAAATCTCTCTGTCTCTCTCTCCCTTCTTTTTTGACATATGTTGATTTTCGCCCTTCACTTCTTTTAATTTGTTAGTGAAATCGATTTTATCTCTAGTCTCAACATAACTTGACCTTCTTTACGTTCTCGTGACCATTTTTCCTCCTTATATTATATATACGTTAAAATAATTTCGTCGTTGAATCTTTTAGGAAACAATAATGTCAAAGAAAATGGCATCAATGGCTAGCATCATTGGAGTAGCGTGGGATGATGGAGCCCATGATAATGTTAGGAAGATACAAGTAAGTCACAATCCTCTTGGTGTCAACTTCGTCAAGTTTGAGTACATCGACGGCATGGAAACTGTAGCCGGAGACGAATATTGTCACGGCAAGATTTCAGACTCTTCACCCATAACCGAGGAGGTTAAGTACCAAATTACCTTATTAGTTATTTCTTTCTCGGTTAAAGTTTTTTTTCACAATTCTTTTTGTTTGGCACAGTTTGAGCTGGAATCAGATGAATACATCACAGAAGTGGAGACACATGTACAACGTGTAGGTCCCGTTGGCGAAGTGATGTTGCTTAAATTCAAGACAAACAAAGGAACATGTAAGGCTTATGGTGAAGATGAACTAGACAAATTCCCTAACACCCGACGAAAGATTGTGTTTGCGGAGACTGGTAACAAGATTGTTGGGTTCCATGGCAAATATGGAGAAATTATCCTTCACGAATTTGGTGTCTATGTTTCGCCAATCAACAAGCCAAAAACTCTTCAGCAGCTATTCCAAGAAGAATTTATATAAATAATTAATTATATCTGTTGCTAATCTCGTTTTAACAATATATGTCTTACGTTTGTCAATGTTCTTCAAATAATGTCGGTGATTTCGTTCTCCTATGCTGCTTCTAGTTTCCTTAATTACATGTGCACGTGTCTTATGTTATGTCGTTGTTCTGATGTGAATAAATAAGTAAGATGTTTATATTTTGTGGTGGAGTCATAGTTTTATATTACTTTATTATTTAACTGTACGTTGAAATTTATATTTGAGCTATGTGACGACAAAAAAATAATATTTACGAGCTTGCAGCCTTTACTATTTCAAACTTACGGATTCCAAAGTTTTTCTAACACAAAAATGCTTATATCATTATCAACTAGATTCATATCCATGCCATAAGAAAAAATATTTACAAATTATAATTTATTAGTAAATATAAGTTAAATATTTAAATTTTATTTAAAATTACTTTTAACATTAATTTTGTATATACAAATTAAGAAAAGAAAAATAATTATTTTTTACGAATTTAATAGTATTTTTTGTTAGTTTAATAAAATATATTAATTCTCTAACCAAATTAATAACAATAATATAATTGTAATTATTCTAATAAGTTAAACTCATTTATATATTTATTTGAAATTTACTATAGTGATGATATATCAGCATGATATTTCTGTTAATAACACGTTAGAATAAGATTATTTTCTTAAAATATTTCTCAAATAATATATTAAAGATTACGGTAGTAACTTAAATATATTTATATTTATTTAAAATTATTTATAAATTAACGTATAAAAATTTTAAAGAAATAAAAATTATTGTTTTTGCAAATGTAATAGTATATTTTGATTAGTTAAATAAATTATATTTATTCTCTAACCAAATTAATAGCAGTGACATGTATTGTAATTATTCTAGTAACTTAGACCATTTTATATATTTAAGCTGAAACTCATTGTGGTGTTGACACGTCAGCATGGTATTTTTGTTATTAACACGGCAGGGCAAGGTTACTTTGTTAAAAAGTTTCTCAAATAATATATTAGGGATGTTAAAACAATAGAAAGACGTGTCAAAAATATAAACATAACGCAAACATTTCCAATATTTTTCCAAAACACTATGTGGAACTGAATAAAATGACCTTAATTAGATAACTCCAATAAATGTGTTACAATAGTTGGGAAAACGAAATAGTACATCTTAATTAAAAAGTGAAATCATGAAGCTCTTTGCAAACCATTTGTTAAAAGAGAAAAAATATATAACTTTTCAGTTACAACGAAAGGGCTTTCTTCATATTTTGTTTTTTGAGACTATGGGTAAATTGGACTATGAGTCACAATCAATATACGAGGAATGAATAGTTCACACTTGTAAAATATGATCATGAACATCGTAAAATACAATAAGTATTACGATCATTTCTATACATAGTGAGGTCAATTCATCCAGCTTTTTTACACAAATTATATCATGACGTCTTGAATGTGTGCGTAGACATAGAGCTCTGTAAATGAGTCATGAGTCTTCACTTTCTTGTTTCTCAATTTCCTAAAATACAAAAGTTTTTTTGTTCTTGTTGTTAGAATCTCAAAAGTTAAACGAATTAAGAGAGAGTTTGTTTTGTAGCAAGTAAAACTTGTCTATAAAAGTAAAACTTGAAGATTTTACTGTTTAAGAAAACCCATTAAATTACATTTGTTCATTTAAAATTTATATACATAGTTGATTTTGCTTAAATATTTTAAATATGTAACTCCTTTTACTTTTTACGATAAGAGTATAACTTTCGCCGTTGTCTCGCACTAGACATTTAGAACGTTTTAGTTATAATGGTCAATGGCTGAAGAAAATCCTTGATCTGATTACAAGCATACATAAGAACATATCAATGTAGTAAAACATGCATACACCATTATCATCGAGGAGAAGTTGTTTAAAACCCTCAAATCATGTCATCATACAGTTACAGTAACGCTGCAACCTAAGTAATAGTCTTCGGTTTTACATTCACTAAAGCCTTTAGAAACCGGACATGTAGTCCTGAGATTAGTTTTTGCTATGTCCTCTTACATTCATTGCAGCCTTGGTTCTTCTGGATGACTCTGCTCGTGTACCAGAAGGACTTGGACCAGTCGACGGAAGCGACATTGGTTGCTCTCTGTTTACAAGACCACCTGAATATGTCATAGCGAAGTTTCTTTTTGTTCAGAAAGGAAACTAAAACCAGAAAAGTTTACAAGAACTCGATATCGTAGTCTAACTACTTACTGCCAAAGGAACCAGACCGACCCGGTAAATGCATTCTAGCATTTCCATTCCATGACTGTTCAAAACCAGCCAATTCATCTGCAGAAATTTGTAATTGAAACATGAACGAAACGAAAACAATACATGGTTTTTATAAGGTTTCTCTTCCAAACTAGAATCTTTCTGAAGTTTATAAGAAATGTGTTACTTACCTTCGTTTAAATTGTGCAAGGTCTGTGTTGTATCAACTTGACCATCTGAGTTAAGTTTACGTGCAACAGTGTGGCCCTGCAAGCATAAGAATATCACTTGTATTTGACCACATTGATCCAAAAACAAAAGAGAACGAAATTTATCTACTCTCAAGGTATGTATAAACTACCTTGTTATGAAGGCCTCTTGAAATCCTGTGCGCTGCTTCCCTTGTTGCAGTATTTGCTTCTTTGCTTTCTTCAAAAGTCAACTGTTTAAAATTAAAACCGGTTTTAGTACTAAGCATAACTACAATTCTTACATAGACACACAAAGGAGTTACTATTATAACTCACCCCATCACTTCCTGTCCTTCTGGTCTTTGATGAAGTATAGTAGTTTCCATTATGACCACCATATGTAACAGTTGAGCTCTGGAAACTATAACTACGAGTTTGTGGTTGCCATGGTCCATTGTTTACCATAGCATTCACATTCATATTTTGTATTTGTCGATTCCTTCTCTCTGCAGAACACATAAAACAAAGTCAGTTCCAAATAAACAAACAAGGCAGAAAAAAAAAGAATTAAAGGTATCACCTTCTGCTCTAGCATCTTCAGTTTCCGCCTCACTACTTGACCTGCCATGTTTCCCTAGACTTCCTTTCTTCTCTGTATCTCCTTCTTCTTTTTCATCATCTGAATCAATCTCTTCAATAACTGGTCCCCGTGATCTTCTAAGTTCTGGTGGCTGATTATTCTCAATAAAACCCGATGGACGATGCATTCCTGCAAAAGGATCCATGCTGGGACCAAAGAAGCTCGACCGAAACATGCCACCACCAAAAGGCTGGGTAAAGAAAGGGTCATCGAACGGATCTCTTCCTCCAAAAAAATTAGGCATCAGACTTGGAGGACCATTATTAGGGCCACCAAATCCACCAATAGAGCCACCAAAACCACCGAAAGGGCCTCCAAAACTGCCAAAAGGGCCACCAAAGTTGAAAGGATCTCTACCACCTCCTTGCATCTTCCCTGGTTGCTACACTAAAAAAAGACAATAAAATTCATATGAGAAAAGCTCAAATGCAAAACAATTGACTAAAACAAGAAGGTCGATAACGCAGGGAAATAAGAAAGTATAAATTAAAAAAAAACCTATGTATGTAAAGTGGTATCTTCAAAAACACAAGATCACATATTTTTCAATTTCATCAAAATTCTAGCAAGATAACATCATATGGAAACAAAAGGGAACCCAGAACTCTCAAACCGCAACAATAGTATCTTAGCAATTTCAAGAGTAAACCTATCCCAAATTCTTAGCTGTTAATCATAGTACACCGATTCAAGAGCAAACTTCAAACTCGTGAGCAAACCAGAATGATCAAACGCGAATCGTATAAACATCGAAAACCAAGAAAAAATTTGTGTAATCGACAACAGATCAAGTAAAATGACAGGTTTAGGAACGTTAAGATCATAGAGAAATTTATCGGTGCTAAAATTGCAATCTAGCCACAACGATCGGTATAACGGAAAACCCTAACGACAAACCAAATCAAACAGCAGAATCACCTTTTGCTAAATTCAAGGAGAGAGATCGAAGTTCATACCTTGAACAACAACGATCGGCAGAAGCAGAATCAGCGATGTTGGCGAAATTAGAATCTGAAAGACGAGAAATCTCTCGAGCAATTGAGAATGTCTTTAACCCTTTATGCAATTATCTCGGGCAGGACAATAAAAGAATCTTCTCGAAGTAAATTTACAGAAGTCGTGATATGATTGGCTGATGGTTATACACGCTTCCTTGAACACCATTTCTGTAATTTTTCCTGGTGCCCATTGTCATGGATTTTCTTCTAAACAAGGCATAATTTTATTTGTACTGTTTGCTAAACTCATACTATTCCCATAATAAAAAGAATCTCTGTTTTGGATATTTACAACCGATAGTTAAAAATAGTTATTATCGTTTTATAATTGTAGAAAATCTCACTTGCCAAATTGCATCTAATTTTAATTGTAGAAATAGTTATAGAAATGTCACTGAGTGTGAGTACATCTAGGAAAATACTAATGGTAAGATTAAAGAAAGCGATGAAAAAACTGAGCCACTGTCATTCATGTCATGTGTGGTGATTTTTGAAAAAATTAAACGAGCGATATAATTTTTTTTAACATTTAAGAACAAATCAAATGACAACAATATCAGACAAAAAAAATAAATTCCACAAAAAGCACTAAACTTTGATACACAAGATATATTGAATATTGATACATACACAAAGTAGACCCAATTCCAAAAACTTGAGAAGTTGAAGGTCATAGAGACTGAAGGGGCTCCGACTCCTCCGACCTGTTCGTGAAGTCTAACCCTCCAAGTGCCGGCAACCTCTTCATATCTTCTTCCGTATACAATGGTAGGAACCAATACATTATATCCCTTCCAAAAACCTGACTCAACAAAAGCAAAAGAAACAGACTTTATAAACTTTGATTGTGTTCCATTTTCAGCCCGAAAATTTTCTAGTCTACTTCTATTGACCAAAGAATTGACCATAAAAGCATGACTTTCGAAATGGAAAAAGGAACGAGAACCTGTTCAAAGTTTGTCTTCCGGCCAAGGTCATAAGGCCAGTTAGGAGTTGTATGCTTCTCATACGCCTGAAAATTAAAGAAAAACCATCACTTTGGTCAGTAAGTTTATGGCCATGACATCAGGCAAAGGAGACCCCTCAAAAACCCAAGTTAGAGCAAGCCCGAGTGAGAGTTGTTTTACCTCAATAGTGGTGGTGTTGCGTGCGACCAGCATAATGTGCATAACTAGGAAGCCTAGGACACTTAGTGAAAATGCTATGTTCAATACTGGATAGAAAGAGAGGGAATATTTTGAATCAGATAACTGAATTGGTAACTGTTCTGAAACAAAGCAAATAAGAAATTGAGATACTGACCAAATGCAACAAAGGTGGCTGCTAGGCTTCCTGGTGATACGGTTATATCACCATCTCCATCGCTAAAGAATACAAGGAAAACTGGAAATAATGATAACGCAACCACAGTTGTCTCAAGAAATGTGTAAAACTGCATTTTGAGATATTGAAAATGTATTAACATCATGGAAACATTAATGGACATATCAAGATGATACTGTATAAGAGAATAGTTCACGAAAATCTGTGGCACATGGGGAAAGATGGGTTTGTGTCATTGAAACTTTCAGAAACATGGGTCTAAAGCGAATCAGTTAGCATATATCAAAACACAAGAAACATGCTTCAACCGGCCAGTAGAGTTTCAATCCTATCCATAAACCCTGTCCTTAGGCCTAAACACAATTTCATTTGAGCAATGCTATGATAAGTTCCTAGACATACCAAGAATAGAAGAAAAGACTTGTAATTCATTGCCCCAACACAATTCACAACCCAAACACAGTGATGGTCCATCTTTAGAATGCATCTTCGACCTGAAAACCCAAGATGAAACCATTTTCATAACAAGAAAACAGATACTCCACCGGACCCAAAGAAAAGAATGACACACTGAAGAGACTTACAGACTGAACAATGGTGAGAACGAGGAGGTTTAAATTGATTGCACTTTCGGCAGTATCTTACACCATGAGACGAAGATTCTCCAACTGAAATTGGTGGGTTAACTTCTGCAATCGCTGCTTGGTGTCCATCGCTTTTCTCTATGTCTAGTTCTGGCCTCCAACCCGGTGGAACACCACCAGGGTCCGTCACAACAACAGAGAAATAACACCACAGTAGCATTATAAGCTACACAGAAAACAGCAGTCATCAAAAGGGAGTCTTCACTTCTTCCTCTACTTTCTATTGTGTCTGAGAGTTCTAAACTGTGTGAGAGTTCAAATGTAGATAAAAATCTATTACAAGATACAATAAACCAAAAGCTTCAAAACTAGAGGAAAGACAGACATTCTGCACTAAACCATATTATAAAAAAAAATATGGTTGCTTGAATGCTTGCTTGGCTTATAGTTAGCCATGATAAACTCACTATCTCGCTGGTGTCCTAATTCATTTACGTATTACAATAAAAAGATATCATAGCTGACACTTCAAAATCAACAGCCATATATCTAATAAACCTAATCTACATCCACCCAGATCGAGCCTATTTCCCCAAACACTACGAAGTAATGGCTAATTTAGATTCTAGTATGTGCGGTCTACACTGATGCAATGCGAAAAGCACAATTCCAACATATACATCTGTCGCATTCTTTACGTTTCTTCAAACTAATACAAGAAACCAACAAACGTTGACTCGATATCATCAAAGCACCAAACATACAAATCAAGTTGAAGCTTATGTATGTAAAAGAAATAAATACAAACCTAATAAGGCATAATCCGAAGAGATCTATGGTACTAAAACTGAAACGCTTCTAAGATTCATAAACATTAGACTAGCAAGATCTCAGAAGGTCGCAAAAATTATACTGACCTAGAAGATGAAGAGATTGATAAGAAATGAGTTTACCAGAAAGTGAAACAACGCTAAAACCAGAAGAGCTACTAATGAATCAGAACCACCTAGCAATAGAGCTGGTCCGTAATTAGCGACTACAACGGCGTAGTATGTGAATCCAATGATTCCGATTACGACTAGGATCATGATCGAACCCAAGGCGCGAAGTGCTGTGCAGAACTTGAACACGTTCCACGCCATTGTTGGGGCTTCTACAAAAACAAGGAAATTCTTGGCCGAAGAAGAAACGAAGCAACCCTTTATTAAATCGAGGAAGATATTTATAGATTTCGGAGAAACCAAGCTGAAAATTCCAAAAATTTCTTCGATATTTTTTCTTTCGAAGAACAATTTTGTTTCTGCATTCCTGGGTTCTTCTTATTAATAAGTCCTAATCTTGTGAAGATAAATAAGGTTGCTTAACAATAACACGCATTGTTAACAAATTTTAATAAAATTATTACATGATAGTATTAATTCCCAAACTCTAATTATTCGTTGACAAATGTATGCATCATCAGTTTTATTCTTATTTTGTTTTATAATTTCCCAATGATTAAAAAATAAAATTTGAAGTATCAATTATAATTTTTCAAATCCATTACATAAAAAATAGATTTGGTATAAAACGTAATCATATTAAAGAAAAGGATACATTTGCCATGACAAATCCATTTTTAGAGCCTAAAATTCATGACCCTAATTGAGAATGACTTTCCAAATCGGACAAAACTTTATGCCCCCAAAATATGAGAGACTACTCGTAAGAAAGACGAGAAAAAGAATAATAAAATTGTCTTTCTTTGGATGATTTGCGTCACATAATGTCTCATCTAACAGTTACAAGTGATATAATATAGAAATTAATTAACACTTCCACAATACATTCCACTTAATTAGCATTAGCATGTATATATATTTTATTTATTCTTAACAATGGATGGTAACTTTCAACCCTCTTCACATTTATTTCTAATCGTATTTCATTCCTCCTTTCTGCTCAGCTTCCTCCTTAATCTACAACATATAAGATATCAAAAAAAAAACTCAAGAATAAAATTAAACAAGCATGCATGGATAAGATATAATACCACATGCATGTATAAACAAAGCTATGTAAGAAGCTAACACTATGTGCTGAGAATATTATAACCTGCTGATGCTGATGAAGAAGCTTCTTATGGATTCGAAAGCCCTAGTGATAGAAATATAACACAGTACGTACTAGTCAATGTTTCATCCACAGTTAGTTTAAGGAACAAGAATCCATGGAAAATGCATGCTTGATACAACACTGACCTTGTCAGTTCCATAGATGTAGTCGCAGTAAGTGAAAACTGAAGCGAAGTTGCTTTGGCTTTGTCCTCCAACGTAATGATGATAATCATGATACTCAGCTCCACCGTAGAATGGTATGAATTTTGTCGGAGTCCATGGAAAATCATATCTACAAACATATGAAAACAAACAAAAAGCATGCATTTTTTTTTTAATTCATTTTGTATATTTGTATTTATCAGTTAAAATCTTTTGTTAAGATTAAAAGATGTATTAAAAATTGAAGACTCATCTATTTGTCGTGAATATATAACACGATGAAAGCATGTGTTTTAAGGTGATTTTGAGTTTTTCATTTTACCCGCTGTGAGTCTCAATCGCTTCGATTTGGCGTAAAGTAATCCATAACCAAAAAGTAATAATGTGGCCAGGAACAATCGCCGGACCAAGAAACGTCGGAATCCCAAGAATCAAGATCTCGGCCCAATGTGCATACGGCGAGGCATATCCGATTGGAGATGTGTACTCGTGATGGACTCGGTGAATTTTATCATAACCCCATTTGCAATGCAAGAATTTATGTATCCAATAGCCACTGTAATCTTCTATCAAGAAGTAAACCACTAATTGTGATATTATCTCCATTAACGATGGTAATGGCAATCCACATCGAATCCCAACCATCTGTAATTCAAGACAAACAATCTAATGTTTAATTCAAATGGAAAAGTAAGCAAAATTGTAAAACGCAACTAACACTCACACCAAATATGTTGCAAAATAAACACAGAAGGATAATTAACCTGGAGCGAAGGATAAGAAACGAGTTGCAATGTGCCGACCACGACGAAGAACAACTTCATGACATCTTTATAACATCGAAACATATCAGATAACGAATACTTAACCTTTGGCTGGATCTTAAACCGATCGAACCAACCGGTCAATTCCACAAACACAAGGGGTAGAGGAGCGAGAGAAAAGACGAGGAACAGTACTAAAATGGTGTGGCAATATACATAGAAATTGGATTTGGTGGCTGTGTAATCGAACCAAACCGTCTCGAACCAAGTCAGGTTTCGTCCTAACGCTACGGACGCATCTTCGACAGTAAGGTAAGGGATCATTTTTGTGTCTGGATTTGATGAAACGGTGGCGTTTTAGTGTTTTTTATAGGGATTGTGAAAAAATTGCATATGCAATAGAGCTTGAAGTGTCTGGTTAGAAATGAAACTAAAACAATGTCTCGGACCCTTTAACCAATCAGAAGCAAGGAAACGACCTAATTTATGTGATTTTGTTCTTTCGATTTTCACAATTCTTTTTTCATGGAGAAGTCCGCAAAAATTGGGTACACTTTCTTTCTGTTGTTAGTAGTAGAACACAAAAAGCATACCTTGTCTCTTTCGATACTCTTATACCTCTTTATTCTCGATCTTTATATGTTTAACGGGTCACATTTTCGTTTTTCTTCTAATTAAAATATGTGTAATACGAAAAATTAGTTCTTAGTAATACGTTTTAGTCAATCGAAGATTTGTTGCAATTTTAATTTACAGAACTATTACCGGAAGGAATTTTACTTTAAGGAAATCATTTATAATAGCTAAAGTTTCTTTAATTTGTTTTTGAAAATCTACGCAACTATATTTTTTGATAATGACACAACAACTATTTTTTGTTAATGACACAACAACGATTTTTTGGTTTACTATACGTGTAGAAGTAAACTCGTTGAGACACATAAAATGAATGTACTAACATAACTGATGGCTTTGATTGAGGACAAAATGCGGTACAATTTTTTTTATAATACAAAACAGTAACAGTCTAAGGCAATAGTACCACTATTATAACTTTGTAGCCATCTCTCTTTTACTATATAATACAAAATAGTGATACAATCTGAGGCTATAAAATACCAAGAAAAGCGGTCAAATTGATCATAAATTAATGTATTTAGGATTATATACACATAAATTTATTATAATGCCAATAATTCTATGCACTAAGGAGCAATTTAAATTTATTACATGAATTATAAAATTTTAATCTAAACCAATAAATTTTGCTGACTAGATTGTAATTTACATATTTTTTTATAACATTTAGAAAAAACTAAGAATTTAAGAAAAATCAAGAAATATAAAAAATTTAGATTATAAAAGATAAATTTAAACATCATAACACAATTGTAATGACATGATAATGGTCTATTAACTCTATTCCAACACGATTAAATATTGATAAATAGTGGAAGATAGTGAAAATAAGTTTTTAAATATTGCCTATAAACTGATAATGAGTGAGTTGTGATGTGTTTTTCAGTACATCGCTTTTTCTATGTTCCCTATTAACTAATGATATTAATCGTGTTGGAATACACAATTATCATGTGATTATAATTGTATTATAATTTTAAAATTTATCTTTTTATAATTGAATATTTTCTTGATTTTTCTTAATTTTTTGGATTTTTAAATGTTATATAAAATTAATAAATTATATATGCACGTGGCATGTTGATTTTAATAAAACGTAGCACATTCATATGTGTTATCTTAGTTTGGCAGTGCAGTCCATAAAAGTATTGGTTTCGACCAAAATTTTATAGTGTATGTAATAAATTTAAATCGATTGTTAGTTCATGTTATAACTAGATTTTGACCCACGGTTTCCGTGGAGAAAAATATTCACATATAATAATTAATTATTTATTTTATTAATTTAAATTATATATATATATAATTTGTCTTATATTTAAAATAATTTTAAAAAAATTTAATATTGATTACGAAAATGAAATATATAATAAAATCGGATTATATAAATAGATTTAAATTGTATCTATTTTAGATAAAATTATACATATGATAGATATTCAATTAAACTAAACTTTTGTTTTATATTTTGTTTGACTAATTTTTAAAATTTATATTTTGTTTTATATTATATTTATATTGTATGACAAAATACATTGTATGTCGAAATATTAGAGATTTACATATAATATACTGTATAATGGCAATTTTCGTAAATATTCTAGTAAATTATGTCTTAAGTAATATTTATTTTTAAATACTTTAATAATGTGACACATCAGCGTGTCAAACTTGTAAATCACACGTCAATATAAAGTTAGTATGTTAAAATGATTTTTAATTAATATATTATAGATTATCAATATTATATAAAAATTGATGTATATATAATCGTAAATACACTAATGCATGGTCGTTTTTTCTAAAGTATCATCATTTTTTATTCACTTTTTGTACTATTTTAACTGTATTGCTATCTCTTTACCCAATTACTAAATGGTTACGGAGAGTAGTACCACAATAATACAAATTACCGATCAAACCCAACATTAACTCATTAAAACTTTGGGTTATATTTAACCCCAAAAAAACATTTGGTTATAGTCGATAACCATAGATTTCTATTAATTTGGGGCAATGATTCAAACCGTGTTTTTTTGTTAACTCTATTCATGAAGGGTACTCGTCTTCGGCTTTCCTCACACAAAAAGTTAAAATTATGGATATGGACTAAAATACTTCTCTATAAATTAGAATATTTTTGAAGTTTTTATATATATATTTTTTTTAAATTACAAATTTTTTAATGCATTTTGAGGGGAAAGACAAATTAAGTCTTCTTTCCTTGCGTCTACATTCCTAATCTCATCAAACACTAATACAGAAAATTAAATAAATTGGTTAATGAATATAAAAATGTATAAAATATTTTGAGAACAAATATACACAATGATTAATGGAAAGGGTATCCTGTTTGATACAATTTATATATAATGTACATGGCTGTAATTAGATTCAAAATAAAACGAATAAATTTGGTATTAACGAAGATCAAATGAAAATTGGATAATAAACAAACAAACAAACAAAAGTAGAAAAGCAAAGTGAAAAAACTATTAATAAACTCACCAACACAGGTTCGAGTTTTGATGATTCCTTCTGATCTTCTGCCCTCTGCCAAACAAAATTATAATGCTTTAATCAAAACAAATTCGACAAAAAAACTCTCAGATCGTGAAAGACACGATCAGGATTTTGGTAAGAAGCATTTCAATGTGACACAGGACAGAGCAGAAAAGAGAAAAGAAAAATACTCTTTCTTTTCTAAGTCGATTGCTTATATAATGGATCAGTTGATGGTTTTATATAACTTATTATATAAGTAAGATGCGTCTGATTATCATCTGCAATAACTTCAACCCTAGCGAGAAGTTTTGGGCTTACTAATCAAACTTCTCCCCTCCCTTCTGCTTATTGCTCCTCTTGGATTCCTTGATCTGCAACTCATAAGATACATCATTAATTAGTGGAGTCTAATCAAAAGACCAAGAAACATATCATCAAATAATATTCATATAACTATGGACATAAGGCCCACATATACTGTTATCTTGATTCGAGATTAATAGCTGCATTTATGGTTATGTGTAACTTCAGTTTTGGGAGGACTTGTTTACCTGCTTAAGAAGCTTCTTTTGGTACCGGTAACCCTAATGAAAATAAGAATACGTAACCAGATTGTCAATGGTTTATTCAGAACTTGTAGCCAGAAAGGAGCTGAAATTTTCAATACTCACTTTGTCAGTTCCATAGATGTAATCGCAGTAAGTGAAAACTGAAGCGAAGTTGCTTTGGCTTTGTCCTCCAACGTAGTGATGGTAGTCATGATACTCAGCTCCACCATAGAATGGTATGTATTTGGTCATAGTCCATGGAAAATCATATCTGAGATAAGAAAAGAAAGTAAGAAAACAAGTCAATCTCCCGAGAAACAGGTTTCATGCACCCAAAACAAACATCATATTACTTCTTGTTTTAGATGGTTTGGGTTGATCCAGATGTTGGATCAAGAGGAGATGCCTATCATTCAAATGATGTTTTTCATGCTCAGCCAACGGGAATGTTCACCAAAAGGTTATCTCTAAACAATCCTCAAGAGCTAAAAGCCTCTAAAAGGTATCAGAAAAAGGCTAGTGCTCGCCTTAGCCCCACACAAAATAAAAGGTGAACCACACTATTAGCGCTAGCTCATTTATAAATTATTGAGATTACATGTACTTAGCAAAGGAAAGATGAAAAGGTTGTGTTTAAAACAATTTAAAAGTTGATATGATGCAGACAAAAACAAATGGAAGAAGTACTATAAAACTAGGAAAAGGGGAAAAGCAAGCAAAATAAAAGAGAGAGAAAAAGATTTTTTTTTATTGTTATGAAATTATCTCTAGCATTGCTTCCTTACCCACTGTGAGTTTCGATCGCCTCAATTTGGCGTAAAGCTATCCACAACCAAAACGTTATCATGTGTCCAGGAGCAATCGCAGGTCCCAGAAACGTAGGAATCCCGAGAATCAAAACCTCAGCCCAATGTGCATATGGAGCCGCATATCCGATAGGAGCTGTGTACTCATGATGGATATGATGAATCTTCTCATAACCCCATTTGCAATGGAAGAATCTATGGACCCAGTAGTTTGTGTAATCTTCTATCAAGAAGTAGACAACTAACTGTGCTATAATCTCTGAACAAGATGGTAATGGCAGTCCACTTCGAATCTCAATCATCTGTTAAACAACACAGAATCGCCTTCATCATATTATGTTCTTCTGGTTCAGGTCCGTATACGATCATATCACTAACATCTCTATCATAATTGGTCCTCAAAAGAAAGGGATTCGATATTCCGTCAAAATATCGCAATGCCATTGCAAGATTAATCTCAAAGTGAAGGACTTTCGTGAAAATAGAAGCAATCAAGTCAACATAAGCACATTCTCTTAGGCCAAAATCGAAATCTCCAGAAATTACCTGGATCGAAGGATAAGAAACGAGTTGCAATGGGCCGACGACGAGAAGGAACATCTTCATGACGTCTCTGTAACACCGGAACATATCGGAGAACGAGTTCCTCACCTTGGGCTGAATTTTATACCGATCGAACCAGCCCGAGGCAGATCGCGTTAATTCGATGACGAAAAGAGGGAGAGGAACGAGGGAGAAAATTAGGAAGAGGAAGAGAATGTTGTGGCAGTAGAGGTAGTAATCGGACTTGGTGGCGGAGTAATCAAACCAAACAGCCTCAAACCTCGTGGGGTTTCGGCCTAACGCCATCGACGCCTCTTCAACCGTGGCGTAAGGGATCATTGTTGAAGATGAGAAACACGTTCTTCCGCCGAAGGTGACGGCGACGGCGATTTGAGATTGAGAGAGAGAGGAGTGTCGTCGTTGTTAGCGAATATGTCAGTCTGTTACATAATTTATATAAATAGTCTGATCTGGCGAATATTTAGCATGATGACGTGGCATAATCGGTTTTCAAAGTAGTGTGATATCACACTTAGTATTGTGGAACCGGATCAAATCGTGGCATCACAATCCAAGATTTTTCAACTCTCTAGACGAAATTCAGACAGTGTCTATAGATTCCTAGCTTATGAAAAAACATTGCAAAAACATAGATGAAAAGTATATATATTATTGTATGATATGTATTACCTATTACGATCATACCACCATTATTACAATGAATTCTATCAAAACTCCGCAATTAATTATGTTTGGACGAAACTACTATTTGGATGAATAACTTTTTAGAAAGTTATCGTGTTACAATTTGTTTTTATTCATTTTATTTTTATGTACATCATATTTTCGAAATATTATAAGTTTTTCATCGCGATTAACTATGCGGCCGACAATACAATTTTGAAAAACTTTTTTAAAGATGTATGACATACCAATAGATTAAAAATCTATCTAAAGATCAAAATTTAAAGTCGAAAATGAATATAATGGATCTTACCAAATGTTTTCCGTTGATATTAAATAGATGTTCTCATAATGTCAAAATGTGGTCATTGACTTACTATTTTCTGGCGTCATATATGAATTGACAGAACATAAATGAAAGTATTACTAATATACTTATTGACGCACTCAAAACATTAGTGCGTGACTATTTCAATAAAAATCTCTGTTCAAAGTAAAGAAAAGGCTGATGGAAAAGAAAAAGTAAGAAATAGGCAAAAGCAAACAAAATATGATTCAATAAAACAATCTGGTTATTTCTGCATTCTCAAACCCATCCGCTTACTCTTTAAACCAAGAATTAAGAATAATAGATGCTTCAAACTTTATAAATATGATTCAATTAAACAAGACACGTAGTTTAAAATTTTATATTAGTTTCGAAATATAATGTTATCTAAACATATACGTTGTCCGATAATAATATATGATTGCAATAATTAAATCATTTATTAATCATAAATGGCTACTTAGATGTAAAACTGTCTTTTACATACCGGAAGACATGGAGTGTTTTGAGCATCAAATGAAACCTTACTAGACTTCGCCTTTTGTATTTATCTGTTGTTATTCTTTTGCATATGTTCCAATTTTAATGTGGAACATAAATGTCATTGGATATTAAACACATTGTCAAACAAAAGAAATAAACGTTTTACAGGAAAAATAAATGATCTAGTGGTTGTACTATCTCTATATCCATTCCAGAGATGTGAAGTTTGACTCCACCGCTTTTCATAGGAGGATGTTAAATCTTCGTATGAATATATTAGATTATTGGATCAGTCCGTTGTGACCGAATGAAAAATAAAAAAATAAACGTTTTACCCTATTCTTATTTACAGTGTTAATTATCCCAATTCTTAAAATACCAAAACAAAGACTTTGTTGGCATGCACTGCAGCGCTGACATGAACACTATGTCACTATCCAATATACCTTTTTTCAAGTGTACCCCTGAAATTTTTTAAAAAGTGCATATTACGACTATGAAAATAATTTATAGTTATTTGGAGAACATTAAAATTTTAAATTGTAACATATAAAAATTAGACGTCTGAATCCATATCAACTCTATGCTTTTTAGTTTAGACGTTTTTATATAATGATATTACCAACAACTGTTCCAATAACAATAATAAAATTAGTCTGGTACTTGAATTGTGATTATGTAAATAAAATAATAATAATAAATTTCCTTTTAAGTCAATGTACAATTCCATACTTAGAAATATAGGGAAAGGAATTTTCTTTCTTTTGTCATAAAAAATCTGATGTTTTTCTTTCTTTTGTTTTCTATACAAAAAACTTTAGCCCGATAAAAGTGAACTAAATCTGATGTTTTTCTTTCTTTTGTCATAAAAAATGTAAAATTTCATTCCCTTGATATATTGGTTTATGTCTTTATGGCTGCCTAAAGCAGGACACCCACATAGCCTCTTCTTTTAATTTCATTGGATTTTCTTTCTTTAATTCTTTCTAGGGTTCATACATTTTCTAGTATTTAGTTTGAAATAAAAGAAACTCTGGCAATGAATGACATCGGATATATGACTTTTGTGGCATTATGACAAACAGTATAAAACTACATATATGCATAGCAAAACGTTGAAACAGATCGAGTCTTATCATCCAATGGTACTCGAGTAATAAAATGGTAATTACATCACGAAACGTGACATTACAGTTAAAATACTAGTAAACAATTTTCGTCATTAAAAACAAAACAACTTTAAATGTAATGCAAACAATTGTAATAAAGTTGTAATATATACCGAGTCGGTGGAAACCAAGTACGTTACGCGTGAACGTGAGAGTGCGTATAGAGTCAGATAACTGAACACACACGCGCCTCAGATCTTTATCAGAGACTTATGTCTGACTCGAAAGACACCATTAATAACTTAACAACACGACCTAAAGTTCTTTATTTAACAATCAGAAGTTCAAACACAAACCTCGGACCAATCTCAACCACACAAAAGCCACCTATTATTTCTCCATTATTTTATTTTTGTCATTTTATTATTTTTCTTGACGTGAATGAATCTTCTTTTGGTTTGTGATTTCGTAACAGTTGATGAGTTGATACTTCGAGTCTTATTCTCCTTTTCTTGTGTAACGTGTCATATTTTCTACAATCCAAGAGTTTTGTTTTCTATAAACTTTGGTCTTTGGGATAGAGAAAAATAAGAGATTCTCCAAGTAATCTTCTAAAACGATGCAGTAAGGAACTGAAATTACTTTTTTTAGTATATTGCCTTTTTAACACATTTCATCCAATATTGTTAAAATTAATTTTAAAATTATTTATATTTTCAGTTAAATAGTGTTTTTTGTCTGTTTTTTATTAGTTTATAGTTTTCGTAAATTATAGTCTTACCGATAAACGTATTACTTCTATTTTACTTCAGAAACACAACACGTAAGAATGATGATAAGATAACATATACTATAATATAACGTCGATAGGATAAAAAAATATAATAAAACCATAATATCGGATAATTAAAGGTATATTTTGTTTGTCCACTTGAATTTAAATTATTTGCTGTTTAAGAAAATATATGTAATAAAACTATTTTCTTGGAAAAAAAAAACATTTGGGAAAAAAGAGGAAAGCAGAGAATCTCACGATTCGCTTCTTTGCCAAGCAAAACCTCTCAGTTTCTTTATTCCTCATTCTCCTCAAAAAAGTCATCAATTCACTAAATGTCAGATCCGATTCACCGGAAAAGATTTCCGACTGCAGTAGGAAACGGAGGCCGGAGCATCAGGACGAGACGGACGGCGTCCAGATATGTTTCCCATAAGAATCGCTCGAAATGGACTAATCAGGTTTTCGAGCGAAGCTTTTCAGAGCCGAGTCTTAATCGCCGCCGCGACGGACGACCATCGCCAATGAGATGTTTACTGACGGAAGAACCTGACTCGATCATTTATTTGCCTAGGATTCGCTCTGAGGTTTTCTCTTCTTCTCCGACGTTGTTTGGCTTATCTTCCCCGTCGTTTCCATCTCCGATCAATCAAGAGGTTACACTCTGTTTCTCTCATTTATTTCATCTCTTCATTTCTTTTTTACATTTAATCCAAAAGGTTCAATTTTACTTTAAGCCTACAATTTTAAAATATCACAGTTGATAAGAGTTTAGTGTTAAACTAAAAATTCTTCAATTCACGAAATCAGATCGTGAGAAATACGCAAACTTTTGACCTTTATGAATAGTTTCTAATAAAATCAGAGAATGTCTTATTTTTTTAATAATCAGGGTAATAAAAGAGAAGCAACAAAAGTAGTAATCAACATAACAGTAGAAGGTAGTCCTGGACCTGTGAGAACAATGGTTAAATTGAGTTGCAACGTCGAAGAAACGATCAATCTCGTTGTGAAGAAATATCGCGAAGAAGGACGAACACCGAAACTCGATCAAGATGCTGCGTTTGAGTTGCACCAGTCTCATTTCAGCATCCAATGTAAGCTAATACACAACTACATATCCAAAATATTACTATTTTTGTTTGTCTTAAACTCCATAGAAAGAGTAAAGTCATACATCTCTGAACAAAGTTTTGATTACAGTTTATCAATCAATTATTTGATGTATGTCAGTTTGGTTTCGTTGGATTAAATATGATCTATATTATATATACTAGCTCATTTTTGCTTTAATCTTCTATGGTCATGGAAAATACTCAAAAAAATCCTCATGGATCATGTGAAACATCAGCTAATTCATGAGTTATATCATTTAAAAAAAAATCAAGGGTATTTATGATATAACTTGTGTTTTGGTCACATAATTGAACTTAAAGAAAATATACTTATTCTGATATAGTTTTCAGGTTTAGAAAAAAGAGAAATAATCGGAGAAATAGGAAGCAGAAGCTTCTACTTGAGAAAGAGAGTTGATGAAACCAGAACTGTTCCCGTGAGCACAAGCTTTATTCCATCGTCAAGTATGATCGAATCGTGCATTGCTCAGATTATCGGGAAAATCATAAGGAGGACAAGAAAGATATGGAACATTTTGGTATGTACACAATGAAACTAACAAAAATATCACTTTTGAGAGTGGCACATAATATTTAGTTTGTGCACTCCAATCTCATATATTATTTATAAAATTGTACGATATGTACATATTTGTAGATTCTCAGGTATATACATAAATGTATACTTGTGACCGTAAGTCAAACTCTATACGATCTAATGAATAATAAAACGAGCAGTAAATGGATATGATTCTACGAAAATGTTGAATCAATTATTGATTTAGGAGGCAAAAGTTTAGATTTTAAAGAAGAAAAAAACAACCTCAATTAGTTTTGAAAAATCTCAAACATTATATACTTTTGAAGGTAGTTTTCAAAATAGTGCAATAATATAGAAGCTGTTCCTTTGTTAATTGTTATCGAATTTTCTTAGAAGAGTTGACATTATCTACTTCTGTTTTGGGTTTACTCTTCTTTTTATTTTAGTTTCAATTGTTTCTGTCAAATTATTCTCTCAAGGGCATCTCTTCCAGCAATCTTGTTGGGAGAAGCAGTGCCTAAATCAAATTAGCAATCTGCAAATGAAAATTAAAGATAATTTTTCTGTGATTTGATGACATAACAACATTAGGTTGTGTCACTCTTGCTCTTTAAGGATATAGGAAGACAGGTATTGTTGGCTCTTTAAAAATGGATTTTGTGGTTGCGTGTTATGTTCAGTGATTTGTGTAGCCAGTTGAATGATTGTGATACAAAATTCAATTTCTACGTCCAAGACTGGAAAAAAGCGACTAAAACGTTGGAAAGACAATCCTAAGTTACATACCAAAATAAAAACTAAACCTTGAGAGTTTGACATGTAGAACCCTATAAACTGAAAACAGAAATACAGAGACTCGTCCAGCTTTTAGAGGAAGAAGTCACGTTAAAGTGATGTTAATGTCATGAGAGGGCTTGTGTCGTGGATCAGAATTTGAAGACGGTGCCCATGTACTGATGTGGAGAGAAGAAGACGTGGGACGTATGGTTTGATGATCAGCTGCATTCGAAGAGGTTATCATTGGAGACGACATGAAGTTATGGTTCTGCTGCTTTGGCTTCTGATGTTGCTGGTTCATCCCCGCTAAGAAACTTCCAACCACCACCTGAATAGGAGTGGCAGCAACCAGCAATCCAGCAACACCACCACCTACCACACGTCCATCAGGACTAGCCAACGACACAGTCATTCCACCTGTTCTGCTCCGTGTTCCGTCTGAGTCACTTGGCATGAATGATCCCGACAGTGACAATATCTCAAACCGACCCTT
This sequence comes from Pugionium cornutum, assembly GCA_018901935.1. NCBI lineage: Eukaryota > Viridiplantae > Streptophyta > Magnoliopsida > Brassicales > Brassicaceae > Pugionium > Pugionium cornutum. Next base: position 35,317,889 of record CM032165.1, read on the forward strand.
AAAAATAACCACAAAAGCAACAGTTTAGGTATGCTTATACGGTTTTTTGTAAAGAAAATCAATAGTAAAATAACAAAATCAATCAGTTAATACGTACATAAGTTTTTAGAAGAAACTAAAATCCGTAACCATACCTCGTAGGTCAATGTACCGCCACATGAATCAGGCTGCCGAAGTGTAACACTTGAAACGACACCGTTTGCGCACAGAACGCAAATAGCAAGAGACCCTTGTTGAGAAAACGATATTATCTTCTTCGTCACGTCCTATTTTACCAAATATTCCAACCAGAATCATTAATTACTCTAATATATAAAACGTCATCAATATCTATACACAGAAATGTTATATATTTCTCCTGACCTCGCCTGCGTTCACTGTAATTATATGCGGCGTGAAATTTGCACCGGCGGAGGAAGGAGCCCATTCACCTTCATAAGCACAACAAATACGTATAATATACGTATTATATATATATACGGTATACGTATAGATAGATAATAACCCGTATGTGTACGGACAAAAAGCTGTATTAAGTTAGGTCCCACTTAAAATAAAAATAGAAGCTTTCTTTGCATGTTTGAACTTAAGACCCAGAAAGATCCCTAAAAATCTCTCCTTTTCACTTTCAAGTCGCGAGAACTCAGATTCAGTCTGGGAAACAAGATTTCCTAGAGAAGAGAATTTTTTTTTTAATAAAAATATTACCTAAATTCTCGACTTGGTACTTTGTTTTGATGAAGGAGCTTGAAGTTGCTGGTTTCACTTTGCCACGTTTCTCAGATGCCGAAAAATCGATAACGTGAGAAGTCGTTGGTGCGGCTGATGATATCGGATTCGGCGATAGCGCTACCGCCGCTCCGTCGTGTCCGTATTTTCTAGGGCGTCCACGCTTCTTCTTCATCGGTCCCGTGGAAAAGCTTTCCGTCGCCGGTAACGATGGAGGAGAAGGAGCGACGGAGGTTGGTGGTGGATTTGAAGTTTCTGACCTCGGAGCTATGTGGAAGTCTGACGGTGCGTTGGATCTCACCACTGTAACGCCACCGCTAACAACTTCTCCGGTAGACTCCATATTCTATAATAATTAAAGATTTTATTTTCGACAAACCTTAGGACAGAAGAAGATTTACTTTTCTAAATCCATAGCTTAAACCATTTCAAAGCAAGAACATAATAATAACAAATTATTAAAAAAAAATGGAAAGTAACAGAAATCAATCAGACTAGAAATCAGAAGGAAGAAAAAAAAATGAGACTTTCTTTTTCTTATGCTAAAAATACTTCTAAGAATTAAAGCTTGAAAATTACCAGGATGAAATTAGGAAATGTTTTGAGAGGAAAGTGGGGAAAATTAGATTTATTTATGCTGTGTGGTTTCGATGAGAAAAAATAAAATGAATAGAAGTAAAAAAAATAACAAAAATTGAATAGATTTGATTTTGAATTTGGAAATATCAATATTAAAAAGCGTTTCTTTTATTTTTTTAATATTTTTATTTAAGCTTTCAGTTCATTTCCTTCCTAACTTTTTTTATTGTCTGTCCGTTTTTAATTTAATATTGAATAAAATAAGTAATACGAAAAGAAAATGTATTTTAGACGTGAAAAGGAAATGTATTTAATAGAGCGTTATAATACAACTAACAATAAATATATATTTTAACTTTCAGAAAATAATATATAATTTGGCATATTGAAATTCGTGTTTTTAGCTGGAATCCGATGGGAGAAAATTAATAATTAAAAGAGAGAATAAATAATAAATAGAAAAATTCAAAACTGAAAGTGGGTGCTACTATTCTCTTTTATTTTAAATTAATTTTTAAAAGGCAAAGGTAGCCTGGAAGATAAGAATTTTTTTTATTTTTCCTAATCACCATGTATTTTATACATATATAAAACCGAGTAATCACCATATAGTAAAAATCGATTTTGATAACTGTGTTCGTATTAAAATAGTATTTTTTAAATTTATTTTTTAAATTTATTATATTCAAAATAAAATTTTTAAAATAATATCAATTATTATGTAGAAATAATTATTTATATCAAATAAATTATATATAAAATTAAAATATAATGTTTGGTTTCAATTTTTTTAATTTAGGGTCTAAAATTTTTTATTAGAAAAATTTTTTTAATTATTTTAATATTAAATTTATGATATTTTTAAAAATTTAAATGATTAATAATATATTTGAAATAAAAATTTAAAATAATATTATTTTAATCAATTGACAATTAACTTATTTGTTTTCTGTGCTCGAGGGCAATTAAAGGACTTATATCAACAATATTTTATTTTTATTTCTTTTTCTTTTTAATTTTCTCTCATGTTTAGCATATAATGATATCTATCAAAACTAATTAATGTCATATTGAATTAAATTTATAAGCAATTTGCTATCAGGAAAAAATATATTGTATCATTTCTTTTGTCAACTATTATATTATATCTTTTATGGGTTAACCTAGAATATAATATATAGGAATAAATACATTTTCTTGGTCACATTTTTATTTAAATAATTTACAAATGGAAGTAATCATGAATCATATTTTTTAAAAAAAATTTGTATTGAGTTGGAATATTATATAAATCGGGACCACAAAGCATTGACCCAGCGATTAACACATCGAAATTGCCCAAAACAAGAAAATTAAAATAAGAAAACAAACGATTAGATAAGAACCACTTATTTAGAATAGTAGTAATGATTTATTTATTTGGCATATATCAGCAAAGAAAAATGAATTAGAATATGGAATTATGAGACAAGAAAGAACCATAGTGGAAATTTCACACGGCTTTTATTTCTGTTTTATGTACCGTTCATAAACTGTAAATATTATCTAAGTTTACATTTAAGCATATATCAATTTTTTTGGCTGGAAAAAACAGTTGTTTTGAAGTATTGACACCCTCACTAAGTAATTTATTTGTACATCATTATAAAAATTTTGTATTTTTTATAATCTGTAAGTTCCGACATAAATTTATTCTTTTCTGATTGATGCTGTTTTTGGTAACACATGCTACGACGGAAACTCGAACCCACTAAACTACATCATATATGTTTTAGGGATAAACCCATGAGTTCTCAATTCTCATAAAGTTTCAAACTGTGATAAGAAAACTAATTCATGAAGGTGAAGCTGTATATATACCATAAACTGTTGGAAACGGCCCAGGGTAAATCAACTTGGTCCATATATATAAGATTATATATACGTCAGACAATTACAATTTTTTCATCAAATATCTTACGATAGCCAATGAACTTATATAGAACCATGCGTATTACTTATTTTGTAAGATAGTTCGCAATTCGCATGGTTATTAAAAAAAATAAAGTATAAATGGTAAGCTAAACAAGAAACAAAATGACTTAAAAAGTTTTAAAAAGCTAAATCCCAACCAAGCATTGGAATTGTTATTCATTGATACACATTTTCACAATTTGTGTTAAATTCCACATGTAACTTAATGGTCATGATGCAATATTACATAGGACCATAATCTATTGAAGGACATTCAATTCTGAAGAAATAGAAAATAGTTTTTAGAAATTCTTGTATATATAAAAGAATCGGAAAGTAATAAATGTTTTATTGGTTGTACTATCTCTATGTCTATATTAAAAGTGTGGAGTTCGATTCTATCTTTTCTCGTATGAATATGTTAAATTTTCGTATGAAAATGTTGGAGTATTGAATCGGTGTGTTTTGAACAGTGACCAAAAAAATATAGGAAAACCGAAATCTCACCTTCAAAAGCAACATATCATAATCTTTTTAACTGATCTATAGTTTTCCAACAGCCATCTCTTGGCATAAAATCCCCTCGTCTTTCTCCCTTGTCATTGCTTCAAACCAAATTGATGTTTCTGGCACGACATACACTAAAGTATTCATAGGTGTTGATTTGTGCTCTGTAAAAAGGATGATAGTTTTCTTTTCTTTTTTTGGTCCCAAAGCTTAGTGCAACGGAACTGTGTTTCTTTTGAATGATTTTCTGAAGTATAGTACGTACATATTGTTATTTTTATTGATATATATATATATATATAAATAATTTTGTTTGGGAATTTAACTGGGTATTTGGCAGCAGGTAAAAAGAACCGGGTTAGTGCAAATTTCAGATTCAGAAGTCACGTGTTTCAGTTTTATTGGTCAATCACGCTTAGCTGTTTGCAACTTTGCATTTAAAGCCCACAGTAAAGTTAGATTCGTGTTAGATTCTCTTAATTTCTTATTGGATTGTTTGTTTTTCTTAAATTTAGTTCATATGGACTGTCAAGAGCACAACTGCGAAGCATGATTTCTTCAATTTGTCAAATCTTTGTTTTGACGTCCTTCAATTTCAATTATGCTGCCTTTTTAACACCAATTTCGAAAAAAGACAATTTTCAGATTTATAACTTTGTTAACAAGTAGCATATTATATGGCTAATTATATTTCAATGGTGACTATGTGTAAAATTAATAAAAGATGATATTAAGAAAATAAAAATAATTATAATATGAAATTTTTTGAAATATTAATCGTAATTAAAAAAATCAGATTCTTCATCAAAACTATAGTTTGTTATCAAAATAGGTGGACTTGACGGAGACGCATGTCCATGGTAGGTAATATTTTTGAATTGTTTAATTTTTAGTCAAATAAAATATAAAATAAAAATTTAGTTTAATTGAATATTTATCATATGTATAATTTTTTTTAAAATAGATATAATTTAAATCTATTTGTATAATCTGATTTTATTATCTATTTTATTTTCATAATCAATATTAAAAAGTTTTAAAAAATTATTTTAAATATAAAGTAAATTATATATATATCTAATTTAAATTAATAAAATAAATAATTAATTATTATCTGTAAATATTTCTTCATCAAAATCTAGTTAAATTATTGTTTACATAACACGCTGACTTGAAAAAGGAAGAAAAAAAAACACACTAGTCTTCTAACAACCATAGGTTATATCATAAATATGTACAGATAAAAAAATGTACGAAGGTCTACCTAACATACTTTCTACTACCTATTGGTCCAACAGAACCGACCACCAATTTTTTAACTAACTTCCCACCTTCTTTACGTCTACTTATGATAACCCAAACTAAATCCATTACCGTTGAATTGGTATATATGGACCGGGTTATAGTTACCCGGTTTAATTTTCCTAAAAATATGATTTCATCAAACCCAATTGGTATAGATTTCTCATCACTAAGCTTCCAAGTGACACCAACATTGTCTCTCTTCCATTGCGTCCTTGGTGATCTTGTTCCTTCTTAACCGCCTCTCGACAACTATTCGGGAATGGTTCTTTAACATTTAGATAATCTATTCCAATCTTCTCTCTTATCGATTTAATTATTTCCGGAGCTATTAGGTTACCATTTGCATCCATCACGTAGAATATATTCCTTGCTATACCGTCTTTAGTCGATATCTCAGCTCTAGCAATGGTTAATCCGTTCTCCCTCAATACTCTTGTTACTTGCGCCAACAATCCCGGTTTATCTGCTGTGCATAACTCCAATCTCACACCCTGCAAAGCAGAAAAAAATCACTTGCTAAATTTGGTTTAAAATTTCATTAAACCGAATCAAAATTGTTCATAGTTTCATACCTTAACCGTTCTTCTTTCAATTGCCGCATGTAAACATTGGACCAAACGTTGTCTCTCCGGTTCTGAACTAACCGGATTTCCGTCACTATGTCTTACGTAGAATTCCAAAAACGCCGTCTCTCCAATCGTTCGAATCGCAGCGTGGAACACAATGTAAGCCATATCCGTCAATGTGCAAACAACATCGAACAAAAGCTTCATTCGATCTTTGCACTGCATATTCACAACAGAGTAACCACGTTTCGGAAGATTTTGTACCGAAATGATTGGAGTTTCCTCGGAATCAAGCTTCTCATAGTCACGGTCCATGAACATCCTTTGATGCAACCTTCTTTCCATATGAATATTGCCACTATACGAAACGCATGTCCTAGTGTCGTTTTGATAATCATCGTCTCCTTTTAGTAAATTGCGTAATTGCCATTCTATTCGTTGAACCCGGTCGGTATCTCCGTTGATCGCAGTCCCAGACTTGCCGTCTTTAACATAAATCATCGAGGCAATCCTCCCGTTATGAGTCCATGCCTTAGCCTCAACAACATCGCACTGAAGATCAGCTAGAACCGCGAAAACTTCTGACAGTAAACCGACTCTGTCTGTTCCGGTTAACTCTAGAGCGGTTAAACCGGTGTACCCTTCGCTTTTACTGTAATGAGACGTCTCGATCGACTGTGAAAAAAGGAATGTCTTGAATTTTTGGATAACATTCACAAATTTAATTGTGCAGTCAATGATAATTCCATTTACCTTTTCAATGTAACGGATTAGGTTTTCGTCGGTTAATTTGTTTCCATTAAGATCGCTCACATGAAAAACTGAAGACAAAAGAATCAATAAAATCAATTTTTAGTTGATTAGTATCTTAATCGGTATAATTAGCGTTAGATTAGGAGTAATTACCGTCCATATTCCATTTTCCGTCAGAGGAAATGTAAGCTTTTCTGATCCAGAGATTCATATCGGTTAGAAGCTGTACAGATTCGAGCAATATCCCTGGGCTTCTTGCACTATCGATCTAGAAAAGAGGAAATTAACATAATAACAAATGAATTAAATTATAATAATATTCTAAATTAGAGGAAGAAACAAAGGAAAGAAGGGTTGCGTGAGGGTAAAAACCTTGACGACAGTTGAATTAGGGCAAACTCCATTGTCAATCACGACCCTGCAAGTGACCAAAAAGACAATGTCCCTTTAACCTCACTCTTTTGCATGAATCAAACAACCAAAATAATTGAACAAATACATAAACTTTGAATGTGCCAATAATATGACTTGTGATTTTACTGTTTATTGTACTAATAAGTGAAAACGACTTCCATACAAATTGGAGATTGTTTTCTCCATCAATTCATCAAAAACCATAATTGTTTTCAGCACCCACATCATATGATAATTAAATTTTAATTCAATGAAATTGAAATGGTTAACGAACATAGGAAAATGAATACATGATTCTTTAACAGAACAAATACAATAAAAAAGTTGGAATCTGGGAAGGAGATTTTACGTTTTTTTTCTTTCACAAAAGATGTTAATTTTGTTCATCAAAACAAAAACAAAAGGAAAGAGAGAAAACCATTTTGCGATTTTTATACGAACAAAATAGATATAAAGATGAAAAAAAACCTGGGCATGTTCATCCGTACAACGAGCTTATCATATTCATTAGAGCAATCAGACAACTCCATCTTTTTCTCCAATTCTTCTTCTTCGTCTTCCTTACAATTAACCTCACGAAACACCCTTTTTATATTTCTTCTTCTTCAGATGTTAAGAGGAAGCTATCATAAAAAGGAAACCAAAACAATTCATATCTCTCTCTACTCTTTCAGAGGCAGACTTCTTCAGAATTTAATAGGATAAGAAATAAATGGTAATATCAAAATATCAACGAAGCGTTAGGACCGGCTCTTGAAAAATTAAAACAGACGCTGACCTGTTCCTGTTTTTGGAATCCTCTCTCCTCTGGGCTCCAACGATAGTAAAAAAATCTAAACCATTAGTGTTTCCAAAAACTAATTAAAGTATTTCTTATTAAACTTTCCGTTCTTGTCTCTTTTTTTCCCATCTGGATTCTTGCCCACTTTCCCTTTTTTCTCCTCTTTTACTTTTTGTTTTATTTTCTCAAAACTTAGACGAAGTCATGAATGTTTCAAAAAAGTAAAAAAAAAAAACTACAACATTGTTCGACCGTACAACCAAGACAGGGAATATTTCGAGCTATTTGGTCTGTCGAGGATCCCACGTTGCATGTGTGAGTTGTAGACTTTACGCGAATTTTGTCAACGGTAAATTTAACGCCGTTAGGATACGGAATTTTCGCGTTATAATAAACAGTCGTTGATGATTCCCGTTCGCGCGGAAAGTCGGTTGTCTTTCCCGCCAAATTCCACAAGGAGATATTTTAGGCTAATATAGATTTTTATTTCACTTGCTGTCCAAAAAGAAGAAAATTTTAATTTCACCTTTGAAAAAAATAAATATTCGAAATCTAAGGGAAAATGAAAATATCCGTTGTTTCTGTTCTTCTGTAGTTTTATTGGATCGTATCAGTTTTTTTATTTATTTGTCGACATGTTTTGAATATGTTGTCTCCGGGAGTTTTCATGTACTCGTGGGCTATGTCTTTGAAAGAATTGCGATCTTTGCCAGTTCAGAATATTTTAAATTGACTTTGATAAATGAAAACCAAATGACTAGTGAAATATAAACTAAGATACGATGCTAAAAAAATGGTGGACAATAAGATATGTGTTAACCCCTCACGGTAACTAACGTCCTTTAAGACTAGTCGAAGTCGCGTCATAGCAGAAGTTGGTCCCACGTGTACCTTTCGACATGCGAGCAACTTTGGTCGGCTGGGCTAATTTTTTTTATTTAAATATGATATGTAACATATAGTCATAAATCTTCACCAGTCAAAATAATCATAAATGATAAACCGTAACTGTAGTTCTTTTAACTTTACTTTCTACTCTTTATTAATATCACCATTATACTTATGAGAAAAAATTGTTAAAATTGATACTTTATCAAAGTATTTGGTGGATGAATATAAATGAGTAATTTTTATACGTTATGGATGATGACTAGGGTATGGTGGATTTTTTGAGCAATTAATGGTGTATGATGGATTTATAGTAAATAGTTAATGATGTATGATAAATTGATAGTTCTTTATAAATGGTGAATGTTGTATGATGATTCATGGATGATGGATGGTAAGACATGGTGTAAGAAAAGTAGGAATATAAAAATAGTAATTGTCAAAGGCGTTTCGAACTTTCAAAGGAAAGAGTGTGGCGTGGGATTATAGCTTGGCTTGTAAGTTCAGATATTTGAACCGGCCAATATCTTATAATCCACTTTTTTCACTTTTCTTAATATTGTGGCATGTTCTACTTACTTGTATCAATATAAAATATTTAGTATTTATATATCGTTGTTACTTGTTTGGACATATATTATCACAGCTGTAGCCAACATTTGTAAAAAATTTCACTACCGTGAAGAGTGCGTGTACTTTCGTTTCATCCCAAACATGCAACAACTATCTAATTTTAAGTATATATATATATATTTCAATTCAGTAATTTAAACTTTAGCTACTAGTTCATTTGATATAGATATTATTTATTCTTAATGTATATTTTCCAACCTTGAAGAGATGCTGTATATATAAACAGTTAACGTTATGTGTTGATTCAAGTTTTGATTGATAAACAACATTTTGATAATCAAATTATAATAATATCGTTGGGGTGACTTTATATCGGACAATAATCGACCGGCACATGAATAAAACATTGCTATTACCGCATCATTGTAAATTTTTGAGAGAAAAATAAGAGAGAGTTCTTGAAAATATTGAGAACATTTTTTATTGATGATTTATGGTGTTATACTCACATGATATTTATAACCTTAATGAGCTAATACTAAGATGACAAGTGTCTCAGTAATCCGTTGGGGTACAGAATTCTAGATTGACGAATCTGTTTTCTAACTTTATTGGATTGTTGAATGTCGTACAACATCTTCTGTTATGGCTCTGTTTTCCATTTGGAGAAGACGACATCAAATTTGCTTTGGGCTTATTCTTGTTGTCGTGGCCCACATCTTCTTCCTTCTCCAGCATTTCTTGTTGTGGGCTTGTCATGTTAATATGCCCCCGCAAACTTGGAGTGGGGTAAGAGTGAACTCCAAGTTTGTCTCGTAGAGCAAAAAAGGGTTGTTGGGTCAACGGTTTGGTGAAGACATCAGCGATTTGAAGAGTAGCAGGAATGTGTTTGACCACCAAAGCTCCATGCGCAACTCTCTCACGCACATAGTGGTAATCGAGCTCGAAATATTTGGACCAGGAGTGTAACGTAGGATTTGCCGTGAGGTAAACAGAGGATAGATTGTCACACAGCAATTCTGGGACCACTGATTCTGGAATAGCAAGTTCAAGAAGCAGAGAAGAAATCCATTTTATTTCTGCAGCTACCAGGGACAATGTGCGATATTCAGCTTCCGTGGAGGACTTAGAAACAGTTGGGTGTCGCTTAGCTAACCAAGAAATGAGATTTGTACCCAAAAAGGTGCAGTAGCCTCCTGTGGACCGACGTGTTTCCTTACACCCGGCCCAGTCACTGTCGCTGTATGCAGTGAGGTCAGAATTTGTGTCACTATTCAGACTCAATCCCATGGAGATTGTGCCTTTAACATAACGCAAAATGCGTTTGAGGAGTGTAAAATCTGCAAGAGTAGGGGAGTGCATTTTCTGACAAACATAATTCACGGCGAACTGGATATCAGGCCGAGTTAATGTCAGGTACTGAAGCTTTCCTGCTAAGCTTCGAAAGTAAGAAGGATCAGAAAACGGAATCCCCTGACCTGGTACTCTGTCCAGCTGAATGGGAAGAGGTGTGGCAATGGGTGAGCAATCTTGCATTCCTGCACTCATTAAGAAATCGACTGCATACTTTTCCTGATTGAGAAACAAACCCATGTCATGAGGAGATGCATGAATACCAAGAAAATAATGAAGAATTCCCATATCTTTCATTCGAAATTCACTGTGAAGTTTGTTGACAAGATGTTGTACCAACTGTTGACTACTTCCTGTCACAATCATGTCATCGATATAAAGTAGAAGATACATCTTGTCTGATCCATTGATATAAATGAATAATGAAGGATCACCAAAACTGCATTTGAAACCAAACAGAAGCAGAAAAGAGCTAAATTTGTCATACCATGCTCTTGGAGCTTGTTTAAGCCCATAAATTGACTTCTTTAATTTGCAAATGTAGTTTAGATGTGACGGATCCTTGAAACCTGGAGGCTGTAGCATATAAACATCCTCCTGTAGATCCCCATGAAGAAATGCATTTGTGACATCTAGTTGACGAAGTTTCCATTTATTGATTGTAGCAATATGCAAAACTAGCCGAATGGTGGCAGTACGTACGATTAGACTATATGTTTCCATATAGTCAATTCCTTCTTCCTGCTCATATCCTTTTGCGACAAGCCTCGCCTTTAATTTATCTGGAGACCCATCAGCTTTGAGCTTTGTTTTGAACACCCATTTGCACCCAAGAGGTTGAATATCCGGTTGATGATGTACTAAAGTCCATGTATCTGTGAGTTGCAGATGACTAAGCTCCGTTTTCATGGCTTCTGTCCAGCCTGGATCACGTAAAGCTCCCTGCACAGTTTTGGGTTCGGGATGAACATGTTGGACAGCTTGTAGAGCATATTTGGGATTCGGTTTGATTATTCCAACTTTTGATCTAGTGATCATTGGATGAGTGGAAATTTGAGTTTGTGGAGCAGGTGCAACAGCTGAAGAATCAACAATAGATGACGGAGATGCAGAATTCTCAGAGACTGACTGAGTCATTTCCTCATGTTGCGCAGTGTGAGTATGAATCTGAAGATACCCAGGCAGAACCAACTCACTTTCAGTAGTTGTCGCAGATGTTGACTCATGTTTCTCTGAATCATCGTTAACTGATATCCAAGCCGAGAACAGAGGTGTGAGCTGATTGTGTTGATAAGATCGGTAAATATCAGTATACGTAAACTGTGTTTCGCAGAACACAACATGCCTGCAGATAAAAACTTTGCCAGAAGGTGGGTGGAAACATCTATACCCTTTGAACTTTTCATTATATCCCATAAACACACATGGTAAGGATTTTAAATCAAGCTTGTGTTTGGCATAATGACGTAGATACGGATAACATAGGCAACCAAACACCCTTAGAGATGTATAGACAGGCGGCTTCCCCATTAGCATCTGATAAGGACTGACTTTGTCCTTGAGAACTGAAGAAGGCAGAAGATTAATCAGAAATGCAGTCGTGAAGAATGCTTCTACCACAAAGTATGAGGTGTTTTACTCTGAATTAGCATAGATAAACCTAGCTCAGCTATGTGTCGATGCTTCCTCTCAGCAAGACCATTTTGCTGAGGTGTGTATGGGCATAAAATTAGTTGCTTAATTCCATTTTGAGCAAGATGATTTATGAATTTGTGACTTACAAATTCTCCTCCTCCATCACATTGAAAAGATGTGATCTTAGTGTGAAATTGGTTTTCTGTCATCTTTTGAAACAAGCAGAAAACAGAGTAAAACTCAGACTTTGTTTTTAAAGGATATAGCCAAGTGAATCTTGAATAGTTGTCGATAAAAATCACATAAAACCAAAAGCCTTGATTTGAAGTAACAGGGGCTGGTCCCCATAAATCGCAGTGAATTCTTTCAAGTGGTCTTGTTGACACAAAATCAGATGACATAAAAGGGAGTTTACTCATTTTCCCTAGTTGGCATGCCTCACACACTCGAGGACTCTGCTTATTTACTATAATATTCTTATTTCTGACCAGTAATTGAAGAACATCACTGTTAGGGTGACCCAAACGCATATGCCAAATATCACTGCTAGTACTCTGCTGTCGAACTGAGTAAAATGCCATCAGCTTTGAATTATCGAGCATATAGAGATCCTTATGCTTGCGTCCCTTGGTTAGAACCTGCCTTATCAGTTTGTCCTTCACCACAACACTTTCAGAATCAAACTCAAAAATGCAGGGATAATCGGATGTGAGCTTTGAAACTGATAATAAGGATTTGGTGATGTGAAGACATACTAAAATATCATGAAGAGGCAGAATACCTTGTGAACTTGGTAGATTAACCGATCCCACATGAGTTATGGGCAAGAACTCTCCATTTCCAACAACTACTGAATCATCACCCTGGTATGGTTGCACAGTTTGTAACTGATCCAGATTGTTGGTAATGTGAGCTGTGGCTCCCGTGTCTGGGTACCACTCTTGCCCAGTAGGTTCATGCCCAGCTAGCTTCATAGCTGAAAATGCGTTAGGAAGATCAGTAGGTTCAAAGGTTGAATCATACCTGCTGAAGCATTTTAGTGCAGAATGACCGTATTTTCCACAAATTTGACAGGTGGGTTTATTTTCTGAAGAGGAACCAGAGGAGAATTGCTGTTGGAAGCCTCTTCCTCTTGTAGAGTAAGAGCCTCGACCTCTGTAACCTCCTCTGTTATTACCTCTACCATGGTTAAACTGTCCTCCACGTCCATAAAATCCTTGATAGTTGCTTTTATCAGCATGAAAAGCAAGATGAGGGTTGACTTCAGGTTGAGCAAGGTAAGCTTGAAGCTTATCATCAAATCCCGTTAGTTTATAGACAACATCATCAAAACAGGGACTAAATTGTGAATCCATCGAGTTTTCGATAACAGTAGTAATGGCCTCATATTCTCTTCCTAGTCCATTTAGTACACCGTAAATCTTTTCTTACTCAGAAATAGGTGCCCCTATGGAATCAAGTTGATCCGAGAGTGTCTTTATTTCGGTTAGATACTGTGAGATAGTTTTATTTCCTTTTAAAGTTGTTTGGATTTTTCTCTGTATATCCAACTTTCGAGTGGTAGAAATACGATTATACTTTTGAGCAAGAGAGTATCATACCTCAAACGAGGTGCGTAACCCATAGACAGACCTGAGTGCCTCCTCCGATAGCGAACCAAAAAGCCATGCGAGAACTGTTTGATCATTCTGTATCTTGATGAGGAATTCTGGGTTTGGCGTTTCTGTGAGAACTTCACCAACTTTTACAGTGATTGAAGGAGCTGGTCTAGGTGTGCCTCCAGTAACATACCCAACGAGTTTTTGACTAGATAGCCAAGACTCGAACTGAGTTTTCCAGAGAAGGTAATTTGAGGCATTTAGTTTTAGGGTCACACATTGAGAAATACTAAGATTAGGTGAAACGATGGTTTGTGTGGTTAAGGTCATAGGCTGGGTTGATGGTGTGGATCTGGGAGAGTAAGACGATGGTATAGAGGAGCTTTCCATAGCTCTGATACCATGTAAACTTTTGAGAGAAATATAAGAGAGAGTTCTTGAAAATACTCAGAATATTTTTCATTGATGATTTACGGTGTTACACTCACATGATATTTATAACCTTAATGAACTACTACTAAGATGACAAGTGTCTCAGTAATCCGTTGGGGTACAGAATTCTAGATTGGCGAATCTGTTTTCCAACTTTATTGGATTGTTGAATGTCGTACAGCATCTTCTGTTATGGCTCTGTTTTCCATTTGGAGAAGACGACATCAAATTTGTTTTGGGCTTATTCTTGTTGTCGTGGCCCACATCTTCTTCCTTCTCTAGCATTTCTTGTGTGTGTACTTGTCATGTTAATAATCATATCCATCTAAAATTGGATCCTTAGACTTCTTGGAAGAAGTATACCTATTCGGAACTAAAATATAGTAATCAATAGAGTTGGAGAAAACCTAGTATTGATCCACCAACATTCCAATATCAAACAAATACTCGAGTATTTTAGCATAAAACTAGTCAAATTTCATTTCTTGCGCCACCCACTATAAAAACCTACCACACCATCTACTATACCAGATAGATGACAAAAAAATCTCACTTAATAGGACATTAATTATTTTGAGATTCCATGACGATATATTAATTATTCGAGTCAATCCTATCCAAATCTTTTTCCATATCAAAACCATGTATAAACTATCTCTAATTATATAGTGGGAGGCCAAATCCAAAAAGAGAAACGAAAATGTATTTATACAAGTCTACACATGGATTACACAAAACCTCCTTCTCGTCTTGTTATGAAATTTGAAACATGTCCAACTCTGAATATTGGAATTAAGAGATTCAGCCTAATGCGACATATTCACAAAACTAATTAGCTAATTATATGTGGCAACGACATAAAGTAAAAAGAAAGAGACTAAATTCAAAACCTACTTTTAACATATCGCAACATAATGGCATGTCTTAACTAAAACTAAACGATATAAAACGTTGACAAAATAATGACAATAATAACTCCGAATAATCTGAATGCATGTCTATACATGTGGTCGTACGTTTAAAGCAATAGTATCTTTCCCCAATAAATACTTCGAAAGAAAAAAAAAACAATTAATGTTGTTAAGCTTTGACCCTAAGTTTACATTTGATTTCCCCCACACACCTCCTCGGATAGGTGTTTCGGATTCACATGGCAATTACAAGCACAATCAATGTATTTAGTTTCTATGTCTATCAAAACACCAAGAACCATAAAGTTGCGCCACAATAACTTGTTTGTATATTTAATTTTGTTTGGTAAATGTCACTTTTTATTTCGTTTACAGATTAAAAATCAAAAGGATATATAAGGCATCTTCGTTTCGTAGCCGCAGGAACCTGCGGCTCCGTCATGCGGCCAAACGTTGTTCGTTTGACCGCCGCAGGTTCCTGCGGTCAAATGATGTGGTCGATCGCAGAAAGCTGCGATTAAAATTTTTAATCGCTGCGAAATTATAGCGTTTGCGATCAAACAATTGCGATACAACCTGCGGCAACAACCTGTGGCGATCAAACGAACAACAATATTACTGCGTCTAACCGCAGCGTCTGATCGCAAGTTGCTGCCGCAGACGCTGCCGCAGACAAATGAACAGCGTTATATTCATTGTATCTTTGGGCAACGGAAAACGAATAATTCACTTAAATTTTAAAGGCCCAATTACCCACAAAATTACACAATGGGCCTCCAAAGATTAGTCAATAAATTTGAAAACGATACCGTTTCATTGTTCTTCACCCTCGGAGTCTCTTCTTCTTCTTCCTGGGGCAATTCATTTTCCCTTTATCCACACAAAAATTGGCAGATCACTTTCTTTGCCAAGTTTTTTTTCGGTGAATCCGATGATATTTTTAAAAAATTAATATGCGTGGAAATCTATGCTTGATCCCCAAATTTTCCTTCTCTCTGTCTTTTATTTTCTGATGAGTCAATCAAATTATATAACCAGGTTTGGCTTCACGTATACTAACTTATCTGTATTGTAGCTTAATCCTATCTTTTGCTCAGCTGATTCGATGTTTGCGAAAATTGATTACTCACTCTAAATTTTCCATGTCTCTATCTCAAAATTTTGCACATTTTATAACATGTCCTTAGATTTAAGCTGTAGTTCTTCATACGGGAAAGTGAATTTGATTTGCGACAATCGTAGGGAGTAATTTTGGTCACATAATAAGACTATAAATTGTTGACATAGGTTTAGAAACAAAAGCCCGTCTAGCTCAGTTGGTAGAGCGCAAGGCTCTTAACCTTGTGGTCGTGGGTTCGAGCCCCACGGTGGGCGTTCCATTCTTTTATTTTTTCCCCTCCAATTGATCGTTACTCGTTCGATACTTTGAATTTGATAGTTTACTACTATTGATAACGATTCTCTTTCAGGATATAATTTGCATCAAGAACAAAACAACCTCAGAAGGTAAATTTAGCTACATCACTACCGAAAAGACAACTGTATGAGTGCTTTTGAACTTATCTCTCAAGACATCAAGATACTTCTTCACGTTTAATTTGAGATCTTGTCTTGTCTTGAACCTTGTAAAGTTTGTTGTTCCTCTGTGTTACAGGTTAGAATCTGTGCTTTACCCGCCTCTTTATCCCAATCGATTCTTGCAATAAAGATGATTAATATCGAGAAACAGGCAGAGGATCCAACCAAAAACCCGATCAAGAACCCTTGAAGCCCTTGTTTAGCTTTGAACGCCAAACCCGCTCCCAACGGCAAAGCCAATAGGTAGAAACCACCAAGATTCGCATACATTGCGAGCGACGGCTTTGCTGTTCCACGAACAATCTCTCCACAAACCAATAATGGGAAGTTTATAACTTCAACAACCCCCATTATCAACATCATCTTTTTCACACCGTTTAAGAGCATTTGGTCATGGTGAGTGTACAAAGATCCCCAAACACCTCTACATGCAATCATCACTAAAGCTCCAATGCAGCCAGACACAACACTCACAACGAGTGTAGTGTAAGCTGCTCTATAAGCTCCTTTGGGATTATTTGCGCCTAGCTCATTAGATACTCGAGTTGCTACACACGTTCCCAACGAGAGCATCACCGCGTAGAGCAAGTAGTCAAAGTTGAGAACTATGATCAAGATTGGTACAGCTTCCACTGGGTTTGGTAACCTCCCGGTTAAGAAGACCAAGATCTCGTAGCACCACCACTCGAGGCACACGGTGAGACAACATGGTCCACTAAGCTTGATCAGCCTGCGCCAATCTTGAGCACACTGGTCCAGCCAGCCACCTTCTTTCCATTTGTTCTCTTTCAATCGCTCATTGACTATCACATATCCCGTTAGAAGAATCACAGCGTTAAAATCAGTTATCCAAACTGCCATTGCAACTCCTTCGATTCCTTTTGCTCTAGAAAGGAATATGTTGACGGGGATATGAAGAGAAGTGGCTGCAGCTGTTGTGTACATGATGGGTAGCGTAACGCCTTGTGAGCTTAAGTAAGCCTTAAGGGGACAAAGCAAAGAGAGTACTGGTAAATCAGGAAGGAGGTAGATAAGGTATCTCTTGGCTATGAAGGAAATGTCTTCTCTTTGACCAAAACCAATGAGGATGTTTTGAACATTGAGCCACAGTAAAGAAATCGGGATCGACATCAAGAGAAGCAAGAGCACTGCCATGAGAAGGGTTTTGTGGAGAAGCTTAAAATTCTTGGCACCGAAAGCTTGGCCACAAATGGGTTCCATTGCAGCAGAAATTCCGTATAAAACAGCAAAGCCAGTAACGTTTGCAAAGGAAAACCCTAATGAACCTCCAGCTAGGTTAAGCTTCCCTTGACGGCCAAGAAACACAGATGTGGCGGTCATCTTACCGAACCACAACAAGTTCATCGCCACCAATGGCAACCCAATTCTCATTTGTAGCTTAAGCTCATGAACAATGCTCTGCATCAAAGTCTTTGAACAAGACCCTTTAGAGAATTTTCCTAAAGAACACTCTTCAGATACTTCTGGATCAAAAGACTCTGACTTTAATGTTTCTGACATTGTTGTGCGTAAACACGGACAACAATTTGGAGAAAGGGAAGTGGATAAGTGAAGAAAAAAAAGGAAAGAACTTTAAGAGGTTTCAGCCATTTTTAGCCTGGTTTTGAGAGTTGCACGTAGAGAAAATTGCTCTTGTCTGTGTTGCTGATGAAGATGAACAAATTTGTAGGTGGGCAAATGGGTTTTTGTTTGCGTGGAGGATTGTAAATTGTAAATGAAAAGTATGGTTTGCGTGAGAGAAATGTAGCGATTATCTCGTGTTTTACATTTGTAACGGACGGGCAATATATAGAACAGAGGTGTAACAACTTGATTGGGTTTCCTACACTTCTTAGTAGTGCATTGATGATAATGAATCCATAACAATTCCATTTGGAGATTTCTTTTCTTGAAAAAGAATTTTAAAATGTGATACTTAATAATATATATATATATATATATATATATACTTCTTAAAGAATTCTCTAAACCTAATTCCAGATTTTTTGGAGATTCTGTTTTGACTAATATGTAAATTCTGTGACGGTCGAAGTATTACGAATTGAGCTCCGAATAACACTAATAGAAACTGATAATATGTTTTTTATTTAAGCAACCTACAAAACTAAGAAATTATTGAACACTTATTAATATCAAAAGAAGAGGAAAAAGAAATAATAACGAAAGACAAAAGACAAAATATGGGAAAGAGGATTTGTGACCATGGCTTTATTTTATTTTTTTCTATAAAAAAGCAACAAATTGCGTAAGGCATAATTGGATCTGATGAAAAAACACTATTAACTCTTTTATTGATCACTGAATAATTAACTTTTGTTTTTGTGCTTCTCAAAAGAGGTTTTTTTTTCAGAAAACCAAAAGAAAAGAAAAATAAACAGGTTTATATGGTAATTTTATGAATGATAATAATGGGTAAAAGTCGACAATTCGGATTTTTAAAACTACTATTTATAGTAAATCTTATAAAGCATATGATCTAATTAGGTTAGCTTATCTGAATCCTCACTAATTTGGATTACTATCAGATACATAATTAAATATTTTAAATGATTCGGATTAATTACTTCAGATTATTTCAAAAGAAAATTAGATAATTTTGTTGTACCTTTATGTACTTTTAGGATATTTTTTCAATGTTTTAAAACATTACTCAAAATCTAAACTACTCAAATGAATAGTTCATATTAGCAACATTCCATCGACCATTAATTGTAACTTGTGAAGTGCTGCTTCCTTTTTTTTTAAAGTGAACACTTTCGCTGAACAAAAAAAGTGAACCACTTTAATAATAATTTTTCTTTAGCGGAAGTTTATCATATTCTTTTATCAAATATTAATATCTAAATGATACGATGATTACATTTTAACGAACACTTTATATTTTGATCTTAAAAGTGAAGCATTCAACATAAACACTTAAATCAAATTTGAGATCAAAAGAATGCAATTTTAATAAGGAGATTAATCTCAATTCTAGTTTATATCAAAATATCTCAAGTTTAATTGGATAGGATAAAATTGCGTTTTAGTTTTATATTCATTATTAATTCTATTGAATCAAATCAGTATAAGTAGAATTCAATCCAACTTTGACTAAAATTATTTCAACTTTCAATAAATGTTTTTTTTTTGACAAAACTGTCATGCTATATGAATCGAAATACTTGAATTCGTGACAAAATTCCAACAGATTTCTAATGATATCTCTAATACGACAATTATTAGAATGTGTAAAGTTTCATATCGAATGTTAAAAATTTCTACACAAATATATAAAGTATATGAATTAATATATTTATTGTCAATTGGTTTTGAATTTGATATTAATATTTTCTAAAATAGCATCAGAATTTAAGGTTAGTCCAACATACAATTTTCTAAAAAATTGTTTTTTCACATTATAAATGATTTGTATAAGTAACCCAAAAATTATTAGAATGTGTAAAATTCGACATCGGAATACATGAACCATTCCACTAATTACCGATTAGTTTTGAGTTGGATATTAGAACAATTTTCTTGATATTATTCTATTTTAAAATTTGGAAAAAATAGAAAGGAGTTTGGTTGAAATACCTTAAAATTAGGTTTAGTAGAGAGTGAATAAATAATTACACACATCTTTGGGCAGCTACTGCATCTGGGAAAGCTAAATCTAATTAGAAAATTCATATCTTCTTAATTTAGTTTATCTTGAGGTTAAGTATTTAGTATAATACTTATTTTTCTGAAAATATTTTTTTATTAAGAGGAGATAAATAACTAAAAATTGATGTTTCGCATAACAAAGACAAGTGCTGTCTAGCAAAAGAGAGATTAGCGTTCAATATAAGTTTGACCGCTCCTGAAAAGTTGGACGATTTATTGCACATACCAATATAATTTTAAAAACCCATTATTGCATGATTCTACTCAGACAATATCCAACGTTTAATAACTTTAGTTAACATTATGTTTTTTATTCAAATATCCTCCAAAACAAGATGAAATATAAAGTGTACCAATTACAACTCCAAATTACAAAATTATATTACTAATTAATGGGATATATTAGATTAAAAACTGAACCAAAATATAAAAAAATAGTTTAAACGCTATTATATATTAAATTTAGTATCACTATTAACCACGTTTGAAGTAGTATCCAGTCTAATTAAAAACTACAGTTAGAGATTTACATATTTTTGTGGTGAACATATTTAAATTTTTTTTACAGTTTAAAAGTCCAAATCTTCATAAAGTAATGTATAAAATGGCCTAAATTTTTAAATTCAGAAATTATATAACAAATTTTGTAAATGAAATTAGCTTGGTATATGATTCAATTTTTGTTTGAGGCAGCCATGTGATTATATATATATGAAACTGAGAAGAGATCATTTTTTGCTAATAATTATGAGATTCCTAAAGGAAAGAACCCTTAAATCATGTGAGGTTCTTTGAGCTTTAGTTTGTCGTTAGCCTAATTTGTCTCCAACTATAGGCAGTCTTAATGGTCCTAAGCACCCACTTAATCATTAACTAACCCACATGTCTCTCTTTCTTCCATAAATTTGACATTAGTCTTCAACTCTCTTAATCTCACTTTGTCAATATAATTATCATATGACTTAAGATTATTTAGATTAGAGTAGGATCCATGTGACAAATGGGCAAAACAAATATAGAGAACAAATTACTTATTTAGATTAAAAATTGATAATCAGCCTACTTATGATTCATGTAACTAGATGGTATTAAAATTACTGTTCAATTGTCCAAAAATATGTGTTGTAAACTACAATTAAAAAATACAATAACTATTCATAGTGACTCAGAAACTCAAGACGCAAATCCTCTAAATAAATAAAATAATTTTAACTCTCATATAATTTAAACTAAATAAATCATAAATAAATGATATTTCTCAAACATTATATAAAGATTATAGATATAGGAATTTTACTTCTTATATTAACATATGGTGGGGAGGGGACCATAAATTGGGTTAATGAGAAGCACAAGCACGATGCTATTTGACGCAATTAGGTGTCTTCCACGTGGGCCTTAAAATTAAATTTAGTTAATTAGCTTAATTTGTTTATATTACTTACAGATAATTAATAAACATGCGGAAAAAGTGTATCCATACTTCACATCTTCTATCTTGGGCTTACCAACATGTTGAATCAATTTTTTAACTGGTTTTTCTGCATTATTATCTTATATTTATTATTATCTGTTATATAATTATCTATAAAATTTTATTATAGATACAATAATAATACCAAAGCATCTATACAGAGTATGACGTCAAAATGTTTAACAATGTCCATGCCTCGGTTACTACTTATATTATAATTTAATTAACCAATCAATTAATTATCCGTTGAATTCGGGATTGATAAGCTGTCCTTTTCTCTTTTTATGAGCTCGTGAATTCCAACTTTGGTTTGATAAGTTTCATGCCTTTTGAAATTATAATTAAATAAGCCAATTTATCTCATTTCCCTATAATTTTTATTGATTTTGGTAATGGGATCAATAATCGTCAACTAACCAACTAATTATTGGAAAATGCAATGCAAATTCTCTATTATTAACTTCTTTGAAAATATTAATGTTTTTGTAACTAGAAAATGAAAATTAAGCACAACACATTCTATGTATATTTTTTTTATGATTTGATTTCACGTTCACATTTGTTTAGCATAATCAGCAGCAGAAGTACAGAACGTATAGATTTCATGTTTTCTGTTTTGAATGAACAAATTGAAAGTCAACGACGAGTAAATGTATGGAACAGTTATATATAGTTTATAATAGTACAATAAAAAAATACTAGTAGTATTTATGTATTGGTGAAAATGCTTGTTAGTATTAACATTGCATTGGTTACTGCATTACTAGAACACTCTAAGATTAGTTTATGTTCTTTAAAAAGTTTCGATTAGTAAAATAATTCGTTTTTTTTTTGTGAACTCACAAACATGTGTAACGACTATATGTATATATTATTGTTGACAAAAATGTAAATTATGCTTAGAAAGTCGTTAGAAGCCAAACGGTTATATATATACTCTTAGGGTTTTGTATATTTTTCGTGTAAAAAAATACTAATTTGTACATCAAAGCCTATATAGGTTTAAAGGTTAGCTTCAAATATATATATATATAGAGGTTATTTGAGTATAATTCAACTAGTTTAATGGGTGATAATTTCTCCTTAACAGTATATCATGTTAAAAAAATCTAGAGTGAAATCCGAAATATGAAGTAGTACACACACAACACCCACGGATTGTTCCATTGAAAAATCTAATTCCAGATCTCTACGAATTAATGTAACGAAATGCTTATGTTGTCAGTAAAACCATAGGTAATATATATTTAGAGTCCTTTTGAACTGTTTCAGGGATTTGTTTCGAATTTTTTTGAACATTTATAATTTTATGAAGCAAAGCAAATTGTAAAGTTCAGTATCCAATAAAACTAACATAAACCACAAATACTAAAAAATTTAAACATGGTTCATCTTACTTAGCAATATAGATATATGTATATTAGATAAATAATATTATATATAAATCGTATAACTAATATATCGATACCTTACGAATTTATTTGCATCAAATTAATAGTTATAAATATCAAAAATTTAACATGTTAATAATTTTTTTTTATAAAATATTGTCATTTTAAGGTTAAATTTTAAAATTTTAATGCTTCTGAATGCATAATTGTTTAAAAATTTTATGGAACAGATTAAATATCCAATTAAATGTATAAATTTGGGCAAATATCCAAATACTAGACATTCAAAAACTAAGAAACGAATATATAAACAAATATTAATTTAAAATGACTAGAAAGAATATATTCAAAATCTATAATAAATATATACCGTTCTGTGCTATTGTTAACAGCACCAGACGCGGATTTGGGTTTGAGAATCTTGCTTGCTATTAGAGGTTCATATAGATCGAACAAATTAATTTCTCGATGTAAAGAAAAGAAAGAAGATGGAGAAGAAGGGCACGTGGAGCATGAGTGTGCCGACAAAGAGCATCTCTTTAACACATTGGACTTTGTGTTTATCTCTCCCTAAAGTTCAACGATGCATCTCCTCTCTTTCTCTTCTTCTCCGTCTCTTTCTCTCATGGTTTTGAAATTTTCAGCGATCTTTCCTCTCTCTCTCTCTCTCACACACTATATATATATATATATATATATATATTAATACATTTTGTGTGTATTCACATATTTTCGTAAACAAACACTTTAATTGAATGTAGATGGTATTGAGACATATGGATCATTTGACTATATATATATAGACTAGTTTCTATTCAACGTGCACAACACCAGCTTGATCTTATAACTACGATGATCAACAAGTACAAGTGCTACTTTTCTATTTTGTTCCAAGATATTTAAATACAAAAATTCATCAACACAAGGACATGCATCATATTAACAATAAAATCAATTATATGTTAAATGTTTATTCCAACATATATATAACCGTCAGTGATTGATATTTCTTGTACTTATCATTGAATAATCTAGTTATTTATTTGCTTGCTAGTAATATATCTACTGATCAGATAACCATACATATAATATATAATCATATAGCTAACCTATACAATAATTTAGAGGATGTATTCAATTAATCATTTATAATAATGAATTTGTGTTAAATTGGCAAGACCAATATTATACAATCATTAATATATTATATGAACTGTATTTTATAATCCAATGTTAGAAATAAATATTAACACCAACTTTGCTTATGTCGGATAATTATAAAGTTTGAACCGGTCGACTTTTCCCATTCATGTTAATTACAGTGGCTAATGAAACTTGAATTCTACTATAGCTAGCTACCGACTTTAGTCCTGATCTAATATTGATATATATATTAGAATCTAGCATAATTCATAATTAATAACTCCAAAAATCACAAGGTTTGTAAAGCAATATAATGCATCATTTTTGTAATTTCTGATGAAATATTAATTAAGGTTTAATTAGTCGAAATTAAGGGCGATGAGGTGGGGACCAAAAACACTACCCACCCATACATAGAAGTAAGGAAGTCAGAGTCAAAAGTCAAGAATAATAACAAAATCCAGTATCTTTATTTAACCCTAGTTTGCCAATCACAAACCAAAGCTAGACTCACAAACACACAACCCAATTAGTTTAAATAAAAACCACCAGAATTAACCCCTTTCCTTTTCACTTTACAAGCTTCACTCTTCCTTCAACTAAAAAGAGAGAGAAGCTGGCTGTAGCTACAACAATAAAACTAGGTGAAGAGAAGAGAGAGAAACCCTACAAAATCAAAGGGAAGAAGATGAAGATGAAGAAGAAGATCCAGCTTGGTTTTCGTTGTTCATCATTACTACTCTCTTTCATCCTCTAGTTATAGTTTCGACATCAATACAAGAAAAAAAAAAGGTCAACTTAAAGATCACTTCTTAGATCTACCTGTCTCTTCTTTCTTTGGATCCAATTCCACCATCGAATCATAGATCATGGATCAATCTCATGGATCACAAAGCTCTCTTCCTCCTCCTTTCCACGCTAGAGACTTTCAATTACATCTTCAACAACAACAACAACAAGAGTTCTTCCTCCACCATCACCAGCAGCAAAGAAATCAAACCGATCAAGATGATGAACAAGTAGGATTAAACAGACAAATCAAGATGGATCGTGAAGAGACAAGCGATAACATAGACAACATCGCTAACAATAGCGGTAGCGAAGGTAAAGACATAAACTTGCACGGCGGTTCCGGAGATGGAGGAGGCGGTGGCGGCTCCGGAGGAGATCAGATGACGAGAAGACCGAGAGGAAGACCAGCTGGATCCAAGAACAAACCAAAGCCACCGATTATTATCACGCGGGACAGCGCAAACGCGCTTCGAACCCACGTGATGGAGATCGGAGACGGCTGCGATCTAGTCGAAAGCGTAGCGACTTTTGCACGCAGACGCCAACGTGGCGTTTGCGTTATGAGCGGTACTGGAAACGTCATGAACGTCACCATACGTCAGCCTGGATCTCCATCTCCTGGCTCGGTCGTTAGTCTTCACGGAAGGTTCGAGATTCTCTCTCTCTCCGGCTCTTTTCTCCCTCCTCCGGCTCCTCCTACAGCCACTGGATTAAGTGTTTACCTTGCCGGAGGACAAGGACAAGTGGTTGGAGGAAGCGTGGTGGGTCCTTTGTTATGTGCTGGTCCCGTGGTGGTTATGGCAGCGTCTTTTAGCAATGCGGCGTACGAGAGGCTCCCATTAGAGGAAGATGAGATGCAGACGCCGGTTCACAGAGGAGGAGGAGGAGGATCGATGGAGACGCCGCCGATGATGGGAGGACAATTGCCACATCAGCAACAAGCTATGTCGGCTCATCAAGGGTTACCACCTAATCTACTTGGTTCGGTTCAGTTGCAGCAGCCGCAGCAGCATGATAATCAATCCTATTGGTCAACAGGACGACCATCGTATTGATCATATACACATACTCGTTATTTTAACTAGCTATATATATATAGCTAACGAAGAATCATGAGTTTAGTGGATAATATATATGGTTTTAAAGGGGCTAGGCCTTTAAACAATAAGAGACTATATATGAATGTGGTCGACGTGATGAAGAATGTGGTGGATAATAAAGGATTTCGTCGACCTTCACTATCTTTAATTGGGTCAACATTCATAAGATGAATCAGGTTTTTCTCTCTTTTTGTTCGTTTTAATTCGCAGATCTATGTTGATTTGGGTAACATTTTTCTTTGTTTCTTGGTTTTCGTATAATGATTTGCTAGTTTGCATTTACTTTGTGTTGTTTGCCTCTAAGTATGGTTTTTCTTATCAACATTTCATGGTGTTTTATTCTCTCTAGCTATATATACATGACTATTTAGTACATTATTTTATATAACTCGGGCTGATTAAATACTTGGTGGTCTATGTCAACGCATATATATCTGTATATATCTGCATAGAGTCTACAGTGTACTATATTGCTTTTGTTTCTATTGAAGTAACTAAAAATATCAAGAAACCGTCCTAAACTAGAAAGGCACTAATATTGGTAATTATTATTTTTATGATGAAAGGATTATTTTTTTCTACAAGGAAATACTTTTTATAGTTTTCATCTCGTCCTAAATCATTACGAATATCCAAATCACAATTCGCAAGCCTATGTGGATAATGATCACCTTAATTGGTCATTACATGATATAAACATGTCTTTTTGTCGGAGTATATACAGTTGATGATGAATCAAAATCACAAAAAATATGTACAGAGATAATGTATATAGTATTTATAAAGGTAAGATTACTATGGTGATGAGAGAAGGGGTGTCATGTCACCCCCTAAAATTGTGCATTAGCTAAGTTTTAGTGTAAAGTTAATTGAAAACCACACTTTGATCCCAGTAAATAACATTATTCTTCTTTGAATATTATTGGTTCTATAAAATTATACTCAGAGAGGATAACATTAAATTAACCTTAATCCACGAACGTAACTATTCTTCTATTAATCTCATTGGTCATTTATGCAATTCGTCTGAAACTAAAATAAAATTATATATTTATTGGTTATATGTTTAATGATAACTTTAGTTTATATGTTTCACTATAATCCTCTTCTTCTTATATTCTAAGCTGCGTGTGTTAATAATTGATTGGAAAATGTTTTGTCTTAAACTGCGGATATGATAGAAATTTTATGTGTTAATAAATACAAATAAAGAAGACGAGCTTTTAAGAAATCACATTTTAAGATATGTCAACAAATACTCTAGTTGCTTGGCTTAAAAAAATTGAATTTTGACATATTGTGAACTTTTATTATTAATCTATCCATATATACTAAGATGAAATATCAAATATATTTTTGAAAGAACATGAACAAAGAAGACTAGAACAGAAAAGAGAAATTAGAAACATAGAAAAGTTATAAGAAAGAAAGTAAAAACAAGATTTAAGTAAATAATATTTCGTTTCTTCAATATTTATTTGTTTTCTAACACTTACTAGTTTCGAATGTAAATATCATAACTATCTCAAAAAAAAAAAGAAAAAAAAAATGTATTCCACAATCGATATTCTTTGAAACCTTTTGTGGCCTTGTTAGTTTCACTTAATCCCACGACACTGCTTTTTCCAGCTAAATGTAAGAAGAACAAAGGGTCGAAAAGAACACGCACTTGCACATTTAAAGCTAGTTAGAGAGATGACCTTGTGGGATCATTAGGATAAGGTTTCTACTACGAACAAACAATCCATCAAAACCACACTGATATGTCACCATGTTAAAGCAAAGGGCTTGCATCGGTTATCTGCTTCAGTGATCTCGAAGTTCTCTCCTAAATCTTCAAGAAAAACATCTCATGAAGTGGTCGAAGTTTGGGAAGTCACTGAACTTCAAAACCAAATCAATCAAGAATGTGTTTTGTTGCAAAACATGTAATGATGATATTCTTTTCAACGATATATTCTACGATTTTAGTAAGACTACTTTTGTTATCAATGATCAAATGGATGTACAACTTTAGAATCTACCACTTGATCTTTGATGTTACACGTAGGAAGCCGGTTTATCGTCTTTGCAGTGATTTCCAATTGTATGATGATTTCTTACTTTTCTTTGTCTACTTCATGAGGATGAAGAAGAAAACTCTGAAAGTAAGTTTATGAAGCTGATTTTACTAAATAACGAAGGTATATTCATCCTATTAGACACTTCATCGTCTTCAAGATGGGCAACAGAGCCGTCAAAAGGTTATTGATACATTCACGATAATGCAATGCCGAGTTTAAGACACTAGAGCTCATTAAGACTAAGGAAAATGAATGAGAACCAACTTCATTGATTCACTTTATTATGGAACCAAATTCATCCTCTTTCCCCTTGGTAACAATCCAATTTAAACCATCCAACAAACCCAAATCGGTTCAAATACAACTGCGTAAAAGAGAAACATTTCATAGTCTCAGAACCTTTGAAGTTTATCTGCCTTAACCACAGGATTCGCTTTCGCAATCTCTCCACGCCCAATTTCCTTAAAATCAAAGCTGCAATCATGAGTCTCTGGATACCGATGTTCCCCACAGAAAGTGCTTCCGCATTTGCATTTAAACCCCATTATCCCAACCTTCTTGTTACAGCACAGACACCGGTTCGGTCGTGCAGGTCTTGATGACTCGCTCTGGTTAGGAACTGGAGCTGAAACTGCTTCTTCTACTGGGGAAGATGGCTCAGCCACCGCAACAACGGCTTTTTCTGGTTTGATGGTTTTCGATACAGCCGGTTCTGCTATGAAGAGAGTACGAGGAGGAGGAGATGTCTTGAAAGATTTCTCCACTGCAGCTTTTGCAACAGCTGTTTGAGCTTCCTCTGCACATATGCTTCTGTAACATTTCGAACATAGATCCATGTTTGATGGTGATCCGAAGAAACCACATCCGTTTGCACATAGCTTTGGCTCTGATGGCTGCGTGAAGCTCGTGCTATCGTTTTGTTCAGAACCCATTCTTTTTTCTGTATGTATACAATTCAAAATCAGAATATCAAATTCCTGAATGTCAGAAAATCTCTTAAGTTGTCTGATTCGTAAATAATACATGTAAAAACATTGACTTGATTCGCTTTATAAGGCAAAAATATGAATCCGACATAGATCAAATCCAATCGAAAAGCAGATTTGTACAATTACAACAACAACAAATCCTCAATTACAAGTAGATCTGAGTTTTGGATACACAATTACATAAATACAAAGATAACACAAGGTTATGTTACATATCGAACAAGACAATCAAATAAACCATAGATCAATCAAATAAACAAGAGAAAGAACGGAGATGATGGATTTACCTGTTTAGAAGGTAGATTTCTTCCTTCTTCTGGTTCTGTAAAAAAAAATTATTCAACAAATTCACAGATTTTCTTGATATATCGTAAGAAAATTATCAGGTAATCTTCGTTTAGATGTATTTTAATTTGTTCTTAATCGATAAGAATTCAGAAACCAAACTTTCGTTTTCGAAGAAAGAGAAATGAGAGAAAACAACACAAACACGTAACTATGGAGGATCATACATCTGTCTAGTTATATAGTATGAGTCACACACGGTTTACCTTTTAGTTTAAACCGGTTTAATGTTCCTCTACGTACGCGTTATTGTACACATTAGTAATCTGAGCCGCTCGATTCTTCAGCCAACCTACAATCGGACGGCTAATTGGATATTGGTATTTATTCGTAATCTCTTCAACCTTCTGAGGGCAAAATTGTATTTCACTTAGGCCACATCAGCGTCGCTTTATTTTTTTATTTCTTGCTTACTTTTACTTCTTTTTTATTTATTTCTGGAAATTCATTTGCTTTCTTTTGCCTATTAAAGAAAGCAATGATTAAATTGGCCATTGTGGGAAGGGTAAGATAAAGATTGTGCCTTCGTCTTCACGCTTTGGCCAGGCCTAAATATGATTGACGACTTTCTAAAAAGGATAGTAAAGATATAGTATTTTCTAGAATATTTAAATGATTGGTAAATCTTCTAGTTTTAAATTATGTACAAAAACAGAATTATCCCAACTAGAAATAGATCAACAACCCTGCTTTTTTCCTCACTTTCTTGATCTATTTTTTATGATAATTTTTTCTGTACCCCTCTCACGTAAACATTTCAATTCTGTATGTGACAGATGTAAATTATATACAATGATTTTCTTTTACTATATTTTACAAGACAAATACCTTTTAAATATGTTGGGTTATATTTTATATATTATCCTAAGTAAACTAAAAACATTAAAAAGTTAAAGGAATATCATAAAAATGGGTATCACCAAAAGAATGTTTTATCTTCTGCATTTATTCCAGCATCTTCTTCAAAAAGTTGAAAGGAATTAATTGCATTTGTTCTCGGTATCTTCTTGAACATATCTTCTGTACATTGTTTCGATGAAAATCATAGCAGGTTTAATCATATTATTATTTAAATCCCCATTTTATTGAAATATACATATTAGTTTATATTGAATTGCATTGTTAAAATGCTCATAGATCAAAAGAAGATGTTTTTGTTATTGTTTGTTCATAAATAAATACAAGATAGAGAGAAATTAAATTGAACCGTTAAATGTTATTAATCTTTCTTGTTAGACCAGATCATAACAAGCGTGAACCCCATCAATGACATTACCACCGTCTGCAAAACAACAACAATAAAAGCTATATAACCATCAAGAGATTCTGCACTTGCTAACACGACCTCGTTTTTGGTACTTACAGATATTGCAGGAGGAATACCCACAAGAGGATCTTGAAAGAACTTAGTCGCGAGCGCCAGAGCCAAAAGGCTACTCTGCATTCCTGACAAATTTTATTAAAAAAAAACATTTCTCTTATCACAGCTTTAAACCAAATTGTAGTTTCTTCAGGAAATTAAAAACCAAACAGTTAGTTAAGTTAGTTACCAGTCTCATATGACAATGTTCTTTGCAAGGCTTTACCGTCTGGAGCGTTTCTAAAAACCGAACCTGTAAGGAAGTATCCAGCGAGGAAAGCTGAGAGATGAAACGTCGTTACTAGAAACAATATGGTAGCTCCAAACGGAGACATAACGGAGTTTATGTTCAACGCAAGTGGTGCTCCAACGCAGCAAGCTGTGTCAAGAACCGATAGAACTGGGAGAAACGGTCGGATTGCATTAGATAGTTTCGGGAACAACCTGTGAAAGAAAAGACCAAACCAAACGAAAAAAGAAGAAGAAGAAGAAAAAAATAGCTTATACTTTGAGAAACAACTTGTGGTAATATAATTCACTTTAAAGTGCAGCTATATCTCTCACTTGTTCAGCAGTAATCCTGCAGCAATTGGTGCGATTACAACCTGAAGAATGCTGGATATCATTCCTTTTACATCAACAGGTAGTGTCTTCCCGATGAGCAATAGTGAAAGCATCGGTGTGATAAGAACTGCAGTAGCGGTTGATAGAGATGTCATGACGATGCTAAGAGGTGCCAATGCTGGATCTGTTAGGAATGTTGCGTAGTTTGATAACTGAGCTCCACTAACACATGAAACCAGCATGATTCCGGCACCTGAGATTGAGATGGATTAGTCCATATGTCATCAAGTCTTGATCTTGAACGATGGGTGAGAGAGCTTAAACCTATTGGAGTTGGGAGTTGAAAAAGAGAAACAGCAGCTACGCCAAAGATGAAACCTAGGAGAGGCTTTATGAGATATTGTCCAATATAACCAAGGAGAATAGCCTTTGGTCTTTTGAAGGCTTCTAGAAAATCTTTCTCGTTTGAATTGATACCAACTGCAAACATCAAGAACCCTAAAGCGGGCACAAAGTACCTAAAAGAACAAGAAAGCAAGAAGAACCTTCAGAAAACCAGATATCTACTACTCAAAGTCTTAGATCAATTTGACATTTTTTTTCAATTCCATGAATTATGGCACTAACCTCGACGTAAACCATGTGAAAGTTGGTGGATAGAGAAAAGCTAAGACTGTACTCGCCAACACTACATGAGGAAGAATTGAGTTTGCTTTCTTCAACGTATCTACTATAGAAGCCTTGTCACTGTACATCTGAGAGAAACGAAACATATAACTAAAACAAACTGCAAGCCACTACTAGATTCATGGAAATAATATAAAAATTTCAACAATTGAGATCATCAGAAATTGGCAGAACTGTTGTGCAGGGAGGATTTTTAGCTTTTTGGCTCAAAATTCGATAATTAGAAATCCTTATTAGTGCAAAATAACAATTTGACTTTAAAGATGACACATTTGAAGAAAAAAAACTATTTAAAATGCAAAATGACAAACAGGTAATGATCAATCCCAACACAGAAAAGGAAAGATCATATAACGTACCTTTTCTGAATCAATTCCAGGACCCAAACCCATCTCGGAGAACTGTTTTGATGCATAGATACGCCACAAATCCCTCGATCCTGCACCTTTAGGTTGCAGGCGACGATGAGAGAGAGAGAAATTGCAGATACTCAGAGACAAAAGCGCGAAAAAGATTGATATGGTGAACAAACCTTGAGAAATGGGGTCAATACGAATCGGAGAACTCAAAGAAGATTTCGAGAAGGTGTTGAGCGGGAAAACTTGAATCTGTTGACTTCGATAAACAGCAGGGAAACCTCGTGGTAGAAGAGAAAGTTTTGACTTTAGGTGTAGGGTTTCTCTGGGAGTCGTGATCAAACTCATTTCAGGAGTTTGGCTGAAGAATTAGTTGCGAAACTCCGACAGTGATGGGAGATTGAAGAAAGAGAGGAAACTCGAATCTGTCAACATCACCAACCTAATTATCAATCAAACAAATCGGGCCGGCCCGGCCTGTTTAATGTTTAGAGTTTTACATTTCGAGATCTGAATCGGAACATAACAGTGATAAATATATGTATGATAAATTCTTGGGTTTGCAATCATAGCTTAACAGTTCAATGCTTTTTTGTTAGTGAGACTGTTCAATGTTTTTTGAATCACTTGTGAACTTTGCCTCATCAAACTTCTATTTCTATGGATGCACTTCTTGGATCATGTTCCTGTGAACTGTGGCTTTTTGACTCCGATTTATATGACGAAGTACTTGTTCTGACTTGAGATCTTACCCAAGACTTTGTTGTTCTCATGCTTGGTTGTGCCTAGCTAAGATTTTTGTGTTACGATTTGAAAAAAGTGGGTGGTTGAAGTTTTTTCACAATTATAATAGAAATATTCCAAAAGTTAATTTATATTTAAATGCTTTAGTTCAGCTTTTGCAGTTGGCACTTCAATCTCATTTGTATATTGCTTGAAATCCTTATACTCTATAAAAGTGAAGTAGTTATGTGGGTTTTTGTAGAATTATTGCCTATATTGCCTGGTACTAACAAGTAACAAAATCCACGAGTTTTTGCATTATAAATTATCTGTATAATGTATGATGTAAAAATGAAATATATGAATTTAAAGCTTGGGTATCTCTGTACAGTTGGATTAACATGTTTCCTCAAACGATGTTATTGAAATTTGTTTGTCTTTGTTTGTGATTGCATGGATGGCTAGAAATATAGTATGATGATCAAGCAGTCATATAAAGAGCTGCTGTTGAAGGAAAACATTGTCATCGGGATCAAATCTGACCCGATTTAATGAATATAGACAACAAATAATGTATAGTATAAATACACGTAATTGTCAAAACATATACTTCATTTGTTTCTAATTGATATACTTTTTTTGGAACTTTCACACATTAAAAAAATTAAAACTTGATTGTTAATTTATTATTTTTATGGTTATCACTTTCTTACAACTCTAGACCAGTAGATATTTCAGTAAATTCAATTATTTTCTTGTATTTTACAATTTATTATAACTAACTAAAAAATGCATAGAAATCTTAAATCTTTAATACTCTCCATAAATGTTCAATAAAAATCTCCGCGAATAAATGTATCTTTGTACTCCCAAAAGTAGCTTTGGTCCAAACCCAAAACCCTTTAAAACAAAACTTATGCCTTGAAAACATATACAGCTTTTAAATCTTGTCCGACCCAAAGAACAAAAAAAGTTTATAATTTGTACTTTTGTTCACACAATTTTGGGTCTTTGTATATGAATCCCCATACAGCCAATTAAATGTCCACTTTTGCTTTAAAAATGATGGGTAAAATAGTTAATTTTACAGTCAACGTCATGCTGTCCACTCCTCATTTTCATATAACTTCAAAATATTTATATAATACATGAGTTTAGAATTGTTAAAAAAAATTTGTGCACCAATCTGCAGGACTTTTTCCCAGTTTGGATAGCGAAAATTTTCAATTGCCTTGTAGAGAAAGCCTCTATCATCCCTTAAAAATCGGAAATTTACAGATTTCGTATCAAAATTTATAGTTTCTCGAATCTTCAATTAGAATATTCAACGTCTTAATGCTATTGCATAATATCATTCAATTTTTTTCATTTTACAAGTGGAAACTTCCTTTAAATATTTCGTACCTGACAAAAGAATACAAACCTTAAGTGTCAGATTCGTAAATAAACGCAAATATCAAGGGTAGTTTTTAATACCGCCGGAATTTCCAGTCTCGTCGAAAGCTCAGTGTCGCAGACGCGCCTCGAAAATTAGGCTCTCTTATTTTTGTGTTGACGGAAACACCCTCACGTTCTCTCACTGTTAGGGGTGTTAGCGTCTTTTTCATTTACCGTAGTCTTAAGTTAAAGATTCAAAATTTCGAGTCGTTACAAAACCCGTTGAAGCTTTTGTGCTTCCACTGGTTTAATGCGGTGTCGTTTGGCGTTATTTTGGAAATTAAATTATTATTTATTTGCCGTTTTGTCGCTAAACTCTGAAACAGCGAAATTTGTGCCGTTTTTTTCCTTTCCTGCTTCTTCCTTTCTTCTTCTCCTTCTGATTCTTCTGCTTCATCAGACCCAATGAATCAGAGATTTCTGAGAAACTTAGGGTTTTGTCTGTTCATTTCCTTGCAGTAACTTCAGGTATTGCAGAAGCGACCAGTGACTTTTTTTCTGCGCTTTGCTTAGAGTAGTTACATTTCCCCCAAGGAAAGAGAGAGAAAGTGATTGTGGATGATTTTAGAGAGAGAAATGGAGATGGATGAAGATATGGATATCGAGTCAATGGTGTTTGAGGTAAGAGAGGTCGATCTGGAGTATGAGTTTGATGCGGCTAGGTGGTACGATTTTACTCGGATGGAGTTACCGGCGGAGTCTCAGGTCGCCGAGTGCTGGTTTCATTCTGCTCCGTCGTACCCGCCATCTCGTGAGTATCATCATACACTAAAGGCCTCAAGTTTTAGTTTTCACCTTCTTCTCATTAGTTTCTTGGTGACTGCCTCTTAATGAGAGGGAATGCTTAGGCTAAAATTCTTAATTTATTATTTGATTTTGGCTGTCATTTCTGAATGGAAGATCGTACATTTTCCATTGCAATGCCGTAAAATGCTGAATTGTTCCAAGTTTAGGAGTTCAACCGAAACTTAATTTTCAATGTGATCACTGATGTTTTGGAATTTGCTTGTACTTATGGTCTGCTTTGATTACAATTCTATTTTGATCTTACATTTTCCATATCTTCCTTATTGTCTTCTAATCCTACTTTTTTAGTCAGCCAACACTTTTATGGTCTGCTTTTTGACTACATTATCTTGTGTTTTCAGCTTTCGTAACAAATCTGTTACTTAGAGAGGAGGTTTTTGATGACAAAACCGAGGCATCCACGAACTCAGAGGATGAGAAAGTCGCAGCAGTTGTTTGTGAAAAGAATAGAGAAATCTATCAGCATATAGATTTAGCAACAAGTTTGAATAAGACAGGTGAAGATATGATGCTTGGATTATGTAGCTGAATCTCTTATGTAGTTTTCCAGTTGATTTTGGTCTGGTTTTGATAACTGAGGTAGAAATGGAAGCAGAATGTTGAAGAGTACAAGATATGCTCAAATATCGTTGTCTTTTTTTCGTCAGGAAATCAAATGCGTTTTAGGATTAATCCCTCCCAACAAAGTAGTAACTTGAAGAAAGTTCCAAATCAAGCCATAAGCAAAGGTGATACCTTTTGCTATAAATAGGCTAATAGCAACATGAACACGCATGTGTTCAATTATTGTTTATGCTTATACACTAGGGTTCTTGAATTATTTGAAAATCATTTAACTATCATCAATTCCATTTTTCTTGGTTTGTACCTTTAGATGTGGTCCATCTTGTTTCTGCCCATATTTGGTATTTATTTTACTAATCAAATTTGTTGCCCATACCTATACCTATATACCTTGTTTCTTAATTGTTGGTGGTGTCATTTTCTCTACTGCTGTCAGGGCTGACCGCTAGCAATCACAAACACACTGATAAACCAAAACTCCGACCTAAGTCTAGCATCAGACCAACTCCCAGGAGCTCAACACTAATGAGACCTACTGCTAGTCAGTTAGCAAAACAAAATAATGCCAGGTGACTTTTGGAACATCTAAATTCTTGGCACTTATCTGTAGTCAGTTTAACCTTACACACCTAATACATAGCTTCTTTTTCTGGTGTAGTAAATTCCATATGCAAGTGGATCAAATTCATGAGAAAGGCTTTTGTGGGACATCTGGGACCGAAGTTCAAGCGGCTAAAAGACAGAAGCTTGATGGAGGTCTTCTTTGTAAGGTAGAGTGTTCAGCACTTCTTATCTTTATCTTGTAGGAGGACTATCATGGTGCTCCAAGCTGAACAATGTATAAATCCTTATAACATGTACTGGGCCTATCTGAATTTACGTGCTCAAACTAGAGTCAGTAAAAGTCATTTGCTCTCCGTTTCAGGTTGCTGATACAAAGCAGGAGATGAGTTTTCTCCATAAGATACCCAAGAAGGTTTGCTTTCTATTGCCTGAGTACTCTTGATCTTGCTTATTGAGTCTAAAAAGTATCTGTATGTGGAATATTCAAACTTTTTAGTGAAAGAGAACTCTTACTGAATTGTAAATCATGATTTATTGCTAAAATGTGTGCAGGATACAACTCTTGATAGAAACACTCAACATGTCAGGGCTAAGATTACTATCCCTCAGGAACCTGATTTCGCTACATCACAGAGGGCTCACAGGACATGGTTAAGGCCTAAATGTTTGATAAAAGTGAAATTTGACACGAATGTCATATCTCACAGGGCATTTTCCTAAACGATTTCAGGCACAAGAATGATAATAAGTTAGAGCAAGACTCAACAGCATATAGATTCAAAGCGCGCCCATTTAATCGAAAGGTTTATAACTTCGTATCTGTTACTAGGAAATAGTTTCATTACTATGGCCCAGCTCAAGCTGTGTTTGTAATCTGTAGATATTTGATGCTCCCACATTGCCCATCCGGAAAAAGAGCACTCCCACACTACCTGAATTCCAAGTAAGCATTCGAAGTGAATTGGTCTCAGCTCCTATAGTCTTTCGATACCATATTTGAGTAAGACTTATAACACTATTTATTGCTTTTCCCTATAAGGAATTCCATTTGAAGACTTCAGAAAGGGCTATGCAGCATTCATCAGCAGTAACAACAAGATCTTATCAGGCGAATGGTGTGTGTAAGGTAGCGACATTGCTTATATTAGTTTATCATGTCCTGTGATCTGTACAAGTTCTTCTGTCATCAAAAGTAACTTGATCCGTTTCAAAGCGCTGCCTCTAATAAAGTGATTAACATTTCTTTTTTGACAGGGGTCAGACAAATCTAATAGAACTGATGTGCTGGACGGTGTTAACAGGGAAAGTAGGAGGTATGACTTGCTTGTTTATTAATTTCAACTTCTGTTTGAGGTGAATGTAAACTTAAAAGTTGTTTTCTTTTGCAGACCAACCACTATGATGGATATACCTAAGCATAATGACACGGAGGGAAAACACGTGTTTAAAGCTCGCCCTCTGAACAAGAAGGTACAATTCTTTCTCGACTCTCATTCGCTTGCATTATAGTTTTTCACACCTGATCGAGGTTTGCGCTCCTGCCAAACAGATACTGTCAAGCAGAGGAGACATGGGCATATTCAAAAATAGCAAGCGGGAACCAACAGTACCTTTGGTATGATAGTCTTACGTAAGTACATAAGTTGCGGTTCCTCTTACAAGTACATAAACTGTTTTCTTAAATGCAACGCAGGAGTTTAGTTTTCAATCAGAAAAGAGAGTTCAACAAGATTTGCCAACAGACCTTTTCAGCAAGGTACAGCTCATGGTTTGACTTATGATATTTTCTTAAACGTTACTGTCTCTTAGTCTTTTGACCCGGTTTTTTTTTTAACCTACAGCTCTCCATCAAAACCGAGCTCCAGCCAAACAATAGATCCCACACAAGATTTCCTCAACCAAAGGTGACAGCTTGTGAAACTCAATTTCAGTTGATTTGGCTTTTGTTTTCCATTATGCAAGTCTAATTATTGAGTTGCAATCTTTTCTTGGTATAAGGGCTCAAAGGAAAATAGATTGAACTCTTTCCAAGCAGGGAATAAGGTAAGCTCTAAACTTAAGAGAGTTTGCAACCAGTTACAGCAAAGATTTATTATTATTTTCTTGAATCATTACGCGGTCCATCACAGGTAACAAGAATGCCAGCGGGAAAACCCATCTCTTCTGGACAGCAGATACAATATAGTAATAACGGAATAATTCATGAAACAAACCAGCGATGGACTGCTAGTAGGTAAGCTAATGAAGCAACTACGCAATCACTACCTTTTGGGTATGTTTTATAGTTGTATGGATTCAGTGTCATTGGCACATATTTCCTTGGAAAAACAAATGCTTATGCCTTATATTGTTCTAATTTGGCAGGAGCTTAAGCATTCGCTGATGGTGTAGAAAAAACTTTTGTACTATCTGGAACCATCACCATCTCCATTTTGTACATTCAGATTTGGTTCTCTTATCAGCCTGATCTTGTGGTATAATTCCTCCAACGCAAAGCTAGCATTTTGAATATCCAAAGAAGTAGACAAATTCGTGTCTGAGGACAAAGGAAGAAGGAGAAGAAGAAGCAAAGCAGAGCAAACCGCATTCTTCACTTTTTTTCATAAGAAGACCAATTTGCTTTCTTCGGTACCAAATTACTTCAGAATAATTAAAATTTAGTAAATGAACAAAAAGATGGAACTAACAATATCATTACAATGACACAGACAGTAGATATGTCTTCACATATTTAACAACATACACACATCAAAGAAAGGATCAAGACACAAATACAAAAGAACAGAGAAATTTGAACATATATAGACTCAAAATTACTCATGTTTCTCTGTCAAGAGTCAAGGGAAGAGGATGGTTGGGTTTACTGATGGTTTCACCATCCCTAATGGAAGAAGGCCTGGGTTGATATGGGCTCGTGTATTAACTAACACTAAAAGCCCACAAAGGCCCAATATTATAAATCAACCATGCGTGTCACTGATGGCGTTTCTTCATCGCCCGTTTGCACCTGCCTTAATCGTGTCTCCACGTGTCCGTCAACCTCTAGCAATATAAGGTGTGTATATTCATGTCCACATTTATTATATCAAGTAATAAAACGATTTGACTGGTTTCAATTTCAGAAAGAAGAGACTAGTTGTATAATTGGTGAAAAAGAGACTATTTTTATAATCAATATTTTTATTGTGAAAAATAAAATTATAAATTCCGGAACCCATATCTATTAATTTTTACCCTGTCTCCGAAAATAAATTAATTATTAAAAGTGATTAGTTCTATAGATGCATATAGCTATTGTATAATTTAAAATAATTTTATAAAAAATAAAATTTTATTATCTCTGGCATGAAATGATGTCCATAATGTAATAAATTTCTGAATTTCTCATTTTAAAAAGTTGGATACTTAGTTGCTGATGAGAGGGGGAGAAAAATATCAGAGATCTGCCTAGGAATTTATCTCCACACCTCTCTTATCTCCTTACTTTTCCCTCCAAATATATTAAATAAAACAATAATTAAAAAAAAAACTCAAAA
Source organism: Pugionium cornutum (assembly GCA_018901935.1). Taxonomy (NCBI): domain Eukaryota; kingdom Viridiplantae; phylum Streptophyta; class Magnoliopsida; order Brassicales; family Brassicaceae; genus Pugionium; species Pugionium cornutum. The sequence continues at coordinate 35,358,008 of CM032165.1, forward strand.
TCACTAGAAACCTGAATATTTTCCCGGAAAACAGAGGAAAAAAAGCTCCTTTCTTCTCCCGGGGAAAATGGGTAGCAAGATGTTTTTCAGTTTGGCAAGCCCTCGACTTTTCTCCGCCGTTTCTCGCAAACCCACCACTTGTTTCTCTTCTCCTTCTCCTCCGTCGTCGTCGAGGACTCAGTGGACTCAGCTCAGCCCTGGAAGATCCATTTCCTTGAGAAGAAGATTCTTCTTGTTGCCTTCAAAAGCCACCACAGAGCAATCAGGTCTTCATTTTTCCTCCTATGTCCAGTGTTGATGTCACGATCTCTCCGCCTAAGATTTTGGTTTACAGTTTGTAATTGATTCCCAAAGCTGTAGCATTTTTTAGAATTTAGGGTTCATTTCTTCAGGCACAGAGTCTATATAGAACTTTGAATTAAATGTCTATGGCTCTGAAAGTACTGATTAATCGCAAAGGTTTTCAGTCGCTAAAGTATATGGTTTGATTGATTCATTGGCTATCATTTCGCTTTATTTGTATTGGACTTCCTTTCAATGTTTAGGGTTTCTCTGTGTTCTAAATTTTTGCAATGTCAAAAGTTGTCTCACTAATAAATTGCAGAAGTAAGATATCAACATTATAGTTGCTCTGAAGTTTTGAATTACGATCTTTTGTCTTCCTTAAGGTCAAGTTGGAGGAGAAGACGTCGATAGCAATATTATGCCTTATTGTAGCATCAACAAGGCTGAAAAGAAATCACTTGGTGAAATGGAACAAGAGTTTCTCCAAGCGATGCAAGTAACGCTACATAAACCGTCAACCATCCTTCTTATATGTGCCAAAAACATGAGACATTAGAAATCTTCAAGATCTTGAGAATTGGTTTTGTGTTTTTCTTCGTGCAGTCTTTCTACTACGATGGCAAAGCAATCATGTCAAATGAAGAATTTGATAACCTTAAAGAAGAGTTGACTTGGGAAGGAAGCAGTGTTGTGATGCTAAGTAATCACCTATGAGATTAAATTTTGGTTTTTTAGGCATAAAGTCGTGATCATGTATTGGTTTTATCATCGCAGGTTCTGATGAACAAAGGTTCTTGGAAGCTTCCATGGCTTATGTTTCCGGGAATCCAATCCTGAATGATGAAGAGTTTGATCAGCTGAAACTGAAACTAAAGGTTACAATATTCTCTTTGTATGGTTCAATCAAAATTGACATATTCTAATTAGGTTTCTTTTAAGCTTAAATTTTGTGATTCTTCCTGCTTCCATAGATGGATGGTAGCGAAATTGTGTGCGAGGGTCCCAGATGCAGTCTCCGTAGTAAAAAGGTACATACAACATAAGTTTTATTGTTCAGATCAGATCATAGAAAGATATAAATTTACAATCTTGGGAGCTCCTTCAAATGCAGGTGTATAGTGACCTCGCTGTAGATTATTTCAAAATGTTCTTGCTGAATGTTCCAGCAACCGTTGTTGCCCTCGGACTGTGAGTCTCTATTCCGACTCCTCTTCCAAATATCCAAATCATATAATTCCCAGGTTTTAACATGGTTTATCTGAATTGTCCAGATTTTTCTTCCTCGACGACCTTACAGGTTTTGAGATCACATACATCATGGAGCTTACAGAACCATTCAGCTTTATATTCACGTGGTTCGCTGCAGTGCCTGTGATTGTATATCTAGCTCTATCGATCACCAAATTGATCGTTAAAGACTTCTTGATCTTGAAGGTAAAAACCATTACGACTCATTGCAAAAGAAAAGCAACACGAGTCCTTTATGAGTGTTGTTGTTTTGCAGGGTCCTTGTCCGAATTGTGGAACGGAGAATGTCTCCTTCTTTGGAACAATTCTGTCAATCTCCAGCGGTGGTAAAACCAACGCTGTCAAATGCTCCAAGTAAGATTTTTTAGCATTAGATATTGTATCAAAAGTAGATTATATTAACACAGTATTTGAATCTCTGATCATCTCTGGTTTTAGCTGTGGAACCGCAATGGAGTATGATTCAGGTTCTCGGTTGATCACATTGCCAGAAGGAAGCCAAGCTTGAACCCTGTGAGGTACACATCTTCATATTCATATTAAATCTGATAAATTACTCACTCTGATACAAATCTGAGATGATAAAATTTGATTTTTCAAGAAGTTGAAGATGGAAAAAAGAAGAATGGGTTTTGTCAGAAGCAAGATAGATTTGATGTTTGTATATTTAAGATCTTCCATGTTAGCTCTCATTCCTTCACATGTTTTCTGATTTGTAAGTTATTGTCAATAAGAGAAATAATATATCAATACTTCTTCATCAACCTTTTCTAGAGGTTATATAATCTAATCCAATACAGTTAAATCGAACTGATCTAACTCGAAACACAACTACGTTGCGTCTTTAGTGCGTCAACTAGAAATTATGCTCTACAGCTTATGAGTGCTAATGCATAGTGTGTCAAAAGTTTCAAATGTTGTGTAACATAAAATAAATTGATTGATTAGAGAACTAAAGTCAATAACACATATAATGAAGGGACAGACAAAGGTAGAAACATTACACAAAAGAGAAAAAGACCACACGAATATTAGCACGCCAATGTCTACTCTCTTTTTGTATAAAATAAATTACTATTTTTTCATTTATTTTGAATGATAATTAACATAAGAGTAATCTTTTTTTTCTTCTTGTTGTTGGTCAGGACATAAGAGTAATCATGATCATCATCTCTTCCCATGCCTTTATCATCATTAACCCAATTTACTCATCCACTAGACATATCAGTTGCTTGAAAAATATATTCATTTAAAATTTTAAACCTCTACGTTAGAACGGTCATCTGCTTTTTTAAATTTTCATTATGTCTTGTAAAAAAGGTAAAAGAGAAATCTGACAAATGAAGTGTAAATGTTTATAATGTCTGTCCCCAAAACACATTCCCGCAAAGTAGAACACAATCAAACTTTCTTTTCTCTTTCTTTACTCTTCTTCATTTCCTCTGCAATTCCTAGAATCTCTGGTTCTTCTCATGGACTCATTTTCTTTTTGTACATCAAAAATCTCTATCATCATCATTCTCATCACACTTCTCTTATCATTTCACCAATCTTACTCTCAATCAATCCAATCTACACATCTTTTAGATCTCATGATCAGAGATTACACCATTCGAAACTTTAAGCTAAATCTAAACACAGGCACCACCCAAAAAATCCAGCTCCCTTCTAATTTTTCCGGTATAGATATCAATACAGTTAAGTTAAGATGTGGGAGTTTGAGAAGATACGGTGCAACAATCGGAGAATTTCACATCGGTTCAGGCGTAACGGTCGAGCCATGCCCGGAGAGAGTTTTGTTGGTTGGACAAAACCTTGGTTCGAATTGGTCATCAATCTACTCTACTGGTTATAACTTAACCGGTTACAGTTACCAGCTAGTGACACCGGTTCTTGGTTTATTAGCTTACAATGCTAACCCTGACGGTGTTGCCACGAACCCTTACGAGGTTAACGTTGTTAGTACCGATCAAAACCCAATCTTGATAGATTTCTTGAGAAGCAAGGCAGGTGGTAACCCAAACCCTAAGACAACGAAGAAGAACTCGTCAGTGTTGTGTGCGTGTTTCACAAGCAACGGTAACACAATGTTTAGCGAGCAAGTTTCACCTTACGTGTGTAAAGGAACAAGACAAGGACATTACGCTCTCGTGAAGAAGACAGAAGCTCCAAACAAAGATGAAGGGAGGGTGTCTTCATCAACGGAGGTGAATGGAGGCGGAGGAGGAGGAAGATTGAGCCGGTGGAAAGTAGTGGTGGGGAGTGTGATTGGGTCGGGGATTGGAGCGATTCTACTGGGGATGTTGGTGGTGGCAATGTTGGTGAAGGTGAAGAAGAAAGCAGAGAGAGAAGAAATGGAGAGAAGAGCTTATGAAGAAGAAGCACTTCAGGTTTCAATGGTGGGTCATGTTAGGGCTCCTTCTGCTTCTGGAACTAGAACTCTTCCTAGAATTGCCGATGATAGGTATAAAACAGTCATTTGAATAATTATCCTTAGTCATAATTTTTTCTTCTTCTGATTTTTGTGTTAATTAATGAATTTCTTAACATATATATATTTTACCTATGGATCCAAAATGAAATATCATCATTTTAAAAAATTTATTAAACGACTAGAATCTTTTTTTTTCTTTTACCTTCTGCAAAAAGTGAAGTCTTTTACAAAATGGAGCATTTTCTCAGTCTTTTCTTTATGGTATATAAATTATGCTATGGGCATTGAAATTTTGCAATTTTAAAATTTGAGATAGTACACTAAAATCTTTTACATTAAACATTAACTATTTTCTATATATATTTTTTATTTCATGAACAAAAGATATAATGAAAAGTTAATAGAATCTCTCCAACCTGCATACACATCAACAAGGGACATCTCCTTTAGACGTTAGCTATTATTATTAACGCGAAAGTTGTTTTCATCAAACATCGTAATTACATGGAATTTCTCTTTTTATTGTTTTTTTTGTTTGTTTGATTCTCTTTTATTTTACAAAAAAATTCCTTCATTGCTATAACAACTGTCTAATTTTCTTAATTTAACGTATGGACTGTGACTAAAAAAACACTTCCGAACGTGACACGTTATAAATCATTTCTTCATTGCAACTTGCAAGTAATATTCATTCATTTTTGTGAGATTTTGGGTTTTAATGATTTCGTTTGGTAAGAAAACTTACAATAAAATATAGTTTCAATCAGTTTTGTACAACTGTAGTTTTTCTCATATTTTTTTCCAGTCTATCTTGGATTTTTGGATATGATATAAAAACTAATTTAATAGAATTCAAGATCTAGTTTAATTGTTTTGCTTCATATGGCATGGATCTATAACTTTTATATTTTTGGATCTGCCATCTAAGATTTTAAGATCACTAGTTTTATTAAACTCTAATAATAATAATAATTAGTAACGCATATTTAATTGGGCCTAGTTTTCAGCCCCATAAAAACATATTTTGGTCTTAAACCTTACGATTAAGATTTAATGATGACGTAATGAACCTAAAGATCACCTGATCACCGCGCATCAATTCACATGTCGTTTTCTGTTTCCCTGAGATTTCCCGGGAAGAAAAAAAAAAAGGAAAAAGGTAAAACAAAAAAAGATTAAAAAATTAAAATTAAAATCAATAAAAGGACAAAGAGGTTTTCGACACTTCATGCCTTTGTTAAATCTGAAGAAGAGAAGAAAGGAAAATAGTCAAAACCATGGAAGAAGATCCTACCGCAAGCAATGTGACTCCGACCGTGAATTCTTCGTCTCAGCTGAACTCATCGCCGTCGATGAATACTCCGACGGTCTCACTTGAGTCACGAATCAATCGTCTAATCAATGCTAACCAATCTCAATCATCATCAAGGTCTATATACTCTGATAGATTTATACCCAGTAGATCCGGATCCAATTTCGCACTGTTCGATCTCGCTCCGTCGGCGAGCAAAGATGGGAAAGAAGATGGGGTAGGCTCGTACGCGACGCTGTTGCGTGCGGCGATGTTTGGACCGGAGACGCCGGAAAAAAGGGATATTACTGGGTTCTCATCATCGCGGAATATTTTCAGGTTCAAGACGGAGACGAATCGATCCTCTTTTTCGCCTTTTGTGTCTGATGAAGCTCCTGGTGTTAGCCATAGCCCGATCAAGGCGCCGAGGAAGGTGTCGCGATCGCCGTACAAGGTGTTTTTTTTTCCTTTCTATGTCTGATTCTGGGGATCGTGCATTGCTAATTTCTGGTTTTTGGGGGGTTTCATTCATGTTGATTGTTGAATTTATAACAACGGATCTCGATCATATCTTGCGTGTTTGTGTTAGTTGTGCATTGTGCGGAATTGATTATTTGTTCGATGGCTTTTTTGTGTAATGTCTATAGATTCGGGTTTGGAAACATTAGATCCTCGATCTCGTTGACTTGTGTTCTTTGATTCTGTTGATGCATGAAACATAATGTGATCCTGGTGACATGTTGTTCTGTGATGATCTAGAATTCGAGTCTGAGGTTATCTAGTCTTTCCTAGTGTAGAGTGATCTAGATCAAACATAATTGAAAAATGCTTGTTTACTGTTCTTTCAATAGCTCTGAATGTGGTCACTGACGTGCAGAGCTTGATCTTCTTATTTGTTTGTGAGCTATGTTGTTGCTACAGATGATAACAGAGGCTTTGTTTATGTTGTTAGGTACTGGATGCACCAGCCTTGCAAGATGATTTTTATTTGAATCTTGTGGATTGGTCCGCACAAAATGTTCTTGCAGTGGGACTAGGAAACTGTGTGTATTTGTGGAATGCTTGTAGCAGCAAGGTGAGTTTTTTTTTTGTCACATACAAGTTTCTGATAACATTTTTAACGTTTTGCGTGTCCTCACATCAATTTTGAAATATTTTGATGTTGATTACTTCCTTAAAATTCAACAGGTAACTAAGTTATGTGATCTTGGGGCTGATGACAGTGTTTGCTCTGTGGGTTGGGCATTACGTGGAACTCATCTGGCTGTTGGAACTAGTACAGGGAAAGTACAGGTTATATCTCATTTACTTTTTGGTTTTGTCCATTGTTATATACTCTTAGGCCTATGTACCTTAGAATTTAAGATTTGAGGAATTTATGATGCTATTTCTATGGAATATTCACTCTACTTGTGTTTTGATAGATATGGGATGCGTCGCGCTGCAAGAGAACAAGAACAATGGAAGGTCATCGTCTAAGAGTTGGAGCCCTGGCATGGAGCTCATCGGTTCTGTCATCTGGTAGCAGAGACAAGAGTATTCTTCAGAGAGACATACGTTGTCAAGAAGATCATGTCAGTAAACTGACAGGTCACAAATCCGAGGTGTGCGGACTCAAGTGGTCTTATGACAACAGAGAGTTAGCATCGGGTGGGAATGACAATCGGGTATGTACTAATATATTATGTTTATTGCGGTTACATCAGTCTTCTTTTAACTGCCAACATGGCTAAAATGGTTATAAATCTTTATGCAGCTTTTTGTATGGAACCAACATTCAACACAACCGGTTTTGAAATACTGCGAACATACTGCAGCGGTTAAAGCCATTGCTTGGTCTCCTCATGTTCATGGGCTTCTTGTGTCTGGTGGTGGGACTGCTGACAGATGCATACGTTTTTGGAATACAACGACAAACACTCATTTAAGTTCCATAGATACTAACAGTCAGGTAAATTTCTTCTTAACTTGACATGATTTCAGGAAACACTGCCAAGATTTCACGGTATAACCATCTTTGTTAATGCATATGACAGGTATGCAATCTGGCTTGGTCTAAGAACGTAAATGAACTGGTTAGCACGCATGGATACTCCCAAAACCAAATCATTGTCTGGAAATACCCAACTATGTCCAAAGTAACAAATCTCTCTGACCTTTTGTCTCTGTATATCAGTCTGCATCGTTGATGATTTATGGTTAACTTAACAGTCTCATTTTTTGTGTGTTCAGATTGCAACTCTGACCGGTCACACATACCGTGTTCTGTACCTTGCGGTTTCACCTGATGGACAGACGATTGTAACCGGAGCAGGAGATGAAACCTTACGGTTCTGGAATGTCTTCCCTTCCCCCAAATCTCAGGTAAAAAAAAACTACTTATCTACACTAGAAATAATGATCCCAAAAATTCTGTTTCCAGAGGAAATGATTCGATGTTTTTGTCTCTATACGCAGAACACGGATAGTGAAATCGGATCTACTTTCTTCGGTAGAACAACAATTCGGTGAAAAACAATTTCAAGACACAGACAGATACATGTTTCTTTCATTTCTTCTTCTTCAACAGAAGGCTGTAAGTTGGTCATCTCAACCAACCATTTCACACGGAGAGGGTCAATTAAATTCTTTTTTCACACGGATGCAGAGAGATCTAACCCTTCTGATATAATACGACTTGGGTTCGTCCTGATGCGCAAAATTTTCAATTGTATATCTTTATTCAAATTTTTCTTTATATATGATATAGTTTCTTTCTTGTATTTGCATACGAACACACACCATTTTAAAATAAGTGACAACAATAAATGCAACAACTCCTTGCCCACTCTTTGTATGTATTACTTCTGCGTCTGTTTCCAAATTTGGTCGTAATTGACAGGTAGACAGAGAGACGAATGGGGTCATGAGTTAAAGAAAGATCATACATATTTGGTTTTAGCAATCAAGAAGATTGTGAAGAAAGAGACCCAAGAAAAATGATTTGGAGCATTAGAAGCAAGGAGTGGCCCAGTACGCTTTGTATTATACACCAGAAAAGTCTGTTGCCGTCACTCTTATCTCTTTACCTTCACGTTTCTCTTCCCTTGTTTCACGTGATAACACCGTGATACCTAAAATGATAAAATTCCTTTTTTTACTAAAAGATATCGTTTAGCATTTCCTGAGCATCAATCTAAACATTTTGATAAGTGAAGACACTTTTTTCTTAACTTGATTTGGTACTATTAAACCCACAAATAATCATTATTTTCCTATACCAAATTATGTACAAGTACACCTAACGAAACCAATATTAGATCCACCAAAAGGAAAGATCTTTTTTTCCTTTGCGCTTTACAAACTACCAAGAAGGAACCAAAAGAAAAAAAAAAGAAAAAAAAAAAACTTGTATGTGGATGAAATCACTAGACTTTCTCCGGATTAGGAGTAGACATTCCCTCAGTCTGAGTCCCAGAGTAATCACTAACACCTTCATTACTAAGACTATGAGACCACGGAATCGAGCTAACCGGTGGGAAACAACAACTGCATTCATCCGCGCACTGCATCTCGGGAAGAGCTCGAGTCCTTTGACCATCAGGCAAAGTAGCTTCCCAAAGCGGACCCCAACACTCGACTTTGTTGAACTCATCAACATTAGAATGGAAATAAACCCAAACAAGAGCTTCTTGTAACTCAGGATAATTGTTCAACAAGTTCCCATCTCCATGCACAAAAGCCTTCAACACCTAAATATACCCGGAAAGACAACTTTGTTGAAGTCAACATCAACATTAGAATGGAAATAAACCCAAACAAGGGCTTCTTGTAACTCAGGATAATTGTTCAACAAGTTCCCATCTCCATGCACAAAAGCCTTCAACACCTAGATATATCCAAAAGACAATCATATGAATCAAAATTTGCTTATTACATGAAACCCATAAAAAACGTTCCTTTTTGCTTTGGAAACTTACCACTGGCAGTTCTTTGCAAAAGATGTAGTATCGGAGCTTTGCAAATAGATCTAAAAGGAAATGTCCACCGCTTATATGACAGTGAACGTGAAGCGACATTTTCCCTTTCACTTTCTTCCATTCTGCTACAACTTCATCACGGTATAGCCTATTTGCCCATCCTTGCAACTATATTTATAAACAAATCATATTCATCAGCCTAATCATATACTTTAGTCTCTACTATGCTTGTGTGTATGTTAAGAGCGGAGAGAGATATTTTTTTAACCTGAGAATTGTTTATGGAGTGAGAAATAGCTAGAGTTAATTTAGCTGTAATGTCACTGTGAGTGAGTGTGTAAGTTCTCGGAAGCGTTGAGGGATGCTTCTTCTCATCAACCCCTAGAAACAATACTTTCAATTTGGATGATTCGAAAATCGCCGGTCCGAACAACCTTGCCATCTGCATCAAATTTCAAAACCCCTTACGATAATGAAATATATTCACTTAAATTGTGGAATCATTTGTAGGTACCCAAATTCCTAAATCCAGGCAAAGATGAGTCTTTCTCTGCATACATACAATAGGCATAGATCTGATGTAAAAAGACAATACCCATTATACTGAGCACACAGAACTAGGGTTTGCAACTTAAATATTGCTTCTGAGATTATCTAGGATTTTCATATTCAACAGGGAACCGTATTAATCACGAAACTGCAGTTGACAAAAAACCAGGAAATTGCGAAAAAAAGGAAAAGCCGTGAAGAATTGAAATTATAGCTGGAAATAGATACTGTAAGAACAGTGTATCAGCTAAATCACACTGAAATTTTCTAAGAAATATATATATATATGACGAAACAAAAAAATCTGTCAAAATGATGGTAAAAAAGAATCCTTACGGGAACAACAGACTGGTTCTTCCTCTTGGATCTTCTGTTGGCAACAAAGAGTGAGCTGCTACTTTTACTTCGTTTGTCTGAATAATCTGGTCTCAGCTTTGTTGGTAACAGCAGATTCGTCGACAGACTACACATCGCTGCTCTATTTAACCAAATAAAGCTTCAATTTTTCAGAATTAACACAGAGAGACTCTTGCAAGGCTTCGAGCCAAAGTTAACGCGATGTTTGTACACTGAAACCAAAATCGAAAGCTTGTAACTTTATGGAAACCCAAATCGGGATTTCGTTTGCTTGAAGCTTTAGCTTTGATTTTCCTTTGGGATCTTCTTTTTCTCTTCTTCCTGGAATTTAGGGCTCTTCTGCTGTCGTATTGGATTGATCGTTTTGTTTAAAACTTAAAAGGGGTTGCTTCACGTTTCCTACTTCCGTGCCAGAATATGGACATTCCTTTGAACTTTTCTGAGCTTGAGAGAGTGCCACGTGTCCTCTACAACTTTGCATGAGCTTCTCATGTGTCCTCGTGGTGGGGCTAACAAGTGGCTTCAACAGTCTGTTGGGATAACTTAGCCATCCTGTGACGACAAATAGACAAATTCGGCTCTAACCGAACATTAATCATGTACTTGTCGAGGCGATCTGTCCGGTTTAATGCCGCTTCAATTTAATTTCATTGGTTTACTCAGTCTAGAAATTAGATCGCAAAATCTAGCTCAATTCTGTCTTTTGATGTCTTTAATATCATGCTCAAAATACAGATTGAAACCTTGACCTGCGCAAACCCGAGAAGCTTCAGCTGAATCACTAGCTGTTGATTGAATCGGAAGAGCCAGAGATTTCATGTTTCGTCTTCTCATTACTCTCGCTTGAACACACAAGATTCCTATGTTTGTGGATTTCGTCATCTCGTTTCTTGATGCATTCTTTGTTATCATCTCGATCCGCGCCAATTTATTCAGAACTAAACCGACTTTTGTGGTTTCTATCGGTGAATTTCAAATGAATAAAAATTGATTGTTGTTTAAGTAAATGAACACAACGTAAAAAAGAACTTATTAAGTTCCCGTGAATCTGCTTGTTGTTAGGCCTTGTTTCTAATCATCTGAATGGAACAATCTCGCCATCCCGAAATCTAAAACCTTAGGGTTCATCTGATAATCTAACAGAATATTACTAGGTTTTCAAGTCAAGTTGAATGATCTTGAGACGAGAATCTTCATGAAAACAGAGAATCCCTCGTGCTATGCTTTCGATAATGTTGTATTGAGTGCTCCACAATTAGCTTCTCATGTCAAAAATTCGATCTAGTATCTGTAACATTGGAAAGAGCCAAAAAAAAAAGTTTAGAGTAACGAACGAAACAGAAAGACTTTTCACCACCTAACCAGTGAAAAGTTGTGGTGTTGCTTGTACAGCTCTTGATAAGTTCATCTGAAGTGGTCTTGATGCAATTCGAGCAATTCTGTGTTTCGGTATAGAGAACAGACAATGTTCTTACAGAAGTGCTATTTTGTTTCAAAGATCTTTAGCCCAATCGCTATCTTGATTGTAAGGAAAAAACAGAGGATAATCGAGAAGAAGAAACTCTTGTTGTTACTCATGTTTTCGAGATGATACATTGTGTGTGTGTATGACTGATTTACGAGAATAGTGGTTTGTAGATTAGTAGTCTCACGAATCAATTATTACCATTTGGGATCTATTTCCATTACTGGGATGCATTAATTCAAATTAGATTATGCGACCAACATAACTAAAAGAAAAAACAGGGAACACCACAAACCCCGTAAAGTTGTCATTTTTAAATAAGACAGGAAAAAGAACTAGGGTTCCTCGTTGAACTCAAATCTTTTGGGTAAAAAAAAAAATAAACCAGGAAACACGAAGACAAAGGAGATAAAAAAAAAAGTAAAAACAGAAAAAGGCATCTCTTTTAATCTAAAAAGTAGAACAGAAAGAAATTGGCTGGCGTGAAGGAGGGACGAATTGAGTCGATTCGTTATCTCGGTGTCAACATTCTCCATCTTTGAAACTTCGCTACCTTCATTGCCACTTTCAATTATTTGGTATTATAATCGTTCTCGACGTTTTCTCTGCATTATTTCGAAAATTTGAGCTCCTGTCGCATCTTTTTCCCTGAGAAAGTTCGCAACTTTTGCATACGGCACTGAGTATAATCGAATCAGTGGTCAATTCTCAATGAACAAACTTCTTCTCTTGTATGCGTTTAAGTTTGATAGACGCTCGTTTGTTCACTTGTTGAAATGTTTTTTTTATTACCAGGTGAATCTTTCAAAGTCTTGTGATGATAAAGACCTTGGTTTCTCCTTGTAGTGTATGTACTGTCTCACTTCCACTCTTTTGTCTTGTTTTGTTTGCCCCAAGTTACTCAATCCATGTGACCCAATTTAAAATTTATTTCATCCAGAAGCAGACTGTAAAAGTCAACCTTTATTCATTTGTTTAGGGATTTGGATCGCTGAATCTGAAGTTGGACAGATCTTGTAAGAAAGTGAAGCTGAGAGCTGCAAGAATGGATCTCACAATCACTCAACCTGATGACTGGCATCTTCATCTCCGTGACGGTGATCTTCTTCAGGCTGTTGTTCCCCACAGGTTATATAATGATATAACTTTCTCAAAACCTTCCCATTTGGTGATATCTTTTCACATTACATCTATTGCTTTGGTGGTTATGGAACCATTGTTGTTTGTTCTATATGAATTCCTCAATTATATCTACATTTTCGTTTATGCTTCTGTTGCGTCTGATGGAATATGGGCTGGATAAATGTGTGTAGTGCGAGTAATTTTAGGAGAGCAATTGTGATGCCAAATCTGAAGCCGCCTATTACAACCACTGCAGCTGCCATTACTTACCGGGAATCTATCATGAAAGCTTTGCCACATGGGAGCAGCTTTGATCCACTTATGACACTTTATTTGACAGACAAAACCCATCCTGATGAGATCAAGCTTGCCAGTAAGTACTTGTGCCATTCTTTGTCCATCATGTTGCTAGTCAGATGCATTTTCATCTTTCAAAATGAGGTTCTATTTGCGAATGTCCAGTTAACGTGTTTTATTTGCTCGTTTTTAGGGGAAAGTGGTGTGGTTTATGCGGTAAAACTGTACCCTGCCGGAGCCACAACCAACTCTCAAGATGGTGTCACGGACCTCTTTGGAAAGTGCTTACCAGTACTAGAAGAGATGGTCAAACAAAACATGCCTTTGCTGGTAAATATGACACAGAGCACACTAGACTTGTTTTTTAGACTTTCTCGTCTGAGGAATATTTTCGTTAGGTTCATGGTGAGGTCACAGATCCAAGTATTGATGTCTTTGACCGCGAGAAAATCTTCATCGAGACAGTTCTGCAGCCTCTAATTCAACGCCTTCCACAGCTCAAGGTAGTGATGGAACACATCACTACAATGGATGCAGTGAAGTTTGTTGAATCTTGCAAAGAAGGTTTTGTAATAATCTTAGCTTTCATTGTCTTTTTGTTTTTTGTTAATCTGCCTGGCTCATTATACCCTTTTGTTGGTTGTAGGGTTTGTTGGTGCAACAGTCACACCACAACATCTCCTTCTCAATAGGAACGCTCTTTTCCAAGGGGGACTACAACCACACAACTACTGCCTTCCTGTTCTCAAAAGAGAGATACACCGTAGGTTCTTCATTTCCCTCCGGAACATTAAGTTTTCATTTCTTACAGCTGCTTCTGAAGATTATTGATTTTACTTCAATTGTACAGGAGAAGCCATGGTTAAAGCTGTAACTAGTGGAAGCAAGAAATTTTTCCTCGGCACAGATAGTGCTCCACATGAACGGACTAGAAAAGAATCATCTTGTGGATGTGCTGGTATTTACAGCGCTCCCGCTGCCTTGTCTTTATACGCCAAGGTCTTTGATGAGGTAAACTTTGTATCTTCATATAGTTTACTTTCCTGGTTTGGAAATTACTTATGTTCATAGCGTCTACCTCTTTAACATTTAGGCGGGCGCACTTGACAAGTTAGAAGCTTTCACAAGCTTCAACGGACCTGATTTCTATGGCCTCCCAAGAAACTCTTCAAAGATCACACTGAAAAATGCTCCTTGGAAGGTTCCGGATGTTTTCTCCTTCTCCTTTGGAGAGATCATTCCAATGTTTGCTGGAGAAACCCTTCAATGGCAACCGTTCATCAATTAATGTGGTGATTTTGAGTTGTGAAACAAATTCTCCTAAATCAGAGTACCTGTTGTATCTTTGGATTGGATTTTCTTAAGAGTACGTTATGCTCTGCATTTTTGAGGAATAAAAGCAAGATACTGACAAAGAATGTTTGTTTTGTATTGAATCTGTTATTCTTCATTCTCCATTGAATCTAATTGACAGTACAATCCTCAATCAGAGCGTGTCTGATGCCTACTCTTTCCGACGAAGATGTCCCATTCTCGTAAAAGCCGGGCAAGTTTTCTGGTGGATTAACGCTAGATGGACTCATTGACCAAGGTATGTGTTCCCCCATATTTATCGATCCACCTAGATTCTGGTCTTCTGTAGATGAGTCCGTGTAAGAGACTTCGGCTCCAGTTTCATCATCGGTTATCATGTCATTTGGTGTTAACATTTGTCTAGGTGAATGATGCAGTAAAGTGGAAGTCTCGTCTTCCTTGTAAGACTTTGTATATGAACTGTCTCTGCTCTTGGAATCTGAACACGTTTTCTGCAGAGAAGTATTCTTTTAATTTCAATTTCCGTCAAAACATTCAAGAAACCAAGAGAACCTAAGACAAGAGTATCCCTTTACCGGCTTTGTGAGAGAAGATTCTGCTAGAATTGTCTGGACAGCTTGAGGTTCGTCTGTTCTTCTATTTTGTGAAGCTTGTTTTCTAGTTTCGTTGCGCATTTTAGTGTCAAGTTCCTTACTGGGAGGATATTTTGGTAGACAAGATGGATCACAAGCCAATGGTTCGGTTTTAAAGTACTGTTTCACGGTGGGAGAAGTCAATTCATTGAGAAATCAAAACCAACATTTTACAAAGTAACATGTAAAGATCCAAATCCAAATACCTCGCTGTTGATAGCACTAGCAGCAGTGCCTCGAAAATCTGGATCAATAGAGAGCAAAGTCTCTAGAAGCGAAATAACAGGAGTTGGAAACTCTTTGAATGTCTCTGCTATATTTGATCCATATGAAAACATGGGTCTCAGTGGGGTGGAAAGTTGTAGCTTTTGTTTTGTCCAGTAATCTTCTGAAGGCCACCCGCACAACTTGAATATCTTGTGTAGTTGTTCTGTCTAACATTAGAATACAGAGAAAAGAAAGAAAAGAAAGTCTGAGACTTGGAATGTAAGAACTAGATCAATTGGAATGTAACGGTTTACCTCGTTTTTTCCAGGAAGAATAGGTTTTCCGGCGTATAATTCCCCTATTACGCAGCCTGTACTCCACAAATCGACACCAACACCGTAATGAGAGGCTCCGAGCAAAAGCTCAGGAGGTCGATACCATAGAGTTACAACATGGGTAGTCAAGGGAACATTGTTATGAGGATCGAAGAAGGTCGATAACCCAAAATCCGCAATCTTAAGTACTCCATTACTATTGATCAGAAGATTCGAGCTTTTTATATCCCGATGAAGTACATGATTAGCATGACAATGATCAAGCCCTCTTAAGAGCTGCCTTATGTAACATTTAACCTGACAGAAGAAGATAGTACCTGAGAATTTGACACCAAGTAACGAAGCGAGTTTGAATAAAAGAGATAAAACAGTACCTGATGTTCTGAGAATTTGACACCTAGCAATGAAGAGAGTCCCAAGAGGTCATGTTCCATGTACTCAAAGATCAAATAAAGGGTAGAGGAATCGTGGTCCACGAGCATTAGCCCTTCCAATTTGATGACATTTGGATGATCCAACTTTCGCAGGATAATGATTTCTCTGGCTATACACTTGATGCTTTCTGAGTCGCTGAGATCCAAACGGATTCTCTTTAAAGCTACAGTCTTGTTACGGAGAAGATCTCTAGCTTTGAAAACCTTACTGAACGTTCCTCCTCCAATCTGTTGAAGATACAAAGAAGAAGCCTCGTATCAAATGATAATAAACAAGGTGAGGGAGAGAAAAGGAGTTAGAGAGAGAGAGAGAGAGACTTGTTCTTGCTTCTCGAAGTGAGATTCACGGCCAGGGATCCAACCGACAAGAGCCTCACCAGCGACAGAGATAAGCCACGGTGGCCAACCGGAGGCAGCTAATTCCGATGAGCGAGGATGATCATTAACAACAAGAACACTTTCTTCTCTCTTCAGCTCCTTGGGACCAAATTCATCACTCATCTCCAACAATTCTGAGACCTTTTGGGTTTGATCATCCGCTATTAATGTTTCTGAAGGAGGAGTATGGAAGCGAGGTCGGTTTTCCGGCGACCCTTTTGTTGCATGTTTCTTTTTCCGAGAAGAAATGATGCAACCCATATTGGCAAAATCTTGAAACCCACGGCACTGAATGTTTTAACAAAGGCATACATTGTGAATTTGATGGAGAGAATATATAGAGAAATTGCAATAAAGAAACACAAATTAAAGTATTAAACAACACAAACAAAGAAACAAAAAGTGAAAAAGATGAAATGACTCAAGTTTGAAGAGAACCAAATTCGCCGGAAAGCGACAGTACTCAATCAAACTTTTTCTTTTAGTGAGAACACCTTGGCATGGACCCCCACTGTATAAGTAGAAAAGTGTATTCCATCAATCATATAGTATTTAAACATGAATTATAAATACTTTTTGTGTTTAAGATTTGTAAACTTCTCTTAAAATTTAATGTTGTTGAATTAATGATTTTAAAATCTCTTTTGAAATCTATTGCTTACTATAAATAACTTAAACATTAGTTTTTAATGACTTCAGAGAATTTGGAGTTCTTTATTCAAAATACAAAAATCCAAATTGATGGTTTTATGTGGTGGGATTAGAGAGATTATTAATACCAAATCACGATAATTTTTGTAGAATCACAAAATCATCTAAAATTTTATTAAAACTCAAATCATTCCAATACATTTCCTAAGTACGTACTTTGTAGATCTTTGGAGGAGATAACTTAACTAATGGATTTCAATGTATATAGGTTACTATTGGAGTTAGGTGTTGGATTTAAGTATCATAAATCAGAATGAACGACCAACTTTGCTTTCGGTACTATAATGATTTTAATGCAATTGGATTGATATTTAATTTAGAGCTTCAACAAATCTGGTAAAAATAGGCTTTTATATATAAAGGTCAGTAAATGAATGAAACTGAAAACTAAGATATATGTTAGGTGACTTTCCTAGATTGACATTTCAAGACTTGAAACTATCTTTTGAACAGAAACTTCTGTCTTACACTGTTTTGGTTCCAAAAAAGAGAGTACAATCATCCACCTGTCGGAATATCCATCTTGGATTTGTACTTTTTCAAGATCCGTACACTTGACTTCTTATTTGTGAACAATAAAAGTATAAAACCACCATAAAGCACGATTTTAATGTCCGGTAGTTCTACGTTTACGTGTAGACAATTTATACTCCAAACGTAGACAATTTAAAAATATATATAAATAACATACTTTAAATCAAATACACACAAGTGATATAAACGTACTTTACAGGCAAATATTTAAGTTTAACTTCTTGACTAAGAACAAATTAATTACACTATGTTCAGAATTTATTGACATCTCAAATGACGAAGTTCTATATATATAAAAAGGCTTCATACATTAATTGATAAACTTTTTTTGGAGTTGTGATCAGATTAATTGTAAGGAGGGTTTTTCTTGGATTGTCTTGTCTCAGGAGGTCCGATGAACAAACCAGTCTCCACTTCCATATTGTCATTGTCATCATCTGTGTTCACTTCTGATACTGATAAGGTTGATGATGAAGTTGCTACTATTGCTCCCAGTCCACGCCACTTTTGAGTAACACAATTCACCAAAACTCTCAATCAAAAACAATAATAGTAATTATGAGTTATGATTAGATAATGAAAGTTAATCTACTTACCTTCTCCTTCAGTTCTTTGTTTTCCTTAATGAGATTCCTCTCCTAAGATTGTGACAAGGTAAAGAGATGTTTTTCTTACTTGAAATATTGAAAATCTAAAACAGAAAATGAATATTTTACGTAGAGAAAGAAATGTAAATGTACCTCTTCCTTCAATTTCTCAATTTCTTCACGGAGTAATTGGTACTGAGTACATATAATTGTAAGCATTTAGTGTGGAATTAATAGATGTAAAGTTTCCATATGAAGTAAGCATTTAGTATGGGGTTATATATACCTTCTTGGCTCTTATCCTGGTCAAGCCTCTGTCCAACTGATTCTCTAACTGTTGCAACTCCTCAACAGAACATATATCAATACCTTCTCCAAGCATTTTTCTGTAATTAATTTACAATCAAATGATCTTACAGTTCTTAATTCATATCAACAAATAATATTCTCCTAAGATATTTTTACGAGTTCCAAACCTTTTAGATATCTCTAGCTGTTCAATCTTTTTTGTCAAGCCATATGTTTCGGCTCTTGCTTGCTGTAAAGTATATAGTCAGTGAAACATCTAAAACACAAAACTAATCTTTATGAAAAGTTATTCATCCAAAGTATATAGAATTTAAAATAAGCATGAGGATTAATTTTAAACATAATTAAAATCAAAGATTGAGAAAGAGTTTTGATTACCTGAGAATTATCATCTCTCTTTTGGTTAATCCCTATTTCCTTTACTCGTCTCTGATATCGTTCTATTGTTTTTGCTATACTGAAAATAATCAAAAGAAAAATTAAAACGTGAAGCCAAAACGTAAGCCTTTTCACTTCAATTTCCAACAAGCATAATCACTTCATTATTAAAATTAAAAACTAAATATATAAAAAAAGAAAAAGAAAAGAAAAGAACGACTGAAACATTTATGCAAGTTTATATATGACAAGTGATGTAATTTCTTTTTATAGGAAAGGGTTAATGATGGCAATGGGTGACTGAATTTATGTAAATGGCAATGATGTGACATGTAAACAAGGGTTATTTCAGTATTAAAAATCAATATTTATTCTGTATTGATAGAATGGATATATCAAATATTATACACGTTAAGTAATATAAAATTTAAGAAAATAGATTAATATGAAATAAATGAAAATATATTAGATAATTTAGATGTCCACATATATATAATTATGCAAAGCAGACCATGTTAAAGTAAAAATTAATAGTTAAACTCTATTTGATAGAGGTAACCAATAATAACATTTATGTTTCCGGAAAACATCAGAATTTTCATCATAATTTAATAAATGATAAAATCAGCCAAAACGTAACTATTATTGCATACTTTTTACCTAATTTTTTTTTGTTTAAATAATTGTCACCCCACCTAATTATATTACATAGAATGTGAAAAAAAGAAAATCGTCTAGATAATGCTTAATTGCATTGTTCACAAAAGTTAGGATATGATCTCATGTTTCGAGAACAGAAGATATATAGTTAAAAAAAAAATATGAGCAATATATTCTAACCATTTCTGGTTTCGATACCCCAAACTTTGGAAACAAAATTTTGTATTAAATGAAAACAAAAGATTTGTTCCTAAAGTAAAACCACAGCAAATTGTAATTAAGATTGATGATTCAACATCATACACCAATATAGGCAGATATATAAATATATATAGATGCACATGGACATGCACAGATCGCTGTTGAAATTAATAAGCCTTACACTTTAAAAAGTCATTAAGCGATTATGTGTGGTTAAAAACGCCTTGTTAATTGTGATTAACCTCTCTTGGCTCTGCTCAAAAGACACTTAGGTACACGAATATTGTTTTAGTCACTAATCTTTTTACTCTATATATGTTTAATCCGCATAAATTGTTTTTCAAGAAAACAGATCAGTACATCTATAATTCAAAAATAGAAATAAGAGAAAAAAAAAATATAAAGAATGAAAACAAAATTGATCTACATACAGGCGTCCTTATACACATGTAGACTGGTCACATATTATAAATACATATATATCAGAATACAATTCTGTTATATATTGTACTCACCATGATTCCAAATGTCTGTTCGCTCATAAATGAATGACCATCCATAATCTCATCTCAAACATGTGTATATATATATATATATAGAAAACCATGATAAAATCAAACTTTTCTGATTACCTATATTGAGAGAGACGTATGGTCACATGTCTAAATAAGGAAACTTAATTATGGGTACTTCCAAGTATGGCTATAATTTGCCTAATTCATGAACATTCTGATAACATAATTAAATAGTTATAATTTTGAGTAATTAAGAACAGTATTTTCAAAGTCATATATATACTGCTATAAATATATATATAGATCTACATAGCTAGCATTGACTTTTCTTTGTTATAAATGGATAAACATCAAGAATCTCTACATTAAAGTTGTTTCCATATCAAAAAGATCTCAAGTCGGAAAGATCAACTCATCTACAGCGGGAAGTGGAGATCTCACAACACCTACACACACACATATATATATATATATATATATATATATATATACAAATACAACATAGGTTGCAGTGCCAAGTAAATCTAATTACTAATTCAATTTTGCACAAGATCAGTTACATTCAAAGTATTTCTTTCTCCCATCTACGGTTTTATAACAAGATCAACAATTGAATCCCTGGAATCTACTATTACGTTGAAATGAAATCGGACTAAAGTCCCTAATCAGATCGGATCAATACATAGATTTTTTTAACAAGTTTAGAGATGGATGAATAAACAAAAAAGAGGATAAAAAGACATGTACGTACCTAGAGCTAGAGAACTCGTAGAGTTTGGATCTTGGAGAGAAGATGATCAAAGCAATTTCAGCATCACAAAGGACCGATAATTCGAAAGCTTTCTTCAAAAGTCCATTTCTTCTCTTGGAGAAGGTCACTTGCCTGCTTGTTGCGTTCTCTATCCTCTTCATCTCTGTCTTTCCCCTCACCATCCTTTACTTGTAATTTATTCCTAATCCAAATCTTCTGCCTAATTAAATCACATAAAAAAATCAAGATTTATTTAAGTTAATACAACAAGAAGTATCCAGATATGAAAATCTCTAAAATTATTAAGAAGAGACAGACTCAAAATTTCTAAACTACAAGTGAAAGATTAGAACATCAACAGCAACAATAAGTAGGACTGGAAAGAAGAAAATCTTTAATTTGACCTTTTAAGAAGAAACAAAAAGAGAACATTTTTGTCTATAAATAGAAAAATGGATATAACAACGAAAAATTGAAGACGGATTTCGAGATTTACCCTCTTTCTATGCGTATGCTCTTGGATTGATGTGTCTCTATATGTGTATATATCTCTGTATATGTGAATGGAAAAAGAAAGTTTGTGATTTTGGAAAGAGGGTGTGATTCAGATTGCTGAGAACTTCTTAAAAAAACCCTAGATTTATGACGAAGGAGTAGAGAGAGAAAACAATATGCTCTGATTGATATTTGATAATACATTTATTTTTTTGCAATTTTTGCCAAATTTTCTTATACCTTTAGTGGTCTATAACCCTAGACCTGGCCAGCGGTACATTTGAACTTTTATTTTTGGAAACCGCATTACGTAATTTCTTTCTTCTTTGGGTAAAAGCTATTAGTGCAAATTCAAGGCCAAATATTAATAATTGAACAAGTTCTCATGGGAAGATAAAGTTCATGAATGATTTTTATTTCTTTTGGACTTTAAATTGTCTATTCAGTGGTGTTTAAAGTATATAATCCCTTGTACGACGTCGAATATATATTATATATACATAATAAATTCAAATATTCTTATAAATTTCCATTATACCGTAATAAAAATTGTCTTGTTGATTGAAAAAAAAACAATAAATAGAATTAACCTACACACAATTTCCTGATTTTAATAGAGATTTGGTATGTAATAATTTTATACCTTTTTTAACCATTAGAATTTACTTTCGCCCTTTAAGTAGGAAGGGAAGGTGATGGTAAAGTAAGTGGAGGAGATCTTGACACGTGTACATGTTAACCGACAACCTACAGATCCGGTGTCCGTCAAATTGAGTTTCAACAATCCTTCGGTGGACAGCCAGCATCTTTGTCGGTTGCCAGCTCCTCTCGGACAAGATGTGCGCTTAAACTAATCACGCACGCACCGTCCGATCTAGGTGAACTTGTTTTTTATCTTTCAACTAAATTGGTAAAAATTTAAAAGACAAAAAAATGTTACTGAAACAGTTATGACTTATGAAATATTTAAGTTCACGTGGATAGAACTAATAGAGTTATATATTATTTACTTTTCGTGGCTTCCTCAAATAAAACGTCATCTCTTTAGCTTTTCTTCAAATGTGACATGAAACTGTCTACGAAAAGAAAAGAACCATCTATCTCCACAGACAATCTTGCATAAAATAAAAAATTCTCTCTCTCAGTAGTGAACAAAGCTCTGCTGGTCAATACCGTCTCCTACACCATAGAGACTCTATCTTATATGTTCCTCATTCCCTTCTCTCGTTCTTTCTTCTGGTCGTATTCGATCACAGTGAAACAAAACGTTAGTGACTTTAATCGTGTGTTGAATAATCCGTCCGTTACGCGCGACCATGTTATAATAATAGCTACGCCTCTTGTTTGGTGCGCTTCTGAAATTTACTTAATATTCGCTTTCCCCTGTTTTAATTATTTCGTAATCTTTCTGTGGTTATGCACTATTGGATGCTTTTTTATTGTTAGTTATAATAATATATTTAAATCATATCTGTATTTATTTTATGTTCTCATATCTCGGTACAGGTGTCGCACGCTAGGGGGACCACATCTCCTTTCACAAATTGAGCGTATTAAAAAAGCTTGTTAAAATTCCTTTCTTTACAATTAAAAATAAAAATAAAAAAACTTTAATTTGTGAGAAACAATTTTAATGAGTTGTAGTGATAAAATATTTGCCCATATACGAAAGCAAGTGTCGGTTTGCTAAGTAGTAGGTACATCTATGTCACATGAGTTCCAGCTGTGTAATTTGCAAAACCTATCTTTTCACATTTTTTCCTAACTAATTCTTGGAAAAAGTATATTCTCTTAATCGAGATTTATTTTTATAGATTAAGACCGGAGACTAGTTAAGTAAATCATCTGAACTGAATGTCTAATAAGGGCCCATTACAGAACTCGACGCTAATTAGCCATAACGTTAGTGAATTAGTGTAAATGTATGTATATTTTGAGAGTGCATTTCATATGTAAATTAAGGTAAACTATTCAAATGAAATAGTATCAATATATGTACATTTTGAGAATATATATATTTATAACAAAATCACAATATATTTTTTTTTGTCAACAAACACGATATATTAAATCAAATTAAGCTGATATAACGATTTTCTCGAGGAGATATCACTCAAAAATGTTATAAGATCAAACAATGATGATCCCAAGTTGATAATGGACTTTATCAAGTGAGATCCTCTAAGCAGTTGACAAGAAGGAAGAAGAGCTTTCAATTCCCTTTGTTTCCTTGTGATACCAATTGCTACACCATAACAGACTGGTGCAGCCCCAATCAAGAATGTCAAGGTATACATTTCTCAAGCCGCAGCCATGAGTAAACCGATTTTGCGTCTATGCTTTTGATTACACTCAATCTTCCCTTAACCTCTTGGTGTTGCTATTGCCTTTTAGATTCATGGCTGCAAGTCCATTAGCTAATGACTCACACTAGCTGCAAAGTAGAATCTGACCTCTCTCTCTCTCTCTCTCTCAACCAAAAGCTTCCAACAACGCTTTCCCAAACCTATCAATGTCTCTGTCTGTTAGTTCCCATTTGCCACAATGGGTGGAGATCCGAATAAGAGATAAGAGAATGGTATGCCATGTGGGGATGTAGGAACCTTTAGCCATAGTGAACCATTGCTACATAACAGTTATCTAGTTTCTCTATAATTCATGCCTAGACAGATATTGTGCTCCTGCGTTATCAATACACAGTAGAAGATTTCTTAGAAACCAATCTCAAAGTAAACAAAGATTGCACCAAAGACGAGACGGCAGTCAAACGGTTAAGGACAATTTATTTCTCTGGAGTGGTACCAGTTCCAGACTGAAATATAGAAAGAAATCAATATTTGTTTAATGCTTTTGTCAACTCAATGACGGAAATTTGAAAATTAAGCATCAAGGTTTACTACAAATATGCTGGCTTTATATTACATGTTACCACAAAGTTTTGATCTCTGAACCAACTATGAAATTCGATCTGTGCGAACACAAAATGGTAGAAGCTTTTCTACCTCCAGTCCATTCCCTATTAGCTCATTAACAATTCCAACCAAATTAAGAAACAGAGAAGTGGACCAGAAATTGAACCTGAATGATACTTTCCAGATAACACTGGAGTACATTCCAAGGACTTAAGTAGCAGCGATTAATTAATGTCCCAAAAAAAATTTCGTCAAGCCCAACAATGAGTTGCTGGTGATTTGAACACTTTGGAATTCTTTTATGCCAAACATATTATTCAGCTCTTGTGGAGATTATGGGAATGCGCTGTGAATTCTCTTTAGACTAACAGGTGAGGACTTTCAGCTAATGTGATCGTAGGAAATAAAGCATTGATGCTAATATGTATTAGTGATGAGACATGGAAAGATAGCTGATAAGTGGATAAATCTTTTTCTACAATATTATTGATATGGTTCATATATATTATAAAAGTTTTCAAATAATCATGTTTAACTCAAAATATTTTAAATTTCAGTTAATTTATATATCAAGAAAACTACTGGTCACGTTTTTGTTTTTTGTCGGCTCACATTTTTCTTAAAGTAATAATATATGCGTGCCTTGGAATTCGGTTTTCCACAAACCAAACCGAAACCGAGTTGAATATCTACCAAAAGGAACCAAACTACGCCGATCGAAAAAAACTTGAAATTCCTAATAAAAGAACAATTTAAGCTAATCGAATCAAACCGAAACCAAATCGAAAATGTTATACCATATGTGGAATTGAACCATACGGATTTAGCTTAAAGGGCTCCAAAATTACGCCGTCTATTTGTTTTCTCAAGGGCTTTCATTCTCCACTTCTCTTTCTCGACGAAATCAGCATCTAAGAACCTCGACACAAATTCCCAAACCCTAAAAACATCATCAAAATTCGTCATAAACCCTAACCTAACACTCACCACTGACACTCTCAAACTCAGGTTCTGTTCGTCTCTTTTTTCATCATTTCTTTTCTTCTTTCCAATCCTAATCTCGTGCAAATACGCGCATCGCAACCCGATCTTCTCCCTCTCTGCGAGCCTCTCCACCATCAAAGGATCAACTTTTTCGCCTTGCCAGTCGAAAATGTTGAACGAAATCGACGGTCCTCGATTCTGTTTCGCCTTGGGTCCGCAGATTTTAACCAGAGGCATCTCTGCTTGTTGATAGCCTGGGTGTTTCAGACTTGTCAAGGCTCGTACCAGCCATAATGTCAACGACTTTGACCTTCGACTGATCAGTATTAGACCCAGAGAATCTGCGTGATCTAAACCTCGAAACTCAATGATTGCTTTATCTTCTCCTTCTTTCTCGATTTCGACTATTTCAGTGGCAGACGTAGATGCCTTGGGCTCCGTGTCCAAAGAACCCTTTTCAAGGGTAATTTCGTCATTTTCTATTTTCCAAGCTGGTTCAACTTTGACGGCCATTAGATTCGCCGGATTTGTAATGTGTTCTGGTGCTTCTGACAAAGCTTGAGAGCTTGATTTCTTTACGAACAAGCAACCGAAACCAGAAGGATCATCTTTGCCTAAAACCTCTGTAAAAGAACAGATAAGGAAATCTGGTTGGAACAGAGAAAGGCCTAAAGTCTCCATGTCTTTTGAACCCAAGGCAGAGGTATCGAGCAACACGTGCCATTCGTTTTCATGAGCCAAGCTCATCCATGAGTAAGAATAAGAAGCTCCTGTGACAAGAGATTGAAGGGGAAACACAAAGAGTCCTCTTTTATCTTCTTTCCCTCTTCTTCTCCTATTCCTCGCAATTTTCCTCTTCAATTTATCCGAGACAATCTCTGTACTCGGCCACGAAAACTCTGCTGATTCGGGCTTTATTCCCTTTTTCTCTGAGATTCTGATCATCTCTTCCACGGCTTCGTCTTCATAGTTGTAGACTGTGAGAAGATTCAGATTTGTTTTGAAAGAGTAGAATTCAGCTAGAATCTTGAAAGCAGAAGAACGGTCCTGAGTTAGAATCATGTGATATTTGGATTCTTCAAGATTCATATACCTCGTGATTCTTTTCCTCATCCGCGACTGAAACTGAGATTCTTCGCTAGCGAATGATAACAATTCTTCACCGGAGCTCACTGGCTTGCGAGACAAGGTAAAGAGAGATTGATTCAAATCTGATTCCGATTCCGAGATTTGCCGGAATTGTGAGTAAGAGAACAAAGGTTGTTGTCCATCGGTGTGGTTTAACAAGAAGTGGCAAGATGAGGATGACGATATGTTTTGGTACTCTGTTGATCGGAGATGATCGGCTTGATTTGTCTGCAAGTAATCTGGGAAAGCTGTGATGAGATCGTAGAAAGATGTACGGAGAGTAGGGAGAGATTCTTGGCTCGTGAACTTAATGTCTCTCGTTAGAAACGAAGATGTAGTTACTGAAAATTCGAGTTCTTGTTCTGGTTTCTGAGACACGGATTGAGATGAGAATGGTGATGAACAGCATCCACTAAAGCAAGCTTCTGAAGCTTCTTGTATGAAACGTAAACTCATCTTTCTTTGTCTCTCAATCCCCTATTCCTTCCTCTGCTTTTCTTTCTGGAGGAAAGAGGTGTGAGATTGTTGAAGTCAAGTCAATGAGATATATAAAAAGGGAAATGAAAATTGGGTCTTTAAAAAAACAATAATGTCGTAGTCTAAATGCATGGTCAATTAAAAAAGTTGCTGTTACTTGGAGGAAAGTGAACTCATACCCAAACTTTGCTTCTCTACAAACAAAGACTTGAAATTTCGTTGATAAATAGTAGTCAATTGTATAGAAAGAATACTATAAGCTATTAGCTTCACATTACGCCCACGTTTATGGTTTGAACAGAGTTGACTTCTCTATATGCCTGTTATTGGGTTATTATAATATTTCGATTTGATTAGTCGGTATTTGGTACAATTCAAAAGTAAAAAAAAAAACACAAACAATCATGAGATTTATTAGTTTATGAATTAAAAGATAGCCAGATGTTTTATTGACCAGTGACCACTACAATCATATCCGGGAAATGGGGTCCGTTGTAAAATTAATAATTTTGTTGTCATATTCTCTTTCTTTTCCAAATTGTTTATGAGATCTGAGTGATACGAATTTAGTCACGACACGCAGTGAAGTTTTATGCTCGTTTACTTTTTTTTTTCACTGCTCGTTTACTTTTTTTTTTTCACTGCTCGTTTACTTCTTTATTTTATTTATTATAGTATATTTACATATTGTATCTATCTAATTTAAAAAATATCCCTATTAGAAATATATATGTACCATAATTATGATTCGTATGAGAGCAATAACATATTTTTCCCATTACAAAATCTCATCAATTCCACTATTAATTACATGATTATCTTATTATATAGTATAATTGTACTTATTAAACGAAGAGAATGTTTGAAAGTTTTATAATAAGTAATACCTTAAGCTTAATGCTAAAAGATTAAAATTAGTATGTAAAACCCTTTAATTAAATAGAATGAGAAAGTGGGTGGATGGCGTTTTCATGCACGTAGAAAGTAGAACCTCGAGACGCGGTTTGGACTCAGTCAATCTCTCATGTTTACATTACATTTTCATCATTGATTAATGCCTTCTTGTTATGTATGCATATATGTATGGAAGCTTTATATTATGAGTCATAAGACAAAATTATGTGGAGATTATAAAGTACGATATCTTTAGAGAGAAAGAAGATGACAAAAGGTGAAAAAGAAAACAAGGAACAATTGCTAGTGGCGACTTTCATTTTCAATGAACCAAATCATATGCTTATAGTGACGTTATTATAATCCGTGTGGAATCCACTATGATCACAACAAAACAAACAGAAAACAACATTAAAATTAAAACAAAAGAATTTCTGAAAATCCAGTGTTTTTTTTTTCATTCGAAATTATAATCATATGTTTTAGCTTTAAATCAACAAGGTAATGTAAAATGAGCGACTTTAAGAGGAGGAGAAAGGTAGGAGCTGAGGTCAATAAAGCACCAATGTCTTGTCACGTGACAAAATTGTATGAACTTTGCCTAAAGGTTAGGTTATTTAAACTCAAGTCAAACTATTATATTTATTGTATAATTGACATTTACGTTTTCGTTCCATATTCTTTGCAATGCTTGTTAGGTTCATTTTGAACGATTCATTTTCATAATAATACACCGAATCAATAGTCCAACATATTTATATAAAAACAAATTGAATCAAATTTTTTATCTATAAAATTATATCAAATGAAATGCAACCACTAATACATTTATTTTTTTATTTATTAAAGAATTTTATCTATAAAAATAGTTATAATTGATGTTGGATTTATCATACGGGTCTATTATAATATATATTTCTATATATTATTACATAATATTTCTAAATATTAATAGTTTTAGTAGATATTTATCAATAAATCATATATATTAATGTTGTTTAAAAAATACATGTAATATCCCTGAGATTAATTTTTTGCGGATAAAATTGCTTCCACATGCATCATTTTGCAACAAAATAAATGAGACGAGACAGGCATATTATCAAACAAATTGACAAGTCTACCTATAGAAATCCTAAAAATAATTTAAGTGATAAAGAGAAAATATCTTGAATTAGGAATTTTTCTTTACCCAATATTGTATACTTTCTTCGTTTCATTTTAAATTATATTAATGAACAATTCTCCAAATAACATTTTTTATTTTATTTTAAATAATACATCATTAGTTTAAATTTTCAATAATAACATAAATTTAATATTAAAATATTTTAAAACATCCTATTAATCAAAAACATCTAAACCATAAATTTAAAAATAAAAATCCAAACAAAATATTCTAGTTTTATTGTAATTTGTTTATACTAAACCATTACTTTTGCATAATAAATTTTGTTATTTGAAAAATTTAATTTGAGTGTATTAATTTTGAAAAAAAAAAACATGAAAATATTTTAAAACATTACTCTATAATTAAAATTTTAACACATTAAAAATCATTTACTTTTTATTTTTTTTATAAAATAAAATATACTTATTTTTCTTACGTAAAACTAAACTAACCAATACCAAAATACAGGATATAAATGATAAAAACAAAAATGATTAATTAATTTTATATTGAAACTTAAAACATCGCTTATAATGTAACAAAAATTTATGAATAAAACATCGACACTAAGAAAGTATATATCAGTGTTACAGTGTATATATAAAATGTTTTACGCGGGAAATAAAACGAGAAAAAACCAAAAGAAAATATTTGCTTGTTAAGGTTCGCCGGATTGAGGCTACCGGAATTGTAACGATTTGGTTTGAAGAGAGAACTAATACAATGAGTTATAAGTAAAACAAGTAGCTACGATTGAGAGAATACAAATGACGAGAGACGGAAGCAGAGTAACATTCAACAGCATACTCCGTCCAAAGTAACCGCCGACTGTAATCGTCACGTCAGCTATCACACGCGCGATCGTGCCTGCCTCCGTTGAAAGCAAACCTCCGTTATATGTCCCTCTCGATAACCTCGACGACATAACTCTCGAGAGTAAAGATAAGTTAACACCTGCAAAAGCAAAAGAACGTTCAGATCTTCGGGTTAAATTTGAGCTTCCATACAAGTCTGTTTTTTTTCCCTTAAATATTATCAATATTCTTTTGTACCTTCAAGAACTTCTGCAGAAACAAACATGATGAGTCCTGAGCAAACGTATTGTGGCACGGTGTACGGAACAACGACATGGAAGCTGAAAAGTATTCCGATACAAACCATAATCTCCGACACCAATAGAATTTGCCTGTGCACAAAAAAGTTTATGACTTTAAGGAAACTTCGAAAAGAAATATCAGCAAAACAGAATTTGCCTGTGAGAAAATCACATACCTGTCTTCGAACATGTTGCTGATATAGCTTCCAATGACGATGTTTACAGGAAGAACCGTGAGACCAAGACAAGCCAAGAAGATCGCAACCGAGCTCGTGGACCAACCAAAGTAGTAAGTAGTGACGACACTAGATTCCGATAGAAGAATCTCCATTGCATATTTAAGCATAAAGTATATCAATAGTTGAACCTGAAAAGCATCAAATCGATCATCAATTTACTTTTTCACTTTCTTAGAAGTTAATTTTGGGATTCATTTTACCTTTACTGAAGGTGTGAGTAATCTATAAGCAGCTACAATGGAGTTTGCAGGTGTACGAGAATCCTCAGAAGCCTCTTCGCTTTCATCTTCATCTTCAACCTGTTCTTCTATTTCTTTTGATGTAATCAGCAATGGCTGCTTGATGCCTTTCTCCAGATTCACATCTTGAACAGCTTCTATCATTCACAAAACAAAAACCGCTACAATCAAACATAAATATTTTCTATCTGTCTACCAAAGATAGGGATTTAGGAATTAGACATACCGGAGTTATTAGAATCCTTTGAAGTATTAGTAATCTCCTCAGGTTTAAGTGCAGGTTCTCGAAACGAAATAGCTAACCAGACTAAGTATATAAGCCAAGCAACGGCCATAACCCAACCGGGCAATGTATCTTGGTTAAACGTAAGCTTAGAGATCTTGAATTTCGTTTGCAATAGACCAGCAAGTGCAGGACCACACGCCATTCCTAAAGCACTTGCACTAACAAAACCCGCTGAAGCCTGCATCCTGATCTTTAACGGTACACAGTCACTTATATATCTCCGATTCACTGCTCTTGCTGATCCCAATCTGAAATACACAATATCATAGGAATCAAATGTGATCAACTCTTAGAAGATTGGTTATATCTACAACTCTTAAAGGGA
This sequence comes from Pugionium cornutum, assembly GCA_018901935.1. Taxonomy (NCBI): domain Eukaryota; kingdom Viridiplantae; phylum Streptophyta; class Magnoliopsida; order Brassicales; family Brassicaceae; genus Pugionium; species Pugionium cornutum. Next base: position 35,389,207 of record CM032165.1, read on the forward strand.
CTTACCCACAGAAAATCCGGCCAATCAAGAGAACCGCTATGGAATTGAAGTCGAAAGCTAAAGCATATAACAAATTCCCAATGAAGAGGACAATGCTACTGAATATGAGTGGTTTGAAGTAGGATTTATTGGACCAAGCACTGAAGTAAACCGAAGAGAAGAGCTGAGCCACAGCCATAGCACCAATCACGACACCACACACAGTAGCTGCTGCACCAAGGCTGATGGAATAGTCATCTGCTGTAGGGACAATGATATATGTGTTGACCATATAGAGAAATGTGTTGACCAAATTCAACAAGAGAGACATGAAATGATATCTCCCATCTTCTTCACCCGCTTCCTCATCTTCCGTGCTCGGTAACTCTTCTTGCATGATAAACGCGTGCTGAGCCATGAAGTTTAGGAAGTTTGTTGAATGTGTTAGCCTATCCACTGCTGCTCTAATTGAGTCCACAACAGGATCCTGAAGAGGAAGAACGGGCTGATCATAAATCGATAAGTAGCTTCCTTCATTATTTTGAAGCTCGTGAAGGTTGCGAGATACGGCTCCAACAACAGCTCCAAGACCCTATAATTCAACAGTTAAAATCAAAGTTAAGTTTGTAAAAGGAGAGATTTAAATAGTTACAATGAGGCTGCGTTTGTCTACTTACCACATGTCTGAAGACTTGCTGAAGCTCAGAGTAAGGATGGTTAGCTCGAGTCTTGACATAATAGTTTGTGAATCTATAACCAAACCGTTTATCGAACTTCTTCAGTATCTTACGGATACCAATAGCATTCATCTCGACAAAAAACAGAAGCTTGAGAAGATCTTGCCCAACAGCTCTATAATCCTCCTTTAGATTAGAAATGTGACATATGTCCGGCTCCTCTTGGAGAGCATCGTACGATTCCCTTAGTTTCTGAAGCCTACTTGCAAG